>JACGCM010000270.1:0-470309 GCA_014058105.1 Kingdonia uniflora | reverse complement strand
CGCTACGAGCCTGCCCTCCACAGCTGATCTTTTCTAAACCCAGATGCTCAGATAAACCGACAGAGAGAGCAAGGCTCAGTAGCTGTAGACCTCCACCGTAACAATCCATGATCGACTCCATAGGCTCCACTCACAAGGTGGCATATCCCAGTCTAGTTCCTTGTCCCCAAAGAACTTCAGTTTTAGAGTCAGGTTTCCGTCTTATGCGACGGTTTTGGCGAAAACCCATCCTTCTCTGATAGTTGTGTGCGAGTGGTATCGATTTTTTTTCACAGAGAAAACACGATTAAAGAAAGTGGAAAAAGAGAGTTAATGTGTACCCGTAATCACCACAACTTATAAACAACATTATACACCGTAAATCACCACAATTCGTAATTACCTCCTTTATTTACTTTCCTCAGAAATTAAATAGCCTCAGTCCACGTTCGACTTCCAAAACAACAGTTTTCTCACCAAAGCCTCTATACCTATTCCGAGACCCATTGCTGTGAGGGGGCGAATGTAGTGCCTACTCACAACTTCAAACCCCAGTGAGCACCGAAGGTACATCGAAGCACATGAATACCTTGAAGCCCATTCAATCCATAAACAAGTCTTTCAAGACTACACGAAGATGAAGCCTCGACTATGTATAGTCCGAAGATGAAGTAGATCTGTCCACACCGGATCTTACATCAAACATAAAACACTTCGACCATATTATACGTGGTCGAAGGTTAGAGACCATGTCAGACAAACCAACTTACCAAACAAGAGCGGGCGGCGTTGTGTGGTCTTGCCAACTATAGGGACTGAACACAAAATGGTTAACAAATATTGGGGCACGTGCGAGACCCCGACATTTATGGCATTAACACCAACTCGGGATTACCTGCCTGCTACACGGAGGAACCGGGAGGGTAACACATATTTGCATACCTTGGTGACTAAGCCCTTCCTTTGTTTATAGATAGGAGGATGGGGAAACCAGAGAGCGGCTCACAAATTCACTCCCCAGACCTACAGTCTGCCTTCGATTCTGTAAAATTCCCAAGTACTAGTAACCACGATCCTACTCGCACAGTAATATCAAAATATCATTAAAAAACCTACGTCAGAGGTCGGAAATGTCTTTTTAGCCTCCACAAAGTAATTGTTCGCCGGCTTCTAATATTATTGATATATCTTGAATCCTCAAGGATAGAAGATAACCCATGCGTGGAAGAGACCACATCCCCTCCTTGTGCAGTTGGGCCCCTACATTAAGCACTATTCTATCGTACACTAAGTAAAAGTCATGACGAACACTATCCCCTGGATGTTTCGCCCCACAAAAAGAAAAATCATAGGAGAGGCGATAATAGTCACTGCAGTTGGATACGAGGATCTGGCCCGTCTAAAAATAGGGCGGGTTCTTCATATGGTTGTGGAGGGGGGGTGTGGTGATAGGTTTTGATATTTTTGTATTGTTGTATTTGAAGGTTTCTGTTACTGTTTTGTTTTAGTAGATGTCTGTAGATTTTCCTCTTCTTCCTCCTGTCCTCTTATTTGTAATTGACGTAATGGAATGAGAACGCAATTCACTAAAATTGTGTGCTTTTGTATCTGGTAAATATGTTAGACAAAGATTGCAGGCGCGGATTGAACATCCACATCGAAAGATAATAGTAGAAACGGCAATCTTCGAGGGGGAAAGTGCTTTGAATTGTCATAATTATCAAAGACATTGTGAATATTCATCTTGGACTCAATAACTGAATCTAAATTTCGAAACTTGGATGTGTACATTGAAAGAGTTGTGGGGAAAATATCATAGAGGTGTCAAACATTCGAGACTGGGGATGTTTCGAGTGTAAAATCTTGGAAATAGGTGTAAGGTGCGCATGCAGATGAAATGGCTGAGTCTGGGATGTTGAAAAGGTTTAACTATTGAGATTATGGGGAAACGCTTGAAAACGTGATAATGCAGTTCTGATAAGGAGGGTTTAATGTGCTTGTTTTCTAGTATAAGTAAGGTGTTTTTAGGAAACTTCACACATCTATTCCTCCTTCTCCGAGCAAAATGATTGCATCTTCATCCCAAAGCAACGAAAGGAATCCTAACAACAGTACCAGAACCGGGAGGTGGCAAGGGTCCTTCGTATTGGAGAAAACACTCGAACTGAAGTCGAAGTATTTTGGCGATCGAGTCCCAAATTAGTTATGCCTGATTTGTTTGATGTGGAGCAGGGTAAACCCATTAGTGGGATACCCTATGCATACTGATGGAGGGTGCTACAAATGTGTGGGCTCACTTCCTGATGACCGGTTGGCCTTCCTGGAGTCTTTAGCTGGGAGGGGTGGATAAGAAGATGCCAAGGTTGAGTCTTCGAAAACTTCCTGTCTGTAAATAGGGTCTACTTTATTGTGGTAAATAGGATGGTAGGAGTATATGTTTTTTTTTATTGTTGATTAATTTCTTCTGTATTTTGGACGGGACGGGCGCCGGCCTAAATGAACTTGACAATTTTTGAGATGACTGTCGAAGGAGATACTTAACTATCTTTGTGTAAGTAGGAAAATATAATCCGTAGGTAATTTAGGCCGCGAAAACAGTTTGCTCGAGACACACATTATTGGCATGTTTTAATTCAAATATCAGGTTATCTGAGGGCTAATGTTTGATAGGTGATGTAAACGATTTATTCGTGGATGAGAGGAAAGCATTTTGAAGGTCGATCGCTTTGATTGGCAAAACTGACAGTCTAAATAGTTGGCATGCCAGAAACTGTATGGAGCCTATGGCACTGTGTCCTGCAGGCATCATGATATTTTCTTGGATTATGGAAAAGGTTGATTTGATTAAGAATATGATTTTTACAGCTTCGAGTGGGAATCAAAAGTTTGATTTGTTTTATGTATATAAAATTGTGTGAATGCGTGCGTAAGACGCGCACGTGGGGTAATGGAGGGTAAATTCAACAAAACACATCTCAGCCGAAAGTAGGATAGTGGGGTAGTGGTAATGATAGCAATTTGGGAATCGAGGAGATTTATTTTTACTATTTGAGGTGGTAATATAATTGTGAGAGGCATAGTTACTGTTTCCCAGTTACACACTTAGAAAAACCAGAGAGTGAGAGAAGAAAATGTACGCCATTGTTCCAGAGACTTTGGTAATTGTTGTGGGTTATCTGAATTGCTGAAAGGAAGAATGAAACTCTACTCAAATTGGTATGTTCCTCTTAGTTCGTCTTGCTACTTCATCTTCTATTTCTGTATGCGGAGTTCATATTAGGGTAGAGGCTGCTAGGGTTTTTTAGTTTGGATTATATGACCGAGACTGAGGGGAACCATGAATCTGCGGGTCTAGCCTTTTGGGATTCTGATGGTATTGATTGTGTAGCAGGGATTATAGTCGAATATTCGATATATGAGAGTATAGGTGGAGAGGGTGGGAAAAAATAAATTATTAACACGTAATAGTCTAACATTTGGTCTGATTGCCTGTCTCTTCTTCTATAGGATAAGATGCGTACCCTCAATCTTCGAGATGAGGCTATAGACGTGGAGATCGCGAAGAAAATGAGGCTAGTATATCTGATGTGCTCTGATGGGTGAGAGTAGCGATGTAGAAGATTAGATATTGGAAAAGACTTCCCATTAGCGATTGTGGTTCCCGAAACTGGGGTTTCAAGTAGTAGACGTCGTAAGACACAGATGATCGAAGAGAGCGACAAGGAAGAGGTGAAGAGAGGAGAGGGGAAAGAAATAAAGGTAGTGTTTGAGCCTTCGGTGATAAAAAGGGTGGAATGGAACAAAGTAATCATAGTATGGAATTGACTGATTCGGAAGGGTTGTAGGTGCTATCTCGGCTAGAGAGAAGCTAGAGACTAGATGATTTGTGCCAATTTGAGTTGTCGAAGGTAGGGTGATATTATATTTTTCGGGGTCAAGTTATACCTTCCAATCAAAGCCTCGGGAGGGTATTATGGCATATAGAGGCCAAATTCGCTAGGAATACAACTACCTCTTCGAAGGCTGGTGAAGGAGGTGTTGAACTTCTGGGAAGTGTTCCCGTGCCAAATGGATGGGAATTTTTATAAATGATGAAGGTAATAAGGGATATGAATGTAAAACTGTGAGGTGAAGGGAGAAGCTTAATGAGTTACGATATTGTCTCGTCTACTCCAAAAATGCAAACTTGAAGGCGACACACCTGTCACATCCAGTATCACACGGATAAGCCCTGGCTGCTTGAACTTTGCTCAACGTCGTGGGTGGGATAAGAATTGGCTGTTGTATGGGGTAACTATGAGAATTTCAAAGGATGATCCCTTATAAGTTACAACGTAAGGTCTATTATCCCAGTAAGTTGCCTAACGAAGATGCATTTGGCGTATTGATGAATAGACCGATAAATGTGTTTCTATTTCTTCTGCAGGTCTAGTACCTAGACTTAAACAAATCCGAGGGAATATATTGACGCGTTAATCAATTGGGACGAGGAGTGGTGAACTCTGTGTTCAAGGGGCTTGGTATTAAGAGAAAAGGCAGAAGAAGATAGATTCCCCTGCTTCGAAGTGTACCCATTATGCCGAAGCCATCAAAAAATAGAGATGTCGAAGGAATGGAGAAAGTGAAATTGCCGGGAAGGTAATTATGTCCGAAGGGTCAGCATGCGTCGAGCCAGGTAGTGCCAGTGCCTAAAGTAGCTCGTGATGTTACATGGCAGTGTCGAAACAGGCGTCGACACATGCTGAGAAAGGGAAGGGGAAGTCTTTCCAGAATCACCAATGGTATAGCGGCCCAAAGGACCTCAGCTGAAGAAGCATAGAGCACTGGGGGAGGATTTGGACGAAGAACTAATCGCGTCAGAACTGGAGGAGCATGCTCGAGCTAAGGCTGCTTCAATGGTGACACTATATGGCACAAATCCGGACGAAGCTGCGAGGCGGATGAAGAAGAGTATGTATCAGGTAACTGTTTATTTTTGGTGAAATTCTGAAATTTTCTTAACTGCACCATGCTTCGAGAGATACTGTATGGCACAAATATTCTAACAGACAGATGCTTGGGCACAGGCTTTTTAACAAGGCACAGAAGGTAGCTATAAAGCGTAAATATAGGGTTTTGGCAATCTGAGCTTGCTCGAGGGACTGATGCATCGCTGGTTTCAGAAATTGGCATTTGAGGCTAGATCAGGGGACTATTAGAGATGAATACGAGAGGAGGCTCGAACTCAACGGTACACCTCATACACAAGTTTTAAATACGAAACTAGTTAAGAAGGAATAAGGTAATTACCAAATAGAATGAGACCTTCCAAGGGCATTTTGATGATGAATGCGAGACTAATGTTGGCTTAAGGAGTTTATCAAAGATTTGGGTTATGATCCTAAAATTTACAACACTTGCCCATTACCAATGATCCTATTGCTAAGATGTTGTTCAGACAGAGGGTGTTGAAGTAGATGTTGTTGGTATGAGTGTAAGAGTAGGAAATGGCGTGGAGACTCCTGTCATAGACAGAGTTGCTGCTGATACTGCGACCGAAGGGGTCGTGGGTACTTCTGGATTGAGCCCTGTAAGAGGAGATGGTGTCTGGCGAAGAGGAGATGGTGAAGCACTCCGATATGAGGTATTGTATTGGGCGTGCCAAACTGTTTTTCTAATCTTTCTGTTGTGTTGAAATATTTGAACCATGTTGAGCTTGCTTCGTACTTGAGTTGTGAACTTGTGAATGTTTTGAATTGCTGATGTAAGATTTACTGAAACTGTTTTGTGTTGAGATTGATTTGAACTGAATTGTTGTACTTGAATCCTGATACATGCTCTGAACTTTGTTTGAATTGATTTGTGTTGAAGTTGATTCTCTGATATGCTGTACTAAAACTTCTTATATGCGGTAGAGTTTTGGTATTCTTATCTATTTGTATTTGCGTATGCTGTAAGTATAGAATGCTTGTAGAATTGTCGAACCCTGAAAGTTTCGAGATGGTTCTCTGAGTATCAGTCCAGAGATGAACGTGATACATGGGTAGGCCCAAGAATTTTACTGACTTCGAAGGCCTGAGCCTGATCAAGTAGAACGGTTCGCCCCTAATACATTCTAGAGGGTCCGGTCTCTCTGACCATTCGGGACCCCGAGCTTGCTCTCGGTATTGGAGACTTGAAAATTTAAGGTCCCCCCAAGTATTAGTCGGGTCCGAGGTTGAAATGATACTTAGGGTAAACCAGAAATTTATTAGACTTCCAAGACCTGAGCCAGATTGATGTAGAAACGTGTTCGCCCCCAATACTTTCTCGAGGGTTCGGTCTCTCAAACTTCGTGCCCCCCGATTTTGCTCGAATATTGGAGACTTGAAAATTTTCAAGGTCGCCCCCAAGTATCAGTCAGGTCGACGGGTTGACATGATACTTAGGATAAACCAAGAAATTCACTGGACTTTGTAGGTCTGAGCCTGATCAAGTAGAACGTGTTCGCCCCCAATACAACATCGAGGGTTCGGTCTCTCGACTATTCGTGCCCCTCGAGTTTTGCTCAAATATTGGAGACTTGAATATTTTTAAGTTCGCCCCCAAGTATCAGTCAGGTCGGAGGGTGGACATGATAATTAGGGTAACCAAGAAAATTAGTAAAAAATGGAAGATGAAGTTCAGAGGAAAAATGTTCATTGATTATTGTATTTATATCGGTGGAACAAGGTAGGGCCATGGCCTATTGTATGATACTAACTACTTGTATTCCATGGATTTGGTAGAGGCTCTTCATCTTCTATCATCAGGTAATATGACCCTTATCGGTTTTTAAGTAACGGCATAAGGTCGTTCCCAGATTCCGCTAGCTTACCGGTGTAGGGGCCTAACTTCGTGCAGAGGGAAGTCAGCTCTTACACTACGGGATTAGCCCTTTATCAAAGAATTCAAGTATATAATCTATAGTGTGATTGCTCTATTGACAAATACTTGCGCGGAGGCCTAGAATGTGATGCTCCACGACCTCTACTGAGGATTTTAAAGAGTGTTTTATATTTCATCGAGTAGTCGAAGAATCCAGTACTGGTTTTTATATGGTGGTCAAAGATATACCTAAGGGCTTAGGGAAATTTCGTAACCCTCCTTTGTTCCCCATCTCTCCTATTTATAAAACATGGGAAGGGCCTGAGTCACCAAAGTTAGGTCACATTATAAGGGTACCATCTGATATCGACGGGTATCCCGGAGTCGGTATTGATGCTAAATGTCAAATCTTCACTATAACAGATGTTGGGTCTGTCAATATAATTGTAAGACCAACAATGCCGCCGTCTTGTCTATTGAGCTGGATATCTGTCTTGTCATACTTTGACCATGTACGGATATGGTCGAAGTATTTCTAGTGTTGATGTGGATTCGTCTTTGAGGCATTATTTAGAATCGAAGCTTCATCTTCCGATAATCTTTGGGATGCTTGCTCATGGTTGAAGATGTTTCGAGTAGGCGTCGAGGTAGCCTACAAGTGTTTGACTGGGGTAGAAGGATGCGAGTAGCTACTACATTTGCCCCCTCTTGCAAGGTCTCGAAATTGGTGTAGAAGCGTTTACTAAGAAAGACTATTAGTTATTTGGGTTGGAAAGTTAACTATTGTAAAGTTGACTATTACGTATTGGAATTCTAGAGGGGCAATAAAAGAGGGTAATTAAGAAATTTGGTGGTAATGGCTTAATAAAAGGGTGTTGATGAGCTATAAATAGGGATAGAAGGGGTAATACTGAAGAGGGTGCTTCTGCTGCACTGTCCTCTCATTTCTCTGATTTCCTGAAAAGTCGTGATGGATACCACGCCCAATACCTGCTACCAAAAAAGGATGGGATTCGCCCGAGACCGTCGTATTGGGTGGAAGACTACCGAACTTAAGTGAAGTTCTTCGGTCACCACGATCTTGCCTTGGACATGCCTGACCGCTAGCAGAGTTAGAAGCTGGAACCCATCAATGGGGAGCCATACGCTTATTTGTGGGGGCAGATAAAATTTCATTGACCTCTGCTGAGAAACTTATCTTTATCTATCGACCTTGGCCGAGTATCTTGTTCAGGCAGAGGAATAGATGGAGGTGCAAGAGTCGGTGAGCGGTACTGGCCCGTCTGAAAATAAGGTGGCTTCTTCTTAAAGTGCTAGCAAGGCGGTGGTGATGGGTTTTTTATAGGGCTGTATTTAGAAGGTTTTTGTTGTTGTTTTTCAAATCTTTGTAGATTTTTGCATGATTGTACTAGGAGGTCTCCTCTGTTTTTTGTATGTTGAAGTAATGCAATGAGAATGAATGATACTGAAATTGTGTCCTGGTGTCTGATAAACAATGTATGCGAATAGACTGTAGGTGTGGTATCGACATATATCTTCGAATGTTAACATGTATAAATGGTGACCTTCGAGGGGGAATTGACTTTGAATTGTAAATGTCTTGGTTAAGGAAAGGGTCTACAATCAATTAAAGGGTCAATATTTCGAGAATAGTGATGTTGGATTGTGAGTCCTCGAGAAAGAGGTTGAATACGCGTTCTAATAAAACGGTTATGTCAAGGAAGCTGTAGAGGTTGGACTTTTGAGTTTTCATGGAGACGAATTGAAGACGGTAATGAATGCGACTTGGGACTGCAAAGGTAAATGTATCTGATTTTAGTAAAAATAGGTTGTTCCTGGGAGGATTGCATACGTCTGTTCCTTCATTTCTGTGCATAATGTCTCTGCCTCATCTCCCAAAACAAAGGCGATACTTCCAAGCCCAAGAACAGGACCAAGTGGCCGCAAAAGCTCTTCGCGTTTGAAGAAGATTTTGGAATTAAAGCGGAGGCTTGTCGGAGATCAGACATGGACTCGAAATGCCGGACATGATTGAAGCTGAGCCTGGGAGCCCATTGCTGGAATGCCCTTCGCATATTAGTGGGGGGGGTGCTACAGATTCTGGGAACCGTTTCCCGGCCACCATTTGTCCCTACTGGATTCATTTGCTGAGGAGATGGTGGACCAGGAGATACTGCTGCTGAGGCCTAACGAGAAGAAATGTTTCAAGGGAAATAGGGGCTTCTTTGACTGATGTGGTATTTGTATAATGTAGGATATTTGCTGATTTGTACCGTTTTGGGTGATTTGTACTGCTGGGGTATTTGTATAGGATGGTAATTTTTTATTTTTGGGCGATTTGTACTGTTTTGATCTGTATTGAATGTCATTGGGAGTTGATAAGATAACTGCCAAAGTATATTTTTGTACTGTTTGTTAGCAAAATTCCAAATTGTCGAAGTAAAAATTCTGATCTGTCGAAGTAAAATTCTGATCTGCCAAGTAAAATTCTAATCTATCGAAGTAAAATTTTGAACTGTGTGTAAGTAGATAGACATAAAATTTGAAGGTCATTTAGGTGCAATCCTGCTAAATGTTTGATGTGCCGTAAATCGAATGCTTGACGCCTTTTGAAGTCGAATGTGAGGTTTATCTACGGCCGAGTGTTCAAGGAATGATACAGTCGAAGGTCTATTGGATTTGACTTGACAGACTGACAGTAAAGAGAGCTGGCCTGTCAATCGGCATTGGTTCCTGGGGTAGTGCGCCGTAAGGTTATCATAATGTTTCCTCCCCTCATTTTATAAAAAATGGTTGATTTGATGTGAAGATTTGATTGAACAGCTTCGAGTGAGGATTAGAAGGTTTGAGTTGTTTTGAGTTTAAAGTGAAGTGAATGTGAGCGTACGATTCGCACGTGAGGTTATAATAGGCAAAATGGTCAAAACACATAACAGCCAAAAAATAAGGGGAGTGGGGTTGTGGCAAATGATAGTGGTTTGGAAATCGAGGCAGTTTTTGGTATTCTGAGTGTAGGGACTTATCCCTTGAGCTCATTCATAATCGAGCTCACGCAACTCAAAATTCCTTCATCTCAGGCTCACGCAATCTCAGCACCTAACACTCCAATCAAGCATTCCAAACAGCCCCACGACCTACTCAAAAACATGGGTCAAGCAAATCCCAGAAAACATTATTTAGTCAAAGACACCTGTCTCCCACGAACTCGTCAGTTATATAGTCAACTGCTACTAATGACATTAATCGAAAGACGTGTTCCAGCACGACAAAGAGCAGTGGGAAACGCCTATAAAAAGGAAAAGTTTCATAAGAGGCAGGGGCAAAAAAAATACTCAAAACTTCTTATTTACGATATCAAAAGAATTTATATATTCAAGAGATCACATGTAATAAAGATATCAACTCTAAGCAATAAATATACTTTTACAAAAATCCTCCATACGAGGTCATTGTTTTGTTTACCGATTCAAAGGTTTTCTATGCTAAAAACATCTGCTTGCATTTCTAATTTTCTAGTAGATTATTGTTACAGGTTCATTTGGTGTGATAGCTAATTCCTAATCTTATCAAGCTACAGAATTTGGCCATTACATTTGGCGCCGTCTGTAGGAAAGACTACATTTCCATGATACCCTAAGGTAGTCTTTCATTACAATTATCAACTATGGTTTCTTCCAGACGGTAGGCCGCAGGAACTGAGCTCAAAATTTTTGTGGATCTAGGACAATTCACTGAGTTACGGGTGAATCACCACGCAGAGGCTGAGAAACACGCAGAACTTAAACTTTAATTAATGAGGGATTTCGAGCTCCGGGAGAATGAGCTCGATGCGGAACGACAAACTCGTTTGACAGTTCTCAACCGACACAAAGATCAGATGACGATGATGCAGACTGCACTCGAAGCTCTAAAAATTACTCAGCAGGCACCTCCTGCCAGGGGTCACGATCAGCTTCTAGAAGCCTCCCGCATTTTAGCAAGCGAAAGATTGAGACCACGGGGAGTCACCAGTAAAGCTATTTCTAGAAATCCGCCACACGGACTTTAGCCCTCTATCCATCGGGGAGAAGAAGCCAAATCCAAGGACAGTCAAGTTCACCAGATTCTCATCGGTTAGGATGAAGACTAGCGACCTCTGTATCAAGTCCTAGCACGAGATCGCATGAGTGAAGGAATGTGAACTCATCATCCCCTACCAGCACATCCAGCGATTCAACCAGTAAGTCATTCCGGTACAAAGGAATATATGGACCAACGAATTAAGGAGTTGATCGAAGCACAAGTGCTGGGAACTACCGGTGATACGACGAAATTATAAGGGAGTCTGATTGCCAAAGAACTGTTCGATATGGAAGTACCGAAAGGTTTCCATACTCCCAAAATTTACAAGTACAAATGAACAAACCCGAAGGAGCATATCCAACAATACCGCGATTCATTGGGGTTATACTCCATTCTCAGCCATATTCTCTGCCGTCTATTCGCCACAAGCTTACAAGAAGAACCACTCCATTGGTTCCACTCTCTTCCTGAGGAATCGATCTATACATTTGATCAGCTGCAGAAATAGTTCATCAAAACATATGCCCACAATAGAGAGAAGGAAGAGAACCTGCATTCACTTATCGGTCTTAAGCAGTTACAGGGGGAAAAGCTCGAAGACTTCTCGAAGAAATTTCTAGATCTTACGGGAAAAGAGGATAACCTCAACCAAAACGCCGTTATTACATCTTTCACCAATGAGTTGCGGCTCGATTTCAAAGTTAAGGAATATCTTTTCCTCAATAAGCCTGTGACTTTAGAGGAGATGATCACAAAATTTAACAGTTACGTCGACTTGGAAAGAATGATGTCTGAGTGGCAAAAGTCTACTAAGTTTTTCCTCTCCACCAAGTCCCATCAAAAGATCGAACCAGAGAGCCCAAGAAAGAATAGGGAGATCAAAAACACACCAAGGGAGACACTGAGTACCCTCAGAGAAGCGATCCACAGAGCAAACCTGTCCTCCCAAACCTGAACGCCCAAATCTCTACTATTTTGCTGCTAATATTAAAAGACACGCTCTACCGCACCTCCCGACCACTGGAACCCATCGAGAATCGATCATTTTGCCTACACCATAAGGTAAATCATTATTCTACTAACAATTGCTATACTCTACAGTGGATGCCCAAACTTATTTTCAAGGAAGGACGGATGCAAAAATACATCGTTGACCTGAAGTCATACCAGGATGACAGCCATAAGAAGCAACTCAAGTTATTCAGGTCAACGACTGAGCTGAGGAGAAACATTTCTACCATATGCACCTCTACAACATGATTAAAATCAATCAGATCGCCAATTCCAGCCGATCGAAACGCCGAAGACTCTTGGAATGCTGTGACCTTACGCCTCAAGTAAAAGAAGCCAAACTTCTTCCCAAGTCGAGCAATCGCCTACTCGGGATCTCTTTCGAGGATTGCGATACTAGCCATGTCAAGTATCTACATCATGATACGTTAGCCATAATTTTCAAGATGAAACAGTTTGTCATGCACACAATGATGAATGATACTGGAAACGTTATTAAGATTCTTTTTCAGAGTATGATCGACCAGATGGGCCTGGCTGACCAAGTTGGCTCCAAGGAAGAATGAATAAGCAAGATCATCTTACCTATTACAGCAGGACCAGCCACAATCGACGTCGTTCTCTACGTCATCAATGCCAAGTCTCGCTACCTTAGGATCTTGGGCCGCTGCTAGATACATAATATGGAAGCAATCGCTTCCACCAATCATCAAGCACTCTGATTCAAGCATGATAACAGTATTTATGAGATCAGAGGTTGTCAGAAACTCTCTCGAGCCTGTAAAAATACTATTTTTGCCATACTCAATACTTCAGTCAGATTGGCCGCATAGAAATTACAAAAAGTTGATCACCTCAACGATGAATCACCTACAGAGGAACCCGCAGAATAAGTTAATATTGATGGACTCGGTAGAGGTACGTTCATCGGAATCAAGCTGGTTCAGCAGGAGAAAGATGCTCTCATCCAATTTCTGCAACTGAATCGAGACATTTTCACCAGGTCTTTTAAAGAGATATCCGGAGCGATCCGGCCATGGCTTGCCATAAGTTAGCCATCAACATCAACGCCACAGCAGTCAAACAGAAATAACGATGACATTCACCTCACCTTCGAGATGAAGTCAACACCGAGATCGAGAAATTGATCAAGGTTGGATTCATTCGAGAAGTAAAGTATCCAGACTGGATATCCAACATTGTCGTTGTCATAAAAAAGATCAAAAAGTCCCGTGTTTGCATAGATTTTGCAGATCTAAGTGAACATACCCCAAAGGAAAGTTTCCCGCTTCCCAACATTCATTAGATCCTCGATTCTACTGCAAGCCATGATCACCTATCAATGATGGACGCTGCCTCAGGATATAATCAAATTCCACTTCTGGAAGAAGATTAAGAGAAGACAACATTCATCATCGAAAGTGGCCTTTACTATTATAAAGTCATGCTCTTCGGGCTCAAGAATACAGGAGCCACGTATCAACGATTGATGACTGTTATGCTCAAAGCACACCTGGGAAAAATAGTTGAAGTCTACATTGATAAACTCTTATGCAAAAGCATACAGTCAGATAATCACATCTCCGATCTCAACACAATATTCAACATCCTTCAATCTTGCAAAATGCATCTCAACCCAGATAAATGTTAATTCAAGGTACATTCTGGCCTCTTCTTAGGCTACCTCATCAGCAAGAAAGGGATTGAGGATGATCCAGATCAAATATGGGCTCTCCTATACATGCCTTCTCCAAAGACAACGAAAGACGTTCAAAAACTGCCCGACAAGATTGCCGCCATCAACCGTTTTGTCATTAAATCTTCAGATCGCAACCGTTGGCTATTCCTATTACTCTGAGGCTGTACCAAACTAGGAAAGGTCTTCCCAACTGCAGTAGTCACATGGACACCAGAATGCAAAGCAGCTTTTCAGGATCTCAAAATCTATATGCGGAGGTCTCCCATAATGAGCACCCCAGTAGGTAATGAGGAACTGATAATTTACCTCGCAGTCACAAATACTTCTCTCAGCTTGGTTCTCATTCGCCTGGAAAGAAAAATTAAGAAACCAGTCTTCTTCATCAGCAAATGACTTACACCAGTAGAAATAAGGTACTCTAAAATTAAGAAACTTCTTCTCACCCTTGTTTACACATCGCAAAAATTTAAGCACTACTTCCAAGCATGTTCCATCAAAGTGTTGACGAACTACCCACTTCGGAAAGTTTTGTCCAAAAAAGAGAAGTCAAGAAGAGTGCAGTAATGGTCAGTCAGTGTGAGAGAACATGATATCAAGTTCGAACAACGTTATTCTCAAAAAGGCCAGGCCGTTGCCGATTTTCTCGCGGATTTTCCAGTGGAAGATCCCGAGTGGGAGGAGCATGACCCAGACCTTACCGAAAGTACGCCAGAAATTCCAACACCCAAGCCCTTCGATGAACGGACTAACTAGATCACTACGTTAGGGTGGAGGCTTCTCACAGATGGATCAGCAAGACCTGCAGGGTCAGGAGTCGAGATCGTTTTGATTACCCCTTCCAATGATAAAATTTTGAAATCAAAACGCTTTGATTTTGAGTCCTCAAATAATGTCACCGTGTATGAATATCTCATTCATGGACTCGACCTCACACTTGAGCTCGATATCCCTGAACTCTCAGTTTACATAGATTCATTACTCATGGTCCATCATTATTCCGAGCATTACAAGAAGAACGGGAAGATGATTGAATATGCAGCCCTCATTGTATATAGGATGAGTAAGTTTGTAAAAGGACCCCTCGAATATCTTCCACGAGGTGAGAACAGACACACCGATTCCTTGGCGTATCAAGCTGGGATCTTGGGTATAGAAGCTCGATATCTCCAGATCAAAATCATTTCAGGCTCCAGCATTGACCGCATCTCTATTTGTACGATCAACACTGGGGGCGATAAAGGGGGAGACAACGATTGGCGAAAGCCTTTCTTAGCCTACCTCGGTGTCGACAACAAGTGCACCGGACCACTCCCAGTGGATTCAAAAGAATGCCGACAACTGATCAACAACTCGAAGCATTACATTACTCAAAATGATATACTTTACCGTCTATCCATTACAGGGCCTTACCTTAAATGCCTCTCAAAATCAAAAGCAGATGAGCTGCTCCAAGAATTACACGAAGGAACTTGTGGCTCCTACACCGCAGGTAGATCATTAGCGAACCGAGCAATAACACAAGGAGTATTCAGGTCTGGCATGCGCAAGCAAGCAGAAGAGTATTCCTATAAATGCGATACCTGCCAGAAATATGGAATTATGATACGCTCCCCTACGCTCGAGCTCCATGCAAGCAAGGCTTTCCGGCCATTCAAAATATAGGTACTAGACCTCGTCGGTGAATTCCCTAACTCTTCAGGTAATCGCCGCCACCTACTCGTAGCTGCCAATTACTTTACAAAATGGGTTGAAACAATTCCATTATGTTAAACCAGAAAAGGTCGTCTCTTTTATCTGAAACCACATAATCACTCGATTCGGGTGCCCCTACCTGATTCGTATCGATAACGGCCCCCAATTCGCAGGAGAAAAGGTCGTAACCTTCCTAAATCACCACAATATCATCCATTCACCATCAAATCTATACTATCCTCAAGGCAATGGCCAAGCAAAAAGCACCAACAAGACGATCGTGGATGGACTCAAAATGCGGCTTCATACATAGAAAAATAAAATTAGGTTCGCGAATTACCCCACGTCCTATGGCCATATCAAACCACTCCCCAAAAGTCTACAGGGTGTACCCCATTCCTCTTTGCTTATGGCACTGAGGCAGTCATTCCTTCTTAATATCATCATCCAGTTCGTGATCACGAGCTAACTGATAAGGAAAATGAGTTCGAAGTGGCTTGCAACCTCAATATGATAGATCAGACCAGGGAAGGCGCCATCGCTAACCTATGTCGATATCATCATATGCTTGCCAGGTCTTACAATAACCGAGTCAGGAGCCGTACTTTCCAAATTATAGATCTAGTCCTACGAGAAATCCCTTAATATCGTAAAAAGCCTCACGCGGGAAAATTAGCCAACAATTGGGAGGGTCCATTCATTATCACAGGTCTCTCTGGCCTGGGATCGTACTATCTCATAACAGAAGAGGGAGTCCCCATTTCAAAACTTTGGAACACTAGACGACTGAAATGATACTATCGTTAGTCGTCTTACTACTCCATTTTAATGCTTCTCTGCTTGTTTTCAATTCCAAAAGTGAAATTCTTAACTCTATCAAATATAAATTCTGAACTTATCAATGAATTTTTTTTTGCATAATGTCATTCTCTTCACAAAATAGTCGCCCATATTCTACAGATTCAAGCATAGATAATGCTAGCTTGCAATCAACATTTCCCAAGTTCAATCAAGGAATTTGATTGGCTTCTTTTTCTACATATCTGCGAGGGTGGCAAGTGTGAAAACTTGTTCCACTTCAAAGAGCCAAACAAGAGATAAGATAAAGGTAATACTAGTCTTCATCTTTTACAACTTGTTTGGTCTACATCAGTAGGCTCGATCGAGGATAACACTTGGTTCAGCTAAATCTATACATATCTGCGAGGGTGGTAAGTGTAAAAACATGTTCCACTTCAAAGAGCAAAACAAGAGATAAGATAAAGGTAATACTAGTCTTCATCTTTTATAATTTGTTTGGTCCACTTCAGTAGGTTGGATCAAGGATAAGCTTAGTTCAACTGAATTTCTACAGCTCTGCGATTGTGACAAGTATAAAAAATTATCTCACATCAAAGACACAGCCAGGCATAAGATAAGGCAAAGGTCATACTAGCTTTCATCTCTTTCAATATATCTACGTCATTTCTATAAGCCTAGATCAAGGATAACACTTGGTGTAGCTACCCCTCTAAATTTCTGCGATTAAAACGAATGTAAAAATTTGTTTTATATCAAGGATCTCGCCCGACGCAAGATATAGCAATGGTCATACTAGCTTTCATCTATAAAAATGTATCTGCAGCAATTCTACTTATTTTTATGTCAAAATCAAATTACAAAAGATTATTTTCTGCCGATGGAGCATCAGCAATGCTTTCCCCCACATCATCAAGAGGATTATCTTTTAGTTTGCGGGCCATAGCAGCCCTACCTCTTTCTACTAAGTCAGGAGTTTAAGGACCCAGATGGGTCTCCATGACACCTAGACAGTTTCCTCGATCTATTCCCGCTCCACATGTGCACCCCTGGTCCGACAGTGTTTTGAATAAGGTATCTCGTTATGACTCAAGTTTTTTAACTTCCTCTACAAAATATGCAATAATCACCTTTAACAAGTCAGATCGAGCTACATCAGGTGCTACCGCTTTTACAAATCTAGCCTTCAACCTCTCGAGGTGTACCGTTTAACTATAACAAGTATCCTTTCATGCGATTATCTCCACATCAACCCTATCATGATAAATGGCATCTTCTTCCAATTTAGCAATATACTGTGCCGACTCAGCTAGGTTTATGGTTTCTAACTCAACTACCCGAGCACGAAGATTCATAATTTCTATGTTCAACTCTTCTCTAGCTAGCAGGTTCTTCAAAAACTCATCCTTCCTCTTCACTAGCAAATCCTTAGCTCTGATCTCCCCCTCCATAACATTCTCCATAATAAGAGCAGCACCCAGCTTATACTGACAATCCCTCAAATTCGTATTTCCTTTCAAAATATACCCCTGAATTCGAGATACATCACTTTCTAGATCTCTAATGCGACCTGAGAGACTAACAGCATCCCCTTGAACTAGAGGAGCCTTAATCATAGTTCAACTTCCCCCAAAACGCTTTCTAGCCTCAGTTTTCTGGGCACGAGCAATGGCCTGATCCCTTTTGGCTTTAAGCCGAGTAACTCTCTCGTTTAAGTCATCGCACCAGCGCTACATTCGTCAGAATTTCATATCCTTGGCGGGGAGGGCAGTTTGAAAATGTTCAGCTGCGGCCTCCGACGCCAATAGATTTCTCGAGCAACCCTCAACCCTTTATCTTTCCCAATGAATTTTTGTCTCATTCACTCCAGATCGATCCCGCATCTATTGAGATCAGATCGACGTAGTTCCTCAATTCGTTCTAGCACCTGAATACGGTATTGAGCTATGTCGGCCTGCTTACCCTTCACAGCTAACGAATCAACCTAACGTTGAAGATTCTCGGCACTTTCTATTGCCGCAGATAAATCTTCTAATCCCTTCTTAATCCCAAATTTTTTCTCCACGACTTGAGGAGCTAGGTCAGAGATGACCTGATTCCCCTTCTCAAGTCTGAAGTGTGCTTTTACATATTAATCCTCCCTGTTCTCGTTCGCCTCCTTCATCCGATCGAACTGCTCTACAAATTCCCGGTTACACATGAGTGCGTGATCCTCACGTAGGCGAGATTAATACAATTCATTCTGAGACATATAATAAGATTTAGTACAGTTCAATTTAGAAAGTATAATGCCTAACATATGCATAAAACATTCTAAGAGATTACGTGGTTTCTAAACATCTGTTTCCAAGTACTTTTAGATTAAAAGTTTGGAGTCCATTCTCAGATCAACACTTCATGAATATTCTTTCGGCTTACAAGGTACACACTTTCGATATCCTATTTGGTATTAATAGCGTTGGATTCTTGCTATGCATTTCTATCCTATTTACTTAACTTAGCACTGGTATAACATGAAGATTGAATAACCTATTCAAATCTAACCTGCAACTCCACTTACGCAGATAACAGGGCTTTTGGGGTCCCTTTTTCCCTAACAAGTCCAGATTCTAGGTCATTTATCCTGAGACTCATCTCACTAACTACATACAAAATATTTATAAACAAAGTCAACATACAAAAGTTCCATTCCCACGCAGAAGTGATACAACTTACAAATATTCAGACAAAACACATGTCTACCCTACCTTCTCACTCCCACCTTTTGGGAGCTCAACATCGTCCCCTTGGTTGTCAAGCACCATTTGGGGGGAGACACCATCTAGACCATCCACGACCCCCAGTATGTCTGCTTCCTCCTCTTCTTCCTCAGCGTAGGTGTCAGCCTTAATAACATCCAACTCTTCCTGAGAATAGCCCTTCAGCATCAAGTGACGGCCTAGTCTATCACACTCCTCATCCATCTTGTCTAAATTGGCCTTTGTCTCGACCTGTAACTGGACGATCACCATGGCGTTAGCGGCCTTCAGCTACTTTACTTCTTTCAGGGTGTCAGTCTTGGCCCGAGCCAAGTTTTTCTCCAGCTCGTTCTTCGCCTTCTTCAGCTCGGATTCCTATTCTTCTATACCAAGCCAAATCCCCTTGACATGATGAGCAACCTACAAAAATTATATCGACCTCAGCTACTAGCTCGAAGTATATTAAATATTTATATCTGATAATATAAACTTACCATCTGGCTCGTATCTTCCTTTCCTTGTAAATTGTTAACCTAGCCCTTTCCTCAACCTCTTTGAGGTCATCTACTGAAGCAGATCGCCCCTCAGTGACCTTCTCTCCTGAGCCCCCCAAAGGCTCATCCCTCATCTTCTTCCCTTGCGCGACCTCACCAATTATAGTGGTACCAGAGGCTGGTAAAGCCTTTTTTATCTGTCTATTCAAAATCTTTTGGCTCTTTTGCTCGTCGTGAGGTTCAGCTGAGCTGAACTGCCCGACCCAGGAGTCTTTACTCGAACCTCTTCTCTACTTGTTTGCCTTTTTCCTTCATCGACACCTATCATCGACACCTGTCATCGACCTAGTAGACTGAGCCTTTACGACCTTTTTTGACTTACTTTCAACTCTCTTCTTTCTACTCAGGCCGAGTTCCCCCAAGACAAGTTAGAATTCAGTCTCCTCCTCCGCAACTTTGTCCAACAAAGACTTTTTCCTTTTCACTATAGATTTTATACCTGCCATAACACATCTTACTATCAACTAAATTTGTCAAAGAAACTTAATAATAATTTTATCTATTCATGTCTATACTTACTTTTCTCTACAGATCTAAATCGAAGGTCAACAAATATTTCATTATCTCTTTGAAGGCAATTACCTTTCACCCATATGATGTTTTCATTCCAAGTTTGACCTGCTGAATTCTGATTGAAAAAACGACGCCGAGTAACGCTTGTACAAAAATACGATCACCCACTGAGGCCTTAAAATTCTTCACCCCATAAAACTGTAGAACGTCCTCAGGTATTATCCTCCTCATTTTTTTCCTCCCTTTCCCACCTATCATTCAGATGGTCACATACAGTTACGACCTCCCACATATTCCCGTTCATTTTAACGAGACATGCCCCAATTGCATTCATTACCCCTTTCACCTAATTGGTGAGGGGGAGGCTCAACCCATACTCTAATTGTGATAGGTAACAAAGAAAACCCTCTGAAAGGTCACTTCGGACATCCTCATCAAAATACTCTAGCGAGATCGATTCATCTATACCCCTATCTCGCTTTTCTATTTCCAAACCTGCCAAAAGGTAAAAAATACTCTTCCCCATCCGCTACCGTACAACCCCTAAACTGCCTGTCGGCAAACTCTCTGCATTTACCCCACTTTCCACCTATAGCATTTTTGGCTTTACAAAATTTTATGAAAGCATCAGAACCCGGAGGCTAAGACACCAACTGACAAGGGAAACCTGGGAATTGTTCTGATACTCCTTCCCTTTCACTATCAGACTCATTCGTCCTACCAATGGTGGAAACCTCATCAACAGACGACCTACCCATCTTAAAAATAGATTCTGCAGGACTATTTTGACCTACACAGATGCCTCTCATGCTCAACCTACATACAGGTTAAAGTATTTCTCATTCTTCCATCATTGTATACGTATATATATATATATATATATATATATATATATATATATATACTCGACATATATCTCCGATCAGTCATTCATGTATAACACATATCTTTAAATTATAGAAAATCAATATATATTGCATATATCTCTGCTAACCTTTAATATCCATATATAAATAGACAGTAAAGTAAAGCATTCCCCTCACAACACTGTTGTATTCCAACCTACGAGATCCCAAACCTTTTGCCCTCTTTAAACTTTTATCGTTTTCAGATAACACTTGATTGATTCCCCTGATTTTTGGCTTTTCTCTCTGAGTGTTCTCCAAGTTTTCTATGATAAAATGATAGTTTTGAGATGAAGAAGAACTATTTATCCTTTCTCTCTCATACGGCTAGCATTTATTGCTCTACACACGAACTGTCACCAATTCCAGAACCGAGGCGTCATTTCCACTCTTTATGTCAGACGCCTTGTACCTTTTCGATAAAACCACATTTCCATTATTACAACTCCCCTCATTTTTTAACATATTTTTTCAGCTCTTTCCATATCTTTTCTTGACCTCCCCTCACTCATGATGACTCGCACTGTGGGATGTCAGAGTACTATTTCCTTTTTTCTATAAAACAAAACTTGAAGCTTCTGCATTCACATATTTTAGTTTCACAGTCCTTGTTTATCATACTTATAGTGATTGACGTCATTTACAAAATTGTACAAATATTTAAATTTATTCAAAATGTTTCCTGAACAGTCTCAAAATAGATTCGCCCCTATTGAGGATCCAATTGACTTATATTATTTCTATTACATTTCAGCACTTATTTGATTCATAAGAAAGTACTCTACACAATATCCACCACAGCCCTGGAAGACATAAAGCAACCAGCATCTAAGCACATCATTCGCTGATCCTCATATCGTCAAAATCAATCTCCACTTCAGTGATCAAACCCACCAACCTTTCTCCCTCTGCCGAATCCCTCATGAATACTCGAAAGAATGACTCATAAAAGAAACAGGCATTCTCAAATTCCCTACTCCAGATATTTAACCCTTCGAGCTGACATTCCTTCATTGGTAACTCAGCATCGTAACTGAGTGAGCCAAAGATTCTCTCCTGTACTTCAGCAGTTTTTATTGCCAATCGACCTTCTGCTGCTTAATAAATCCTCTAAGATCGAGTCTACACCATCCTAACCATCCCCCGAATTTTTTGTAGGTCATGTTATCAGTATTGATAAGATTTCTCAATCAATTCCTACTTTTACTTGGATTTTACTAGTATCACGTAACAGAAACCCAAAATCTTGGACTCAGTCATATAACTTATCCCCTCACTACAGACACAACGATTGCTAAATCGACCTTTAGAGTAGTATCTCTATCGACCTTAAACAGCTCAAATTTACATATTTTTTACAATTTTTATCACAAATCTTTTTAATTAACACATATTCATCTCAGTTCGAACAGTATTACAACATTGTTTCATCACTTGTCAAATAGTTATTTAACTAACATCCAACACATTTCAGGTCGATTCAAGAAATTTTTCTATGCACAAATTCATGAGAAACAACTTTTATTCATATCAAACATAGTACATACGATTTACAGATAACAAGTTTTCACACAGGAGTATAACAGAATGCTATCCGTCCAGCACCAAATTTCAGGTACTTTACAAATAATAAGTTTTCCCTACTTGTTCAATGCAATAGGTCATTCAGGCACGGCGGGGCATCATGTTTTACAGTTCTTCTTACTTCAGTGATTTTTCACCCTGACGCAAAGAGAATAGTGGAACCAACAAAAAGTTTTCCTCATATGGCTCGGTTGAAGCATAGTTAAACTCCAAGCGAGAACCATGTAAGCAGTAGACTCAGTGTGGCACCCTCAAAAAAAGATGGAAGATCTTCTTAGCGCAGAACCACAATGGAAATGTCTCAGCAGGATCTCCCTACAAGTTCCCCTCCTCCACTGCCACCATCACCTCTTCTATAGCCACCACCACCGAAGAGTTGGTAAAGATGAAGAGGGCCCGACATTAGAGTCAACGGCAATACAAGAAACCAGCATATCTGCCCAGCAGATATACCTTTTCCTGCATATGAACCCTTAACCCTGTCTTTCGCAAGGGTGCGAAGACAGGCCTAATGTTTCTCACCCGTTAAGACGAATACATGAAATCTCCACTTATAGTAGAAATTTTCCTCAGCTTTAGCCGCTTCTGCTCCCAGAAGGCCTTGGTACGCCGGAGGAACAGAGGCTATGATCGCCATTTCCAAGGAACGATCACCAAAGTACTTCAACTTCAACCTCTGCGTTTTTGACGCAATCCTCACTTCAAGAACCATACTCCAAGTTTTTACCATCTCAGAGAAGGTTACACATGAAAGAATTAATCTAAAGGATTGATCAAGGTACTCTTTATATAACCCTAACTTTATTGTGCAGGTACGTTTTCCCAGGCGTCATCATTTATTATAAATATGATTATTCAAATGCAAACCATCACATACATCTACATAATCATTTAATACCTATTACTTCCCAATATCATGTAACTTCTACCTAGTAAAATGCCATCATTGCTCTGCTTCGAAATTATAATTTTTTACTTATCCTTTCTCAACCAAAGCCACTCGTGACTTTGATTGTAAGGGGGCAATTGTAGGGACTTATCCCTTGAGCACAATCATAATTGAGCTCACACAGCTCGAATTACCACCGTCCCAGGCTCACGCAATCTCAACACCTAACACTCCAGTCAAACATTCCAAATAGCCACACGACCTACTCAAAAACGTGGGTCGAGCTAAATCTCAAAAATATTATTTAGTTAATGACACCTATCTCCCACAAACTTGTCAGCTATAGGGTCAACCGCCACTAACCACATTATTTGGATGACGTGCCCCAGCATGACGAAGTAGGGATGGCAATGGGGCGGATTTGGGGCGGGGGAGCCAATAACATCCCCATCCTCACTTAGATTCCCACCTCCCATCCCCGCCCCGATCCCCATTTAAATTAAGCGAGGATCCCCAAATCCGCCCCACTTAAATAAGATCAATACATCCCCTCCCCGATCCCCATTTAAAATAAGCGGGGATCCCCGAATCCGCCCCATCCCTTCCCCATTTAAATGGCATTCTAAATTTAAGCGGGGATCCCCGAATCCGCCCTACATATTCTGATATTCTAAAATTTTATATAAATGAAAAATTTGATATTCTAATATTCAAGCATATTACATAATCAACATCCATTATTCCATTCATCCACTATTCCATTCATATTCCATACATCCATTATTCCATTAAAAAATGGCATTACTAAACATCTATACATATTCTAAATTGCTAAAAAAAAGAGCATTACTAACATCCATTATTCAAGCATTAATAACATATGTTCAAAAAAAATACATTCATCCACTATTCCATTCATATTCCATACATCCATTATTCCATTAAAAAAAGCAATACTAAACATCCATACATATTCTAAAAAAAAATGCATTACTAACATCCATTATTCAGGCATTAATAACATATGTTCAAAAAGAAACTTAAACATTAGTTCATGACATCACGACTTAATTCCGTAGACGAAGCCAGAAATAAACTAAAACAAGACTGATATCCAAAATACAAAAATATTCCGACATAAATCCATAAAGCAAAGAAAATACCCGATATCTTCTCAAAGCATCTTTGACACCATCTTAAGCGTTCGCACTTGTGAGACATGGTCATGGTTCCTATTAAACAATTAAACACATGCCTAGTTATAAATATTTATAAATAAAAATGTTAACCATATTTAAATAAATAGACATGAATTATCAATATGATCAAGCAAATGTCTTGTCCCACCGCGAGTTTCACCTCCAAGTAATTTGTTACAATGATTACACTCGGCTTTTACTTCTCCCTTAGCGATTTTCTTTGTAAAGTGTTGCCAAGCTCTTGATGTTAACTTCTATTTCTTCGTCGGTTGCTGTTATTCCTCATCAGCAATAACAATTGAAGTGTTTCTCGACTATGTTTGAACTTCATTTACGGGATCTAGAGGGTTACTTGCACTTTCAGGAATTTCGTTTGACTTATTCACCTAGAAAAAATACAAGCACGATCAATAGTTTCTATCAACATTCATCAATATAAATTCGACAGATTATACAGCAGAAACAGACCTTGATTCAAATAGATATAATTTATACAACAGATACAACAGACCTTGATTTGGATGTAGCAGATTATTTAATAGACCTTGATTCTAATAGATGCAGCAGATTATACAACAGATACACCTTGATTTAGAGAGAGAGATGCAACAAACCTTGATTTGGAGAGAAAGAAACCCCAATTCCTCGATTGCTTGAAACCCAACCGAGTTATTATTTCCTGTTGTTTGTGGTTTTCTATTTGCTTGAAACGTAAATCTCGATTAAACTGTTGACTGAAACTGTCGTTTGCTGCTGCTTGCTGTTGATTAAAATGCAAATCTCAATTTAACTGTTGATTGAAATGCAATTCTCGTTTAAAGTATAAACCCAATTTATATCACTGTTGCTGATTGCTGAAGAGAAAAGAGAGCTCAATTAAAACTATTTACAGAGAAGAGAAGAGAGCTTCTGTTGAAATGGAAAAATGGGGTTTGTTGAAAGAAGAGAGCTTGTTGAAATGGAGAAATGATACAGAGAGCTTGTTGTTGGCTGCAGGCTGCTGAAGAGTGAAGACTGAAGAGAAGAAATCAGATGATAGGGATTTTGATTCAAAATTCATTGCGGGTATAATAGTAACTGTATTAAATATTTAATGGGGCGGAAGCGGGGCGGATAACAAATTTTATGTGAGCAGACCCAAATCCGCCCCGATCCCCAGTGGATTTTGAGTAGCTTATACCATCCTCACCCCCCTACCCGGTTAGCTCATACCAAATCAGCCCCGCTTGGGGCGGGGCAAATTGCCATCCCTATGACGAAGTGTTGTGGGGAATGCCTATAAAAAGGAAAAGTTTCAGAAGAGACAGGGACCAAAAAAATTACCCAAAACTTCTTATTTTTGAGATCAAAAGAATTTCTATATTCGAGAGATCACTTGTAATAAAGATATCCACTCCAAGCAATAAAGATACTTTTACAAAAATCCACCATACGAGGTCGCGGTTTTTTTTACCTATTCAAAGGTTTTCCATGCTAAAAACACCTATTTGCATTTCTAACTTTCTAGTAGAGTATTATTGCAGGTTTATTTGGTATGATAGCTAATTCCTAATCTTATCGAGCTACAAAATTTTGCCATTACACCGAGGGTATATATAGTGAAGGTAACAAATGTACTGTTCACAGAAATGCCAGAGAGTGAGAGGATGGGAGCGTACGCCATTATTTCGTAAAGCTTGGGAGTGGTTACTGGGTTATTGCTGAGGGCAGTTTGGCTTGCTGTTTTGATTATATATCCGTTAACAAAGGTATGTCGATTGATCTTTGTTTTTTTTTGTTTGGATTCTTCTTCTGTACTCTAATGTGGAGTCTTATGGGTTTGTAGTATTGAGGACATTTTGACTTTCCTTCAATGGAGAGATGATCCAGAGAGTGTACATGTAACGATTTCTTTTAAGGAAAGTCTATTGTTCATCTTAGTATGACCATGGTAAAGTAGAATCTCCAGCCTTTTCTCCAGACAAATCCATGGAGACACATGTGGACCTATCCATCTACATAATAGGCCAATTGAGCATTTATGGTCATAATAGGCGTATCTTGGAGATGGTCTTACGTTTGCTTGTTGTTAACAGCTTGGAAGGCAAAATTAGCATAACTTCACCTTGATCTTTCGATCGCAGGTTTAGTTCCTGGATGGACTTATCAAGCCAATGAAACTGGACAAAACTCATAGGCCTTTTATGATTATTTTACTTTTAATAGGATAGATGATTGAACATCGCGAGTACCCCATTCCATACCCAACTCGGGTTGGCAAAGAACCTAATCCAACAATTATGGTTAATCATTTGGCCACTGTTATTACGATCATAGCTTCTGGCTAGTGTGTGGGTTATACATTTTTACTCCCTGTTGCACTGATTAGAGTTTGCCTAATAGCAAATCATCAAAGCTTTCTTAAAGCAACTAGTAACTGGGTGTGATCCCAGTGTTGCCCTTCTATGCACATGACTTTCTACCATATTGGAGTTAAGAACATCTCTACAAGGCAGGTAATAGGGTCCCATACGTCGGCCAGGAATTATGTGGGTTATGATTCGTATCTATCACTAGATATTTGAAACCCAGTGGCGATTTCTATACTACAGGGAAAATTGTTCCTTTGATAAGATGATATTCCCAACATTAGGGCAAGATTTGACAGTCAATGTTGAAGATGTTCCAAGATTTGTTGGAAAGTACCATCGATGTCTTATTTAGATCTATTTACATAAGTTAGGTGACAATAAGGTTTAGCAGATTCTAAACTTGCAATAGGTCACAAATGAATTGTCAGACACATTTATAGACATTGTTGAAGTATCGTATTTATATGTAACTACAAGTAATACACTTACACAGCTGAACGTTCCAAGGGAATTAGTATGCATCCCGCAAATGTATCTGAGACTCGCACTTAGTGCGGAGCACCGTTAGAAGAAAATATTTTCAGCCGGGGAACTATAGAATAAGGGACAAATATGACTAATGGTGTAGTTAATTAATCGAGGATGGAACCATCCATCGACGAGATAATAGTAGTTCCGTGACCAGTTGATATATTACGAGACAAACCCAGGGTGGCACATACATATGATTATAAGGGGTCTCAAAATATTAAAAGTCTGTAATGGCATAACGAATAATCGCTCAATAGTGATTTATAGACATGGTGTTTTCATTGGCTGCTATGTTTTCCATCAAGGATGAGGATTCAGAATCACTTATTGTAAACAACTATGTATTATATTACATTGGCCAAAGTGGGTGTTTGAAATCCAAGCAAAACTCATCTTGCTAGTATAATGCTAATGTCATAAAGCCTGTCGGTTACAAATAGGAATGGTACAAAAACATAATTAACTCGAAGAGATAATTAGGTCAAGATAAGACTAGTTGCCTATATATTCTCTAAGAGACCTGGCATCAATTACGATGAGACATATTCTCTAGTTATGGACACTCCAGCATTTCAGAACTGATCACTCTGTTAGTTGTCATGAACAAGCTAGATATGCGTCTTATGTAATTATTGCGTATTTATATGAGAAACTAGATATGGATATGTACATAAAGCTGCCCAAGGAGGTATAAGCTTCTGGAAGCAATTAAGCCCAATGCACACGAGGTACGTACGTAATACAATTGGATAAGTAACCGTTGGAAAAGATGTTTTGTAGAGAGAGAGAGTGTGTGCCTTCTCTCTAGAAGGAGACTGAGGGTATATTTGTATTTTGGTGCTTGATTCGGTAATATTCGTATCTTGAAGCGGGTTTTAGGGTTATTCTTTCCTCATTTAGAATAATTTCCTTCCATCTCTATTTTTTTTATGGAGCCAATATTCCGTTTTTGGTAACTTCTGGGTTTTTGCTCTGAGATATCTCCCTCATGGATGTGGCCTCTCTCAACCTCTTTGAGTTCGACCAGAGCAGTAATGGTATAATAAGCAATGAGCCCTCCTTTGCAGAATTGTTCAAATTAAAACCAATTGATGTTGAGAGTCTACCACTGCCGGGTATGAGAGGTGAGGTTCCCTCCATCAAACTCCCTCGTAGCTATTTTTTTGTTAACTTCTGGGTTTTTGCTCTGAGATCTCTCCATCATGGATGTGGCCTCTCTCAGCCTCTTCTAGTTTGAGCAGAGCAGTAATGGTATAACAAGCAATGAGCCCTTCTTTGCAGAATTGTTCAAATCAAAACCAATTGATGTTGAGAATCTACCACTGCCGGGTATGAGAGGTGAGGTTCCCTCCATCAAACTCCCTCGTAGTTGCTACCAATTAGGGCCAGACAAGTTCAAGTTTAGTCTGCTTGGAAGGTTAGATCTTCAATTGCTTCATCTTGCAGAAGTTTAGAAAATGGCAGGCGAGGTATGAAAATTGAAAAGGGGATTTTACTTCACAATCTAATTAGAGTGTGATGAAGATAAATTACATGTTTGGGGAGGAGGTCTATGGCTTTTTGATGGTCAATGGCATCGATAAACCCCTTGGGCTCAGAACTTTAGCCCCTCCACTAAAAAAAATCTTGTGCCCGTGTTTGGATTCGATTTCCTGGGATTGGGATGGAATACTGGGAGGAGAAAGCCCTTATGTCTATTGCCAGAACTGTTGGTAGACCGGTTCAAGTGGATGAGAATACTTTGAAAGCCAAAACTAGGTACTATGCGAGCATGCTCACCAAAATTGATCTAGCCAAACCCATTCCATCTAAAAGCTTTGTTGAGGGGGAAGGTGAAGGCTTTATGCAGAAAGTGGTGCTTGGACATCTACCTAAGTTTTGTAACAACTGCAAGGTCATTGACCATATGGTGTATGAGTGTAGGAATTTGTCTATGATGAGAGAAGAGGAAGAGAATAAGAATGAGCAAAGGGAAGGGGTAGAGGGAACTCAAAAGAAAAAAAGGAAGAAAAAAAAAAAATAAGGATAGCGATAAAGATGAGCAGGTTCAAGGCAAAGAGAAGGAGAAAGTGGATATAGAGAGTGGGGTTCATTAGGGTACTTCTGAAACGGGTAGTAATCTTGAAGAAGGGGTCAAGGAAGGGGTATGCTCTCCAACCTCTTTTGGTATTGATGTTCCTCCTGCTCAGTGCTCTATCCCACCAGATACACTTGCCATTATACCTGTGGTGGCAGAAACTTGGGCTGATTTAGCTAACTTGGATAAGGAAGATGGATTGAGTAAAGAAGAAGAGTTCGATTCTCATAAGGTGGATGATGGTTTTGACCGGTAAAGGTATTTGATCCTACAGAGGCTTCAAAGGCTTGGGTTATAGTATCTAAGAAGAAAATAACCAATAAGGCTAAGAAGGCTATTAAGAGGAGCCCTCCCCTTACTAGATTTAAATCTGCAACCATTTTCAAACACAGGAAGTACTACAGCTCCTATATTGGAACTGTAGGGGGATAGGAAACCCTAAAAGCAAAAACACCCTCAAGAAGTTGGTTGAAGAAGGTAAGCCATCAATTTTTCTCTAACTAAGCCGAAAGTGGATGCTTCTATTAGTAATGTCATTAAGTTAGTTCTTAAAGAGTATGGAGTGGACTTGATTTGTAATGAGAATGGTGGGGTTCCTAATTTGTGGATTTTGTGGAAATTAGGGTGTACCAAACCTGTGGTGCTATCTTCTAGTGATCAACAAGTTATGGTATGGTCTGAAGATGTTATGTTGATGTTCATTCATGCCAATTGTGATATTGCTAGAAGAAGGGCTTTGGGGAGAGACTTGGCGATTATTAATGGTATTAAGGCTCCTTGGCTGGTGCGAGGAAACTTTTATGCGATTTTAAGCAGCACTAAAAAGAAAGGTGGTGTTCCTTCCAGTAATACTGCTATTTTAGACTTTCAGAATTATGTGGATGCCTTGGAGCTAATTCAATGCACTAGAAAGGGCCATAATTTCACTTGGTGCAATATGCAAAAAGGGAATAACAGGATCCTTGTGTTGCTAGATAAAATCTTCATGAATTCTAAATAGGCCAAGAAATTTGAGAATTGGAGCTATAAGGTTCATCCCAGAGTGAATTCTGACCACTCTCCATTGGTGGGGAAGTGTGTGGGAATTCCTCGACCTACAAACTGCCCGTTCAAGTTCTTTAAGATGTGGTTGGGTCATGAAAGCTTCAAGACAGTGGTAGAGAATGCTCGGAACACGGGTAATATGGGGGGTCCTCTTCTCCGTCTGAGCAAGAAGTTGAAAGTGGCTAAGGCTGTTATCTAGGAATGGATTCGAGAGGATTTTGGGCATTTTGATCAAATATTAGGCATATCAATGAGGAGATTGAAGTTATGCATAGAGATCTGGAGCATGATGCCTCAAATGATGACCTTTCGGTAAAACTGACTGTCCTCAACACTAGTTTCAATAAAGCTAGGCCTGATCAAGAGATTCTTTGGAAACAAAAATCTAGGGTGAGGTGGCTCCCGGCCGAAGACAAGAATTCTGCATATTTCCATCCCCTGATGAGGACTTTAAAAGAGAAGATGCTTATCCATATTATTACAACTGAAGAGGGAGTGGTCTTTAGGATCAAGAGCTTATTAAGCAGTATGTTGTGTCATTCTTCTCCAATAAGATTAAGGAAACTGGTTGTGTGGTTGACCCTATGCTGATGGAGTTGGTCCCAAAGCTGGTGCAGGAAGGAGACAACATTCGATTGTGTGTTATTCCTTGTGATAATGAAATTAAGGAGACTATTTTTGGTATGGACCCTGATAGTTCCCCAGGTCCTGATGGGCTTTTTATATGCTTCTTTCAGCATTGTTGGCGCATCATAGGGAGTGATGTGTGTCGAGCTATTAAGTCTTTCTTCAGGGAAGGTATAATCCCAAATGGTTTTAACTGTAGTTTCCTTGTTTTGATCCCTAAAATTAAAGATGCATCATTGTTCAACCAGTATAAACCTATATGCTTGAGCAACTTTGCCTTTAAAATTATTACAAAGATCCTTGCATACAGGCTTCGATGTGTGGTCCATAGGATTGTTTCTCCTGAGCAGAGTGCCTTCATAAAAGGCAGGAATGTGCACAACAACATTGGTCTTGCTTCGGAAATGATGAATGAACTCATGAAGAAGAGGTTTGGTGGTAATATCGCTTTGAAAGTGGATATTACTCAAGCATATGATACATTGAGCTAAGATTTCCCTATGTAGGTGCTTGATCAATTTGGGCTTTCCAGTACTTGGTGCAACTGGATCATTTGCATTCCCAAAAGATCTCAAGTGTCAGTTCTTATGAATGGAGGACCCTGTGGATTTTTTAAAGCTGCAGAGGGCTTCAGCAGGGCGACCCCTTTCTCCTCTTCTGTTTGCTTTGGCTGAGGATGTGCTTAGTAGAGGGTTGCAAGTTTTGAGGGTGAGTAATGTGGTTAAACCTATGGCAGTGATCAGAGGCGTGCCTAGCCCCACTCATCTCTTATTTACGGACAATATTATGGTATTCGCGAAAGACACTATACGAGGTTTGAAGGCTATTGGGAAGTTGTTTCAGAGATATCAAGCGTCTTCTGGGCAGGTAGTGAGTAAAGAGAAGAGCAAGATTTTCATGGGGTCTGTCAACGGTAGCAGAAATATGGGTGTGTATAAGTAGCCTCAATGTGGGATTAAAGAAGGGGAAAGAATATTAAAAAACTTCATGTGTTCAGGAAACCCCAACATTCGTAAATTCCATATAATTGCCTGAAAGAAGGTATGCAGGCTTGTCGCAGAGGGTGGTTTGGGTATTCGATGATTGGGGGAGATTAATGAGGCCTTGCTGATGAAGCAAGCCTGGGTCCTTTTAGAGCATCAGTCTTAGTGGTCTAAGTTCATTCATGCCAAATTCTTTACCAAATTTGGAGAGATTGTATGTTATGCACATGGGTCCTCAATGTGGAAGGGAATTACTTTGGCTCTCTCTCTCATGTTGTTAATAAATGTTTGTGTTTGGTGGGAGATGGCAGAGATATTGATATTTGGAGAAACTGTTGGGGCCCTTGTCCATCTATCAAAGATACTTTGCCCCTTCTTAAAGATTGGAAGAGCACTAAGAATTTTCTATCTAAGATGATTGTTAATGGCACTTGGGTTGTGAATGAGTCTTTGGCCCCAGTCCTTCAGGTTGGTATTAATACTAATGATGTGTCGATTATTACAGGTGACAGAGACAAACTTTTATGGAGGCCTGACCTTCAAGGAAAATTTAGCACAAAATCTACCTTTAATTGTATTCGAGAGAGGGTCAATGCTGGTTGGTGACATAAGTTTGTCTGGAAGAAATGCATTCATCCCTGAGTGTCATCTTTTACCTGGAGAGTTTGCTAGACTGTTTTGGCCACTGATGACATTCTTATGAAGAAAGAAATTGTTTCATGCTTTTGTTGCTGCATATGTATGAATGATGCCGAAACTGCAGATCATCTACTTTGGACTTGTTTTAAAGCTCAAAAACTCTGGGAGTGGCTTGCTAACCTATTCCAGTCTTCTTGCCCTTCTCTTAATATTAAAGATCTATTGTAGCAATCTCTTTCTTTCAGCTCCTATCTTAGGGATCTTTGGTTTGGGGGTATGTGGGGTACTTGCCTTACAATATGGAAAGCTAGGAATGCTTGTATATTCGATAATGTGAAGTGGAATGAACAGACGATGAAAATGAGGATTATGAGTACTATCCAAGATGCCGCTACTCTTTCTGTTGGGTGCATGCATAATTGTACCTTTGACCTCCAAATAATTGCCAAGTTGGGGTTCCTGTCTAAAGTCAGGAAGCCTAGCAAAGTTCGAAGTATGTATTGGAGCTTACCTGAATTAGGGGAAGTTAAGATCAACTCTGACGGAGCTGCTCTTGGAAACCCAGGTAAGGGTGGGGCTGGTGCTGTCTTTCGAGCTTCGGATGGGGAGGTGGTGGGAGTTATCTCGGTGGGTCTACCAATCCTTACTAGCTTCATTGCCGAGTGCTCTGCTATCATTGAGAGCCTTGAGCATTGTTCTTGCATGGGCTGGGAGATTTCCTGGGTTGAGGGAGACTCAGTGGCTACCATTCAAGCCTTTTCTAATGATGCAATTCCTTGGGTGCTGGATGCTAGATGGAAAAATGTGAGAAAAAAGATTCGAAGAATTTGATTTTCTTCTATATGGAGGGAAGGAAATTTCGGCGCAGATTGTATGTCTAGAAAAGCTTGTTTCTTGTTAGAGGGTGAGAGAGTGACTTATGTAGGGCGGCCTCACTTTCTTAAAGTGGAGGAATCCTTTAGATAGTATTTCAGATTTGACTAGTGCCCCCGGTGCCTCGTAGGGGGCCTATTCTAGGGGCTTGTGTGTATTCATTTTTCTCTCTCTATAATAATCTTTAGTACTTACTTTGCAACAACAAAAATATAACCGTTGGCTTAAAGCAATCAGGGCCCATGTGACATAATAAGTTGACTGAGTATTTGAAGGTTAGGGACTTTGCAATTATTTTTATATGTTCATGCATTCTCATTAAGAACACATATATTGGCTTAAGTTATCATAACAGTATACTAAATTATTTGGATATCATCAAAACTCCGGGGGAGCTCTTGAGAGTTGTCGAATACCATAGGAAGGAATTCGAAATGAAAGACTTTGGGGAAACCAAGTTTGTCTTAATTTGTAGATCAAACATTTTGGTAGTGGTATACTCGCACACTAAGCGATACATATTGGAAGAGTTATCTAACACTTCGGTATGTATGCAACTTACAATGTTAAACTGCTTATTGTCATCTATCAGTTAGATGTGGACAAGGACAAGACTGCCATCTTAATGGGGGGAGAAACTCCTAGGGCCGGGGTGCCATATCTAAGAGGTGCTTTGCTATAGTCAGCTGGGTATACAAGACCCAATGTCTCATTTAAAGTAAGCTATTTTTCTTGCCATAGTTGTATCCCTACCCAAAGGCACTAAAAGGAGATCAAGCACATTCTGAGGTATCTGATCGGCACAAAAGACTGGGGTCTGCTCTACCTGAATAATGTAAACTTAAAATTATAGACTACCCCTATGCAGGATACATGTCAAAGCTTCCTAGAGGACATGTTTAGATAGATTATATGTTTATGTATGGGGATACAACAAATTCTGGGAGATCAATGAAGTAGACGACATTTGTTACATCTTTAAATCATGACGAAATTCATACACTTTATGAAGTTAGCAGAGAATGATGGTTGTGCTCTAAGATACATCACATCAAGTAAAGTTGTGGGAAGTTCTACCCATGATAAAGCATCGACATTGTATGAAGACAACTTGAGTTGTATCATTCAAGCCAATGAGAATTTAATCAATGGCGATAGAAGGAAGCACATTTCACAGAAGTCCTTCCATACTTATGAATTATAGAAGGCGAATGAGATTAACGTTGTTCAGGATATTTCAGAAGACATGTTTGCTAACCTATTAATGAAAAATTTTGCACCACTTACATTCAAGTAGCTGGTATACAGAATCAGAATGCAAAAGTTTTTATTCATCAAAATCTCATGGAGATACATCTCAGGGAGATTGATCTTGGGGAAGATCGACATCAGGGGGAGTACGGCCTGTCATGGATAAATACGTGTTATACTCTTTTCCTGATAGTGCAGTTTTTGCTGAAAGGGGTTTTACGGATTAGGGGTTTCAATGAGGTAACGTATATGCGTCCATAACCCATATAGGGCATAGGATTATACTTTTTCCTTGCATACTATTTTCCCAAGGGGATTCTGCTAGGCAGATATTTTGATAAGGTAAGTCATCCTGGTATGGAACGCCCCAAGGGGGAGTATTAGGAGTTGGATATGGCCCAAGGTGGGAACCCAACTAGGTTGGGGTGTCCTACTGGGTTTCTAACAAGCCCGTGCAGGCTAGGGCTTTATGGGGAGAGTTTTAGATGGGCTATATATATATATATATAAATATATATATATAATTAGGCTTTATGCCTCTGCAACCTTTTGGTTCATCATATCAATAAAGCTTTACTTCCCTCTCATATCATGTTTGTTAGATCTATATATATGTGTATTATTGCAAGAGTGTATAATATCCAACAATCCTTTATATACAACTAGCATACCGCTGAACGGTGGGGAGTCCGATGCGACATTTTCTACTGCCAAAAATGGCGTGTGCTCGGCACTATGCCAAAAAAAACCAAAAATAGCAAAACTATTAGACTCCATAAAACACACTAGATATCTTCGTCAAGCCTTACTAAAAAAATAGCTTAATTATTTCCATAAGTATACACCATGATTCACTTCTTATATGTAATAGTAGCTAATGAATACAAATGGAATTAAGAAACACAATCGCAATAAAGGCCTTGAAATTACTAAAATAATCAAAATAAGATTTGGAGTTCAGATGAATTTACAAAGAGGGAAAATCAGGATGGAGGGAAACGCTGAGAAGACATATAATTAAAAACTCTTTGAACCCTAGCTCTCATCTATGTAACTTTATCATATGTTCCTCTAAAAAGCTTTTATGCTTCAAGTTTACGTACATTTTCCACTATACTGCCAATGATGTTTTTATTCTCGATTAAATGAAAACATAAAAAGAATCACTCCAAATGTCACTGATGCTTCCTCTCCCATCAGAATTTTTAGTGACTTCCCTGGATTCTGCGATGTCCTCTTATAAATCAAACACATTACAAACACTTATTCAACCGCCATTATCATCATGCATAAATACAAATAACAAAGCTTAACTTAACTTAAAGATAGCCAATGATCTAGATTGAGCAAAAACAACTCTGATGAGCAAAATAATAGTTACCTGAAGGAGATTCTCTTAATATACCATTGGAGCAATAAGGCCATATTTGTTTGTTTTTTAGGGGTGAGAAGAGGTAAGAAATTTTGAGGCTAGAAGATTGAAAAAAACTTGCGTGCGTTTGGCTAAAGGTTAGAACTTGTATTTAAAACTTTAAAATCCTGACATCTAACTTCAACTTCTCACAAGTTTGTTTGGCTGAACCATCTAATTTGACCACAGATTAGATGTTTCTCCACAAAAACATCAAAAATACATATAAAATATATTTTCCTTTCTAATTCATCATATATTAATGCAACAACACAATTAAAATGGTAGTTTAAGGAAAAAAACATTATTAAAACGTGCAAATCACATACCAAAATACCAAATATATAGGGGACATGTGTTGGGTGTGAGCTCAAACTAAAAGGATTATCGAAGAAATTAGAAAATAGTCAAAGTTGTTCGAACGAATAAGGAAGTCGTTCGAAAGAGCCGTTCAAATGAGCTTCAAAGTCGTTCAAACGAAATCTCTATTTCATACGGTTTTAGATTTGGTTCGTCAAACTCATTCGTACGAGCATGGATATCGTTCGAACGAGTTGTTATGTTTCTAGGATAGGAGACCAATTATCACAAAGTCATTCGAACGAGCTTAGAGTCGTTCGAACGAGGTATGCGTAGGTTTAGTTTAGATGTTATTTTACAACGTTGAGTTTGCCTCGAGATCCATTTTACTTGTATTTTAGTTTCCTAGTATATTAAAGGAACTTAGTTTAATTGTTTAATCTATCCTTCTGTGTGAGTTTCATTCTAGAGACCTAGAATTTGAGAGACTCCATTAAAGCTTGAGAGGCTTGGATGGATCATTATAAAATGTTTGATTATCATAATCGATTATTCAGGGTATAGTTTTTTATCCGCAAGGGTTTTTCACTTCCCTTTTCTGGGAATTTTTGTGTCGTTATTGTTCTTGCTTGGTTAATTCTTTTATTAAGGCTTATTCTACATATCATTCCTATCAGAGAGGAGAGAGTATCTACCTCGATTTTTAATAATTGGTGTCAGAACAAGTATTATAGGACTTGTATGGTGAAGAACGGTGGCCGATTAGGAGAAGTTGAAGATCACAAACTTTAATAGATTAAATTTTGGAGTGTGAAAGATGCAGGATAGAAGATTACCTCTATTAGAAGGATCTAAATTTGCCACTGGGTAGAGTTGAGATGATGCCAGCAGAATACGACGCTGCTAAGTACGTGTAATTGGATCGCAAGATGTTTGGAACGGCTAGGTTAGCGCTGTCATCTCAAATTCTACACATGATCTCCAAAGTTACTATAACGAAGGGTTTGATAGAGACTCTATCAGCTATGTACTTGAAACTGTCTGGGGCAAACAAGGTACACTTTTTACGATGCTTATTTACTTTGAAGATGAAGGATAATGGTAGTGTGCAAGCTCATATAAGTGAGTTCAATGCCATACATGCTCAACTGGAATCCGTTAAAATCCTTTTTATCGATGAGGTGAGAGCGTACCAATAAGGTGAGAGCGTGGGCTCTTTTAGGGCAAATTTCTGAGAGCTGGGAAGGGTTCATTGCAGTTGTTAGCAACTCATCGGGGAAGGAAGACATCAAATTTGAAATTATAGTATCGTTGATTATGAGTGAAGATAATAGGCATAAAACATCTGAACCTTCTTCGAGTTTAAACAGTAGTATGTTGAACGTCAAGGAAAGAAGGAGGTCTTACAGAAATGAGTCAATATTTGGAAGGGATCGATCATAGTTAAGATGAAATTCTATGCCGCCCGGTGTGTGCTGAACTTATGGAAAAAAGGGTCACTTCAGGCAAGATTGTAACACATCTTCTTCTAAGAAGATTGATGATGAAGAGAAAGATACAATGAATCTTACTGAGGAGGTTAGTTTTGACGAGGCTCTACTACTATCGTGTGATAATATGAATGAATCTTGGATAGTTGATTCGGGTGCCTCTTTCCATGCTACTGCGAATGTAGGTTTCCTAACCAATATTATTAAAGGCGACTTTGGTATGGTCCTTCTTGTAGATAAGAATGCACACAATATTACTGAAAAGGGAAACCCTAGGTTGTTGTTGCCTTCAGGGGGAATGTTCGCTTTACAGAATGTGCGACTTGTACCTAAATTGAGGCGTAACCTTATATCAGGTAGCAAATTGGCAGATGATGACGGATATGTGAGTACCTTTGGCACAACCTTCTGGATGGTTACAAAGGGAGCTATGGTAGTAGCTCGAGGCCTGCAACAAGGAAGATTGTATATAACGCAGAACACAATTTTTACTATTTGTGCTACCACTTCAGGGATTGATACAAGAACGTGGCACAAACGGCTTGGCCACATGAGTGAAAAGGGGTTGAAGATAATGGTAACAATGGGAAAGTTAGAGGGTCTTGCTGAGGTTGATCTCAAGTTTGGTGAAGAGTATGTTCTTACAAAGCAGAAGAAATTTAATTTCAAATTATCTGGAAGATTAAGGAAACCTAGAAAGATGGATCTTGTACACACAGATGTTTGGGGGCTAACCAAGGTATCTTTTCTTGGTGGTTCTCATTATTACATTACTTTTATCGATGATGCTACGCGTAAACTGTGGGTCTACTTCGAAAAGAACAAATCAAATGTGTTCAATAAATTCAAGAGGTGGAGGGCTCTAGTTGTAAATGAAACCAGTTTGAAACTGAAGTGTCTCAAGTTGGATAACGAGGGCAAATACTGTAGTGACGTGTTTGAAAACTTTTGTGCATCAAACGAGATTAGGAGATAGATGACTATTCTCGGAACACCGTAATAAAATGGTATTGCAGAATGCATGAACCGAACAATAAACGAAAGAGCGAGGAGTATGAGACTCAATGTTGAATTGCAAAAATGTTTTTGGGCGGATCCGGTTAGTACGGCAGCGTACTTGCTTAACAGAGGGCCTTCAATGGCTTTAGACTTTGGAGTTCCTACTTAATCACTTGGATATTTTCAATTGTACCTCATATATGTTTTATAATTCATATACAAGGAACAAGTTAGATGCATAGTTGACGAAGTACAATTTTATTTGATACGGTGGTAATGAGTTTGGGTATCGATTTTAGGATGCGATGAATCGGAAAGTTATCTAGAGCCATAACGTTGCATTCAATGAGGAAGTCTTGTATAAAGATTTCAAAGTACCTAGTGAAAGAAGTCAAAGTAATGCAGCGAAAAGTATCGACATTTAAGATGATGAACCCTCTTGAGAGGTTGATGAAGACGTCGTTGTTGAGTCTAATACACCGGATAAAAATAAGGAACCTAATGATTTAGACATTATAATAGTACATCAAGAGGAGCCGAGAGTTACAAGAATTCCAGCAAGGTACGTTAATTCTTTAAATCACTTGTTTCATACAGATGGTGGTGAACTTGAAAGTTACAAGGAGGCTCTACATGTAAAAGCCAATATCAAGTGGGAGTTTGCTATGGATGATGAGATGCAGTCATTATCAGTTAATTGAACTTGGGATTTAGTTCACCTAACAAAAGGGAAGAGAACATTGCACAAAAAGTGGGTATACAGACTAAAGAAAGAATCTGACGGTTTAAGAAGATTCAAGGCTAGACTTATGGCGAAGAGCTTTCAGCAAAAAGAATGTGTTGATTTCGGCAAGATCTTTGCTCCTGTTGTGAAGATGTCTCCTATTCGGGTTGTGTTGAATATAGTTACAGTTGAAGATTTGCATCTTGAGCAACTAAATATCAAAACAACATTTCTTCACAATAACCTTGATGAAGAAATTTATATGAAGTTGCCAGAAGGTATTCGGTTAAAGGAAAAGAAGATCTTGTGTGCAGGCTTATGAAGAGCTTATATGGTTTGAAACAAGCGTCGAGACAGTGGTATTTGAAGTTCAAACAATTCATGTCCAGAAATAGTTATTCGAAGAGCAATCCAGATCGCTGTTATTTTATCAAGAATACGGGGAACTCATATATTATTCTACTTATGTATGTAGATGATATGTTAGTAGCAAATGCCAACAAGGGAGAAATTATCAAGTTAAAGGAATAGTTATCCCGAGAGTTTTCTTTGAAGGACTTTGGTGTAGCAAAACAAGTTCTTAGTATGTGTGTTTCAAGGGACAGAATGCGGTGAGAATTGAAGTTATCCCAAGCTGAGTACATTGGCAAAGTACTCGAGCAATTTAATATGGATGGTTCTAAAGTTGTTAGCACACCATTGGGAGGTCACTTAAAATTATCAAAGGATTGTTATCCGAAGATGTAGAAGGATCGCAATGAGATGCGGAAGGCTCCTTATCAATCTGCGGTTGGTAGCCTAATGTACACTATGATTTGTATGAGACCAGATATTGCCCAAGCAGTGGGAGTTATTAGTAGGTATATGAATAATCTAGACAAGGAGCATTGGAGAGCTGTGAAATTGATACTAAAGTATCTAAAGAGGACTCAAGATATGGCATTATGTTATGGGTGTTCTCAGATATGCTTACAGGATTTTGTTGATTTTGATATGGCAGGTGACATTGATAGGCGGAAGAGCACTAGTAGTTTCATTTTTACATTGGGAAGCGGTGCGGCTACATGGGTTTCTAGGCTATAGAAGATTGTAGTTTTGTCTACGACAGAGGCAGAATATGTTGCAGCTACAGTAGCGTGCAAGGATATGGCTTGGCTAAAAGGGTTTATGAAAGAGCTTGATAGAGAACAATTTTCTCCTAAGTTGTATAGTGATATTCAAAGCGCTATACACTTAGCGAAGAATTCAGCTTTTCACTCTAAAATAAAGCATATTGATATTCGGCATCACTATATTCGCTCGCTTCTCGAGGACGGTGTGTTGAAACTACTGAAGATTCATACTGATGTGAATCCGACCGATATGTTTACGAAGGTGGTAACTTTTCAGAAGTTGACGACATGTACAACTTCTGTGGGTTTTCAAGATTGAAGGCCCGGGTAGTGCGAGCAATTCATTTGGAGGTCTGGAGATAGGTTACGGGATTCAATTTCAAGTATGAGATTATTGGGTGTAAACTTGAACTAGAAGGACTGTCGAAGAAATAAAAAAATTATTGAAGTCGTTTGAACAAAGATGGAAGTCGTTCGAACGAGCCGTTCGAACGAGCTTCAAAGATGTTCGAGTGAAATCTCTATTTTTCGTTGCTTTGGATTTGGTTCGTCAAACTCGTTTGAACAATCGTGGAAGTCGTTCGAACGAGTTGTTATGTTTCTAGGGCTGGAGACCAATAATTGCAAAATCCTTCGAACGAGCTTGGAGTCGTTCGAACGAGCTATGCGTAGGTTTGCTCTAGATGTTATTTTAAGCTGTTGAATTTGCCTCGAGATTCGTTCTACTTGAATTTTAGTTTCCTAGTATATAAAGGGGACTTAGTTTATTTGTTTAATCTATCCTTCTGTATAAGTTTAATTCCAGGGACCTAGAATTTCAGAGACTCTATTAAAGCTTGAGAGGCTTAGAGAGATCATTATAACCTATTTGATTATCATAGTGAATTGTTTGGGAGTAGTTTTTTATCCACAAGGGTTTTCCACTTCCCTCCTCTGGGAATTCTTGTATCGTTATTGTTCTTGGGGTTAATTCTTATGTTAGGGCTTATTCCGCGTATTATTCTTGTCAGAAAGGAGAGAGTAGCCACCTCGATTCTCAATAATATGGTGAAACATACCCACATCAAGATAGAGAGAGAGAGAGAGAGAGATGGAGAAACAACTATTGTAGAGATAAATAAAGGTAAGAGAAAGAGGGGTGAGGGAAAGAGAGAAAGGTAGAGGTAGAGAGAGTGGGGGAGAGAGAGTTGAATGAGGGTAGGAAAGAGAGGGGATAGAAAAAGAGGTGAGAGGGAGAGGTAGAGAGATAAGGGAGAGAGAAAAAAAAAGAGTTGTATGAGGGTCGGGGAGAGAAGGGATAGAGAAAAAAAAAAGAGGTAGGAGTGAAAGGGGATTGAAAGATAGGTGAGAAGGAGAGGTAGATAAATAAGGAAGAGAGAGTTGTATGAGGGTTGGAGAGAGAGGGGATTGAGAGAGAGAGAGAGAGGTAGGAAAGAGAGGTAGAGAGATAAGGGTGAGAGAGAAGTAGAGAGAGAGAGAGAGAGAGAGGTAGGGGGAAATGTTGGTTGGGTTTTTATTTGGCTTATTTGAGGTTAAGGTGACTTTTCATTCCGCAGATTTGAGTATTTTGGGGTTGAAAGCCCCAAAATACCACCACTTAAACTGATCATGGGTGTGGGAAATGACCAAACCACGGTATAGTAGGAAAATGACACGTCAAAGCCAAGTCAAACGAAATCTGGAAAAAAATTTTGTTAAAAGTCAACCGAAAACACTTTAAGCGGGGAAGGGTGAAGTTTTGAGGTTGGAAGTATGCCAAACTTCCAGTTTTCATTTTTTCTGGAGAGAATGCCAACTTTTATATAAAAAAAACATGTAAAGGGTGAGAAGTTTTCAAAAGATCATACCACTTCTCATCCTTGACCAAAAACTAAACATGGCCTAAGTGTAGCTTATGTAACATTTGTTCAAATATATTTGACCAGAGATTGAACTCCTACACTCAACCTCAGCTTTGTGGACTGTACTCTTCAGACATACCCCACAATCTCCGTTACTCAAACTCCCCTCACATTGAGCCAACATACGCAGACTCAAAACTTGATTCATTAAGCCCATTACCACTCACCATCCCACTCTTCACCGCAAAAAATGAAGCATCCCTCCACTCCCCAAACCCAATGCCTGCCGTATTCAAACCCCCATAAATCTTATACAGCAACTCAATTCCTAAAATATGAGGAAACCTATTGGGCTCATAATGAGCTACAATTATTTCAAAGGAATTTGATCTATAAAACCTCATTTTCACGAAACCCTAATTTGATCCATGAAAACTTTCCTCCATCGATTCAAGCTATGCTCGTTTCAAAGTAATTGAGATTAGAACCATCAATTGAACCCTCAATTGAAACTCCATTAAATGAAATCCTTGTTGAAATTGATGAAACTCATCAAGAGGAGAGAGAGAAGAAAGGAGAATGAATTTCGGAGAAAAAGATGGAGATAAGAGAGGAGATTGGGTTGCAAAGAGAAGAGAAAGATCGTGAAAGCAAAGAGAAAGATCGCAAAAATACTATTTTACCCTCTTTTTTTGATGTTGATGGAAAGATAAGTTCATGGGGTAAACTTGTCAGTTAAAAATTTAGGCAGACGCAACTGGTGTCTGTGACTCCTTTTCGCCTCCCATATCTATCCGAAAGAAGACCTCCTCCAGACGTCATAATTAGGCAAATAAACTGTGTGAGATCTAAGCGTGCTACTCTTACAGTAATATTTTCCATGCCGTTGTTGGTACCACTGTTATATTTCATAGCTTTAATCGTCAAGATGATCCACGAACCCTAAAATAATCCTTAATTCCAAACCGTGATGAACCCTAAAATACAGCGATTATCAAAAAAAAATTCTTCTCTCTCTCTCTCTCTCTCATCATTCATGGCTAGCAACATCGACCCACCCACCTCTAAGGATGAATCTGGTCCTAATTTCATTTACCCCTAGAAAATATTTGATTTTAAGATCAAAGATTTACCGGTACCAAAGCTTCCAACACCCAAATCTTTTACCAATGTGATTTCTCAAAACCTTGATTTTGATCTTAGTGATAGTGATCATCCCCCACCCTGTATCAAGCGAGACTACATATAAGTGAAGATTGATGAAGGTGATTACCAGCTTGGCCTCACGATGTGCAAATTCAACCTTATTGGAAGATTTCTATTAGTTAGAGGCATGGAACTGTTCAAACCAGAGATTTATAATCCAGGGCGACTATGATTTGGTCCACAACGGTTCCATGGAAGCTCACACTTTGGGGGAAAGGCTTCTATCATTCTATGACATTAGTTTCTCCAATAAAGTAGACATGGGATGAATCTAATCGGTGAGATCCTGGAAACTTGGAGATGGAGTGCTCCGATTTCAACCCATGGTCTCTAGATTTCAACCCCTGCACTCAGAAAAAAAACTGTCATGCTCTGGTATGGATCCGAATCTTTAACATTAGTTCTGAGTATTGGATGCCAAAAACTCTAATGCAGATTGCTAGAGGGGTGGGTTTACCTCTGCAACTTGATTTGGCAACCAAAAAGAGGAGGTTTCGACATTCTTCTCGTGTTCTAGTAGATGTGGACCTCAGCAAGCCTTTAGTTTACAAGGTTATGGTTGAAAGAGAAGGTTATGCTTTCAATGTCTTTGTTGAGCTTAAAAATCTCCCAGAGATTTGTACTCACTATAACATGATTGGCCATGATTCTTTAATCTATAAACATAAAAGTAGTAACAACAAACGCCAAAGAAAGCTCCCCTACCTGAGATTGTGGAGAAAGCTCCTACGGGGAAAAGCATAAGTAGATCAGGGATGAGGGCTAGGTTTAAATCAAGAAAAAGGAAAACAAGTGTTAGGAGAGCCATAAGCACTGTCCCTACTAATACTGGCAAAGATGCTACCCAACAAGAAATTATTACTTTAGCCTTGCCAACTTTTCCACCTCCTGAAACCACAAACGAACCAACCTTGAATGTGCCAGTGCTAATTTCAAGTTTGATATGTGGGCCCCCTGTTCGAACCCAATAGGTTGGGGTTGAGCCAAAAGACATCGTTGACTTTGTCCCTTCCTCCACCATTACTTGATATGGTTTTTCCTCTACCCCCAATGCCACATAACACACTAAGCCCATCCCACCCATGTTACTCACTGTTAATGGAACTTCCTCGCAACATTCTTCTAATGGCAACCCCAATATTTCACCCAGTTTTCACGCTAGATCTGGTGCTTGTTTGTGATTACTTCTTTGCTGCCTAGTCTTTTGTTCATCTTTTGTGTCAGAAACTAAGTTTGAGCTCTGAATTTAGGCACTTACATTTGGCACCATCTGTGGGAATCGATAAAATCAGCCACAATTCTCAAATTTGATAGGTACTGTTAAGTTTCAAGAAATGCCGAATCCCAGTTAACATAACCCGATCTTGTAGACAGAAGAAATAGGTGCAGATGCAAATTAAATTGCAAAATTACACACTATGTTTAACTCCAAAATAGAAAGAAGAACAATTTTAGAATAATAGTTGACGGAAGTGCGAGAGGCATTGAAAGTTCTACAGGGACAATAGATGGAAACACATAAGAACAAAGAGATGCAGCCTGCCACATCATAAATTTTAGCTCAAGACAGATTAGAACCTCATAGAGGTATCAGCTAGAGAGCTTATCAAAACCAGTGAGGATTCAAGATTTTTTTAGTATTTTCTATTCAGTAAGAGGTTGACAAAGCCCTAGTTGACCTCAGACAGGTAGAGGACATACAAAGGATAAGAACTTAAATTTCCATATAAGAAAGGCTCAGTGAGGGAAGTGAAGATCACAACCCCTGGGAGGGACATCTTCAACGTCACTTAGTCACAGCACGACAGTTTGTTACTCAAGATCACATGGGCAAACTCGTCAAAGAACTTTTGTAGGCCCAAATACGTACAAGAAAAAATATCTTCAATAGACTACAGAAGATCCCGATTGCGCAGGAATTGCTAGACAGCGATGTGCCTTCCAGCTTTCATGCTCCAAAGATTTAAAAGTATAAAGGGACTGATCTTGTCGAGTACGCATAGGAATTTCAGGATTCTTTGGGTTTGCATTCGACGTTGAACCATATTTTGTGTCATTTGTTCCCTACTAGTCTCCAGGGCCAGCCACTACGCTGGTTCTACGTTCATTAGACAATTTAAGGATCAAGCCATTCTTTTAATCAGTTACGAGAACCCTTTGTCAAGAACTTCTCTCATAATAGGGATAAAGATGAGAATTTTTGTACCCTTATCAGTCTTAAACAAATGCCAGGAGAGAAGCTCAGAGCATTTACTAAGAAATTTTTAGATTTGACCAGGTGAGCATACAGTCTCAATCAGAAAATTACATTGCCGACCTTTATAAATACTTTACACATTGAAGTCAGAGTAAAGGAGCACCTCATCTTGAAAAAACCAGCAACTCTGAAAGATATGGTCAAGAAGGTAAATAGTTACATCGATCTCGAAAGAATGATATCTGTGAAACAAAAGCCGTTAAAGTCTATCCTCACAACTAAAGGATAAAGCACAAAACGAGAATTCGAGCGGACTACAAATACTAGAGGTGATAAAAAATGAACTAAACCTGAAGGAGATCGATCTCGAAAAGAAAACAACTTCCAAAGCCTTGTCTTTCGAGATTGACTGCAAAACTAGCTGACTTATACTTAAGAGGGATAAGTTTTTCATAAATATACTGGTCATCGAAGGGAAACCATACTGAAAACACCACAAAGTTAGACATCATGATACAGAGCAATGATATGCGTTGCAGAGACTCATGGAATATATACTTAAAAATGGTAGAAGGCACGAATAAATTGACGACTTGGAAAGTTATAAGAATGGGATCTATAAACCAGGTAATCAAGTTATCCAGATCGAAGAAGGAACTGAAGAGAAACACCTCTATCATCTTTACTTTATTGAGACACACAAGGTAAACAGGTCGGTCAAATTTAAAAGGCGCCAACTCATTTAATGTCACGACCAGTCAGTGGTAGAAAAGGAAGCTCACTTGCTTCTAAAATCAAGTAACAAAAGAATCAGGATTTTTTTCAAAGATTGCGATGTCAGACATGTCAAATTTCCCCACCATGACGTGCTAGTTATCATGTTAAAAATGAAAAAAATTATCATGCACACAATGATAGAAGATACCAAAAACGCTATTGAAGTACTTTTTTAGAGCACGATGGGGAGATGGGTTTAACAGATTGAGTCAAGACCAATGATATGGATATTGGTGGTTTCAATAAATCTAAAGAGATAGGTGAAAGAAAAATTATGCTACCTATTGCAACAGGCCTGGCAACAATCAACGTGATATTTTATGTCGTAAACACAAAGTAAATGTATTTGGGGATAATATGATGAAGCTGGCTGGAATGGTGGGATCTGGGAAGTTAAGGGTAGCCATAAGCTAGCACATACGTGCAAGAATATTGTCCCTATTATGAATGATCATTATGAGGAGTTGAAACCATAGTAATTACAAAATACTCGTCCTATAGAGGACCAGCAGTCAACTGCAAAAATTATAGAGTACATCAAGATTGGCGGAGTTAATTGAGGAATGTTTACGGGAACACGTTTGACTTTAGAAGGGTCAAACACACTTATTTAATTCTTGAGAAAAAATAGAAACGTGTTCGCTTGGACAATCCAAAAGATGGCAGGTGTAGATCCTACTTGAGCTTGTCATAGGCTATGCCTAAATGATAAGGCCGTAGTGGTGAGCAGAGAGATCGATAAACTTAATGAAGTTAGATTCATCAGGAAAGCATACTATCCTAATTGGATCTCAAGCATCGAAGCGGCTCCAAAGAAAAATGGCAAGATGAGAGTTTACATGGATTTCACCGATCTGAATAAACATACTCCCAAAGACATTTTCCCCTTCCCAATAATCAATCATCTGCTGGATTCCACTGTTGGGCATGAATTTCTATCCATGACAGAAATTGCCTCAGGTTATAATCAAATTCCACTCCTACCCAATAATCAGGAGAAAACAATGTTTATCAAAGAACAGAGATTATATTGTTATAAAGTCATGGCTTTCGGATTTAAGAAAGCTAGAGCAATTTATCAAAGATTGATGACCAAAGTATTCAAAGAACACCTTTGGAAAACAATGGAAGCCTACAATGATGGCATGCTATGTAAAAGCTCAAGAAAGAAGATCGCCTTACCGATCTTCAAACAAGTTTTGAAATCCACCGATCTTACAGAATGAAGCTTAACCCTGATATATGCCAGTTCGGTGTCCCATCAGGAAAATTCTTGGGGTACTTAATCACCAAAAAGGGAATTGAAGCTAACCCTGACCGCATTCGAGCTCTTTCAGTAATGCCATCACCAATAACCTAGAAAGATGCATAAAAGTTGGCAGGTAAAATTACAGTGATCAATAAATTTGTGTCAAAAATATCAGATCGATGTAGATGGTTAATTAACCTACTACGCGAAGGGACACGAAAAGAGAAAAATTAGAAGGATCTCGAGATCGAATGGAATAATGAGTGCAAAGCAATATTCCAAGACTTCTAAAACTATTTGGGAAAATTTCCCATCATGAGTACCACAATTGAAGGGGAGGAACTTAGTTTGATACTCATTCGGCTTGACAAAAACCAGAAAAACACGTGTATTTCATCAGCAAAACTCTTACTCTAGTAGAGTCACGATACACTAAAATAAAATAAAAACTACTCCTTATCCTAGTTTATATCTCACAGAAGCGGAAACAATATTTTCAAGCTCATTCGATCCTAAACTATCGCCTTTAGGAATTCCTTCCAAAGAAAGAAAAAAATCCAGACCAGTACAACAATGGTCAACATGCTTGGGGGAACACAATATAAACTTCAAATAAAGACTTTTGTAAAAAGGCCAGGCAGTAGCTGATTTTCTAGCATATATTGGTCGAGGACCCAGATTGGGAAGTACATAATACCAGTATAGTTGAAGAATAGATTAAAAAAGAGGCTGACTGGATATCAAAAAAAGGCTAATGCCTTTTGACCGATGAGTCTGTTGTACTGACTGGTTCATGGATTAGGATCGTTCCCATCACACCCTCGAATGATCGAATTGATTTCGGATTGAGAAATAAATCCAACTTAATTTTAAGGCAACAAATAATGAAACAGAGTATGATACGTTAATCAGGAGAATAGACATGGCGTTAGAGCTCGGAGTACCTAAACTTTCTATATACACTGACTTTTTGTTTATCGTAAACCATTACACAAAACGATATCAAAAAAATGGTAAGATAATGGAATATGTTGCATTAATGGCTGACAGAATGAGCAAATTTTAGAAGGCCATGATTGAATATCTACCTCTGGGAGAAAGCGAACATATAGACTCCCTCGCATATCTTGTTGGAATTCTTAGAACATATATTCAATATTTAAAAATTGAAGTCGTCTCTACCCCTAGTGCTAATCTCATCAGCTCGAATGCAATTAACACTGGGGGCGATAAGGTGGTGGAAGGCAATTGGAGGTTACCGTTTCTCAAATATATTGGTTTATTAAGCAATTTTAAAGGTAAGCTCCCTAAAGACATCATGAAAGGATGGAGATTGATAGACAATGCAAAATGATACATAGTTGTTGACGAGAAGCTTTATAAAAGGTCAGTCACAGGTCCTTATTTAAAGTGTCTATAAGGAAAATAAGCCAATGACCTATTACAGGAGTTAGACGAAGGAACATGTGGATCACAAGCAACTAGTCGGTCCTTGGAAAATTGAGCAATCACTCAGGGGGTTTATGACCTAAATTAATAGTACATGCCGAAGAAGATGTGAAGAAATTTGATGCTTAAAATCGATATGAGCACAAAATTTGAGTTCTATCTATAGACCTTCAGGTGAACAAAGAATATTGTCCTTTAAAAAGATGGGCTCTTGACATAGTGGGAGTATTACCAAACACTCCCATGAAAAAAAGACATCTTTCGGTGGAACCTAATTACTTTACAAAATGGGTACGTAAAGGCAGTCCCTTTATGTCGTACACGGGAAGAGGAAGTCATTAAGCTTATATAGGAGAATATTATCACCAGGTTCGGTTGCCCACACCTCATTAAAATCACTAATGGACCACAGCTCGGTGACAAAAAGGTGGTCAAATTTCTCAACAAACATAACATCATTCATTCTCCCTCAAACCCCTACTACCCCCAAGGGAATGGTCAGGCAAAAATCAATAACAAGACGATAATTAATGGGATAAAAAGAGCTTGACTAACAAGAAAGGAATTTTTTTTAATAAATTACCACATGTACTTTGTGCATACTAAACAACCCCACGAGTATTTACAGGATGTACTCCATTTATTTTAGCTTATGGAACTGAAGTTGTTATCCCGACCGAATATCATCACCTTGTTCACGATCACGAAATGATGGATGAAGAAAATGAATTTTAGTTAGCATGCAATATGAACTGGGTTAAAGAAACGAGAAACCGAGCAATTGCAAATCTTGGAAGATATCATTAGGCATTGGCCAAATCATATTACAAAAGGGTTCATAACAGAGAATTCGACATTCAAGATCTCGTCTTACAAGAAATACCAAAACACAAGAAAGAATTGAATGCCGGGAAATTACAAGAAACTGGGAAAGACCCTTTATTGTGGTCGGTAAGAGTAACTTCGGATCATATGACCTGATCACAGTAAAATGAATTTAAGTTTCAAACCCTTGGAAAACAAGGATATTGAAAACATATTACTGATAAACATATTTTACAGTTCAATATTTTGTTCATCTATTTACATTTTAAAAGTGAGAATTATTCTCCATTTCTATGTAAGTTGCTCCCTACATTAATGAAATACTTATATTTGGTCAACGCACACCTATAATATAATTTAAAAGCATTTTTTCATAAGCTAGAAGCAAACAACACACATCTACTATATATTCGAACATATAATTTCAGGAGTTAAACAGGTAACTTCATCCACTACATTGCAACACAGAGTAAAACAAAATATCGCTAGCAAATAATCAAGGCATGTGTATAAATTCACTTCCTTCCCCTTCTTGTTGACTGCTGAGAAAACTGCTTCTTTTTCCTACCTCTAGCAAGATGAGCTACCCACATGGCCATCCCATGGCGAATAAAATCTTACAATATCTTCTTCACAACATGCTCGATGAGAGCACGGGACAAGACCCTCTACCTCATCGTCATCTGAAATTTTTTCCATAACTACAGAAATCGAAAGCTCAGTACGCGCAGAGTCCTTCGCATTCTCATCTTTTACAAACCAAAGATTCTCATCCCTCGCATTTTCCAAATCAAAGTCTTTCCCATAGTCAGCCACGTACTTTCAAAATTTGTTCTCAACTCTGCCCAATTCACTGCCATAAAACCCACCCAATTAGTCTCTCCACATGCCACTCGTGCTCATCCTTAGCAACATTTTTTTCCCGTGAAGGATATAAATAATCCCTCGTTCGCTTATTTGAATCATATATCCGATCACGAGTTTATTTTTGCAATATTTCTAACTTTTCCCATTTTTCTTCCGCTTTTCTTTGCACTATCTCCTCTGTAACTCGTGCCGCAAGTCAAACATTTTGCTCGATATAGTGGCCTAAAGTTCTTTGTGCAAATTTTAACTCGTTCTCTAAAGCAGTCCACAAATTATTTTACTATTTCGTTATTTTGAAAAACAATACTCTCATTGATCTTCAGCCCTATAAAATGATCAAAGACATAGGTTTAAAAACATATATACACTTGCCCGATATCACTAAGTCCTATAAATAATATACAAACCAGCTCGAGATGAACATTTTTTCGCCTCTGCACTATGGCAATTTCTTGCTTCAGTCACCAAATATTAAACACGAGCTAGATCAGGTACCACACCCCTCTCATTTAATATGTATATATGCGCGTCCTTTAATCCTCGCTCAGTATCAACTTCTGCCTAAGAATAAAGTGTTGAGGATAACAATGACTTCTCACATTCATCTTTCAAAGTGATTTCTTTCAATGGTTTTTTAAGCGTCTTAAACTTATTCGATTTTTTCCCAAGAGACTTGTCCCACTCTATTTATACCTTAGCATATTTAAACTGTAGAGCATACAATTCTTATCAGTTCTTATATGACAAGGATTTGCAATGTCTTAGTTGATATTCAGATTAAGTTATTCCCTGATGAGTGTGACTCAAGGAGTTCCTAGCCCTATTCAGTGCTCTCTACAGATTGTTTATTTGCGCCTTAAATTTTTTCTAAGTCCTACAAGGATTACAAATTCTACATTATTCATATAGCAAAAATTCAACTTATGAATAGTCATTTCTTCTAAAAATCTACTGTTTTCCCACATAAGGTTTAAATCTCATCAAAGCCGACAAGTTAATAGAAATACTTCAAAAGATCGAATTGACAGAATCTATAAGTATAGCAATTTTTTATGAGGTCTAACTCTTAAGCGGATACTTTCTCAATAGCGGGGTCATGAACTTTAGCGACGCTATCTGAAGACTTCAGAAGATGAACATTCGCAGTATCCACATAAGAAGTACTACCATCTAGCTGTTCCTCATTAGCATGTTCATCCTCGACCATAGAAGGGAAGATGATGTCCTAATATTTTCCATCAAGGCCGAGGGTGATATCATTCTCTAACTGACCGAAGTAGTAATAAGATTGGATTTGATTATTCATTCCAACCTTAATCGCCTCCACTGACTTCTGCATAACTTTTTGGTGCTCAATCATCTAGTTCTAGAACTCCCACCGTACCATAGCCCTCACCTCCTCCACGGCTCTCACCTTCTCCTTCTCGGCCTCAGCCAGCCAAGCCTTTAACTCTTTGTTCTCGCCTTTTAATGCATGCTCACTCACAGTTTGAGCCTCAACCTTGCAGGAGAACTCAAATTGATCATTATTTCTTTTCAGCAAACCCTGAGATGAGCCCTTTACTAGCATTAATAGCTGCCAAAGATGTACAGTTTAGACAACATAATCGTAAAAACAGTATAAAGGAAGTAATCATATGGTGAAGTGCAACTATACTTGTACGACCTTAATACCTTCAGTCTAGTCACAACTTCAGAGTGAATTTGATCACTTCCTTGGGTCTTATGAGTCATCCGCCTAATTAGAATGGTATCATCCTCATCATCCACCCCGGTCTCCCCAACCATACGTTTCTTCTATTTCTCCTTTTCGGGAATTCCAACTTCATCAACTTCAAGCACAGGCAAAGTGAAACCCTCACTCAGTGGTTGAATCATATTCTTGTTTAGTGGCAACTTTTGGCTTGATTTTTTGAGTCGACCAATTTTTTGATCGACACCCAAAGTCTCAGGTGGTGGAATATCCACCAAACCGGTCACAGTTGGAAGATCAAGACCACCACCAATGGTCGATGAAGAATTTTTTTTCTTCAGATTCTTCTCTTGCCGGATCATAACTCACCTTTGGTAAGCTCACTAAATTTTGAGAATATCAGAGTTAACCCATTTGTCCTTCTGGATCTTCAAATCAGTGGGTACATTTTTTTAGTTCATTTTTCTCTAGACCAACACAATCAAAAAGGCTTGAATCATCAAGTTTAGCAATTTCCTTAGGACCTATAAGATAGAGCAACAAGGAATAAAAGAAATGATTAGCAAGTCTACCATATAACGAAAGTCACTTATCAATTTAAGAGATAAACACTTACTCAGATTAAATTACTTTAAGTCTAGCTCGAGTGCTAGTTCATCAGGGGCATGAATGCATTCCTTCTAACAAGTACCAGATTGTCATTCTAAGGTCAACCAGCAGAATCAAAATTGAAAAAAATTGGTCTTGAAGAATCACTATACATTTAACAGCTCCGACTTGCCCTCAAATATTTCATCTTATCGAATTTCATAACATCTAAGGCAACAAACTCCTTTCCAACCTTTCATCTCTCGTTCAAAGTCTCACCGACTTTTATCAACTCATGCACATTGCCATTTAGCTGTACTAGGCAGCAATATAGTAAATTTATGACCCTCTTTTAGAAGTGGATCAGAGGTATCTTGAGACCATATTCCAACTGGTTGGAATCACATCAAAAACTATCACCAGGGCTCGGTATAATAATTTTTGTCCATATCGTCCTGGAGTTTCCTATCCTTCCACACTTGGTCAAGGTCAGGAACTTGATAACATTTTTTTATACCGTCTACTGAAGAAAAATCCCTAAAAAAGAAATCTTTTTCAACTATATACTCCCCCACACACCTTTCAGTCTTTTTTATACATGAGGAATTCTTTCCCAATATCTGCCCTCTCCGGGTTTATACAAAACTCTATATCGCTCGACACTTTCTCCCTTATAGTAGCCCTCAACATTGCAGGTCCGACCTATATGGGCATGACTTCAACTCCTCCTCCCAATACCTCCCTACTATCTACAACCTCCTCCTCTGCATTATGAAATTCATCTACTCACCAAGATGAAAACATTTCCTCCGAGCTCGATGAGATGACGAATTTACTCCTATGACTCAAATTCTTAATACGCATACTCGACCTACAAATACAAGCAATAATAATATTTTTTAAAAATTCCATAATTTCCCTTAACACTTTTGGTTACTACTAATCCAGGAGGATTTATGAAGTATCACTAATTTAGTGTTCTACTTCTATTTAGAGTATTACTTTAATTTAGCTGTAGGAATCCTATGGTAACTAGGAACTTGTAACCCTTATAAAAGGGGCAAGGCTTGGCAAGTCCTATTATAACTAGGAACTTGTAACCCTTATAAAAGGGACAAGGCTATGCAAGTCCTATTAGAACTAGGAACTTGTAACCCTTATAAAAAGGGGTAAGGCTAGGCATAATATTTTTCCCAACCAATTAGATTATTCTTCATATTTTTCTGGTAATTAGGGCTTCTTAATTTGTATTGTGGATTAAGTGGTATTAGAGAGGTGTTCCGTTTATCCTTGAGAGATTGTGGTTTATGGTCTCGACATACGACCGACTCAAGCAATTTAGTAAGAGATCTAATTAGAAGAAGAAGAACATCATGTCTATTACCAAAATCTTAAAAGCTTCTACATTCAAGAGATGACATGATCGCGAAGAGAAGAAGGGAGCAAAGAGAATGTGGGGGATGACGATGAATCTAGAGATTCCAAAAATGCCAAATTCGAGGAAATCACGAATGTTGGTAAGTTTACGAATCCTAGAAAAGATCTTAAAATTGATTTTAAGATTTATATCACTGTTTTTCATAGATTTGTGGATACCGAAAAAGAGGACAATCATTTTGGTAGATGGCCAATATTAGTAAGTTCTGCATTATTGGAGGTTATACATATTCAGCCTATTATACCTCACGAGTATGATACAAGTCTAAAGATTGGGGTGATTCACATGAAGCTACTACCGAGGAAGAATTACGAGTACCAAATAAAGTTTTCCAATCAGGAGTTGGGACTGTATCTTCAATTAACAGTACCTAATGACCATTGGAAGAGTACTTCGATGGATTTTTAAGGGAGTTTTGACTACTATCAGATCTGGAAGCGATTAAAAATTCTTATCTCTACTAGATGAAGACTCCACAGAAAATACTCGACTACCATCGGATAAAGATCTATGGATTGAATGAGAAAGTCCTTTGAAGGAGTACAGTATTCCAGAGAGGGGGATGACTGCGACAAGAAGTGGTAGAAAGGGTAAGCTTCTCAACAAATTGAAGTGGTACACTCGTGATACGAGGGATTCTATGTTTCCACATTTCCAGTTCTAGCTTGAGCAGGAACTCAAGGCTCCTAAAGAGGGGAGCCATGATCTAGGAAGATCTATGAAGTATCACTAATTTAGTATCCTACTTCAATTTAGAGTATTACTCTAATTTAGCAGCAGTAGACCTATTGTAACTAGGATCTTGTAACCCTTATAAAAGGGGCAAGGCTGGGCATGTCCTATTGTAGCTAGGAACTTGTAACCCTTATAAAAGGGGCAAAGCTAGGCAAGTCCTATTGGAACTAGGAACTTGTAACCTTTATAAAAAGGGGCAGGGCTAGGCAAGATTAGGAGGGGAAATCAATACAAATTCTAAGAGAGAGACTTAGGGTTTGAGAGGAATTCAATTGTAATTGATTTTAATTAAGCAATTGAAGCTATAAAAGAAAATTCTCCCACCCATTATGTGTTCTTCGAACTATTTTTTCTATTTAGGGTTTCTCTATTCGTATTGTGGATTGACTACTTCCATCAAGAATACCTCAAAACTTAAACCGCTATGATTGCTTTGCATAATACCCTTGTTCGCATATTAAAAGTTTTGAGATCCAACCCTTGTCCCAAGTTACACAATTAACCTTAAAAAGTATTTTTCATTATTTTTATTCAAAATTTAGGTGGAAATACCATACATTTACAATCACATTCACCCCCAAATCCATATAAACAAATCCCGAATTACCCATTCATAATCAATCAAAACTAACAACTACTACTAGAAAAAAGAATCCAATAACAACACCCTTTAAGCATACAACATTAAACAAATCAAACTACAAATTGTATAAATCAAAACAGAATACCAACTTGTACAAGAAGAACCACAATCCTCAACTTTCAAAGACGTTGTAGGAAGAGGATTCTGATATTGATGTTCTTCAGAAACAATCAAACCATATCGGGAACTTCTCACAAAGATTTCGTAATGATTTGCTTTCACAGAATTGTGAAACTTTCTTTCTCAAGACTTTTCTTTCTTAATAGTAGCTTCTCTCTCTAAAACCAAACAATGACCCTTGGGGAGAGAAATCAGTTTTAATACTCTCTCTCAATTTTTGTAATATTGGCTCTTCAACAAGTTGCAGCCACCCATGGCTTTCGAAAGGAGGCGTCATTTCCCCTTCGCCACCCATTTTCATCATCACTCTTGGGGAAATGTGCCTTGCTATCATGTCTTCTTTTCACCCCAGCCATTAAAATAATATTCATAACTCTTCCTTTATAAGATAGTCTAAGCTCCACACAATCTGCATGACTACTCACTACTCTTTCCCTCATGTTCGTACTGCTACACTATTTTAGACCCTTTTATTCAGAATGTCATAGAACAACATTTTGAATTTCAAATTTTTTAAAATAGCTATTTCGGATAACAGTTGTCCACATTAAATGCGCAATTATATACGGTACAAATTAAGCAGACTTATATCAACCAACTCGATACACATTCGGTCATAAAGAATGAGCGAGATTTCATATAAGAACGAGAACAAAGTTACAAATTACAGAATACTAAATCTTTTAGAAAATCCTTTATTCACCAAAATTGACCTGAGAACATAAGCACATACATTCAAATATAATTATATTTAAAACAACCAGGATGGTTAAGTTCACTATAATAAATTATTTCCCTACCAGCTGCTCTATCATATTCTTCTATAAGCTTATCCAGCGCGATTTCACTCATATCACCTTCTCGAACTGCTGTATCTAGGATTAGATTTCGAAAGATGTCACATTAGAAGTGAATTTCTAGTTCTACACATCTTTCCCCTGTATTTAGACCCTCCAATTGTAATAGCCACTCCGGTAACACCACATCATAGGGCAACATTTGAAAATACTACTCACGCAGTTCAACCACTTTGATGGCTAGTCTGCCCTCTACTGCATGTTGGCAATGTTGGAAATGTGTCCTCACCATGATAACTATAAAAACAATAAAGAACAAGATTTACAGAGAAAGAAAATTACGAATTATATGCGAGGACCAAATTCTTTATATAGCCGAAAGGAAGTAGATTTTTTGGAAAACTTATTTTTTGGAAATAGATTTTAGGGAACACATATCCTTGAGAAACATATTTTTGGGAAAACAATTTTTTTGGGAAAACAAAATATCTTACATACCAATCCCGACATGTGGTTACAAAGATACATTATTATCCGTAATAGTCCAAACATATATTCCCCACACAAGATCCCCCATAGAAAGGTAGAAGAATATTTGACCAAAGGTACATGTAACTATTACCCAATCAGTTCAAGTAAAATCCCTAAAGGTTGAATTGTTACTTCTATTCAGATGCATAAATTTAACTTGGAAAGGATCCTTTTTCTTAATAACGAGTATTTTAGTTCACATTCCTAAGATCACATTAAACATGTTTGATATGCCAAATCTACAACACTCTAGGAATCACATACTATAAATAGGAAACAAAGTACGTTTTCATTTCAATCATACAGATTACAAACAAGTCTTTTAACCTATTTACATCCACACTCACTAGAACCCTTCTAACCGACAATAGTTGCATTGTCTTCATCCTCCACAATACCTTTTGTCATGCTACAAGGCAATCCCTATGCTCAACCTCTGACAAAATCATGTAATAAAATGGGTAGAGCCAAAAGTAGTCCTCACTGTATTTTTTGGCTCAATATCCGTCAGAACCTAGAAGGTAGGCTCTACTGGCATTGGGGTTGTTCCGCAAGAGATTGTTGGCCAAAATATTGAGTTTGTAATTTAGCCAACATGGCCAAAATAAGTGATTCGAGTTCTTCACAACGAATCTGAGATCTTGTTTTAGCCATTGGATATTCAAGATTAACAGATAAAGATGAATTAACTATCCTACATAAAAGAGATGATATTTATAGGCTACATATACATGATGCAAATTCTAGCAGTCAAAAGGAATATCATAAATGCACCTCGGATCTCTGAGATTCAAGATAGTTATTTAACGATGATATCGGTAATGATTTCACCAAACTCAAGACATTAATATGGTTCACCGCATTAAAAATAAGTTTCTTAACCAGCATCACTCATGATCTTGGTTAAGAGGGGACGATTATAAGGACCTACTCCTGATAACGACCTTAAACTTTCAAATCAATCTATTAGTAAAAGTTTGACTTCATAATCACAAGACACCGTGCTACAACAGTGACACATTAAGGAGGCTGTTACATAAATAAAATATCATTCATGACTTAACCGTTACTCAGACATTTCAAAACTATCATGTGTAACGTCCTTCATCAAGAAAAAATAGTGATCATTAGCCGGTCATAATATGAGACCTATAAATAAGACCAAGGAAGAACGGAGAAGGACAAGTTTTTTTAATCTAGAATATCTAAGTAACACTATCAAGAACACTCACTGTAATAAGTGGTCACTCAATCAATCACATCGTCGTTTCTAAATCCTCAAGAGAGGTCATGGTTTTTACCTATTGAAAGGTTTTCATGCGAGATCTAGTGTTTGTTTATGATTACTTGTTTACTGCCTAGTGTTTTGTACATCTTTGGTGTGAGAAACTAAGTTTGAGCTTCGAATTTGGGCTCTTATAATACCTGCCCCGCAACCCACCCCATTTAGGAAGTTTATACCAAAAGTTTAAATTTCACATGTTCCTTATTTTCAAACAAAACATGAAATACTTGTCCAACAAAAAAAAGCAACTTACATTCTAGCAGTGATGTTCTTGAAGTTTGATCAAACATTACATACTTATGAGCAAAAGCCATCATCTTTTATATCCACAACGTTGTTGTTGAAGTTTGATCAAACTTTGTTCGTCTTTTCGACCCACAGACTTTAAAGTGGAGACAAAGATTTGAAGTGCAAGACAAGTACTCTTAATTCAGTATAAACGGGTTTGTTAATGGCCCCCCAAATATTAAAGGCAAATACCATACTCGCCCCATTTAAAAACGAGTTTTATTTAGTAATACCATACCCACCACAAACCAGGTTACACTCACACCAAACCTGCCACATTAGGCTGATGGTAGGGCTGGTTAAAATGCCAGCCCTAATCTAAATCCCAATTATTATTCATTATTGGAATATAAGAGGGATGGGTAACATACCCTCCAAAACCACCCTCAAAAATATGGTTTCATACCACAACCCTAACATCATATTTATTGTTGAGCCAATGATTGAAGCTTGTACAATTTACACTTCCTTTTGGCACTCTATAAACATGCACCCCATAAGTACCAATACCAGACCACCTCACCAACCAAATCTTTAGGTTACCTGGAAAACAGACCTCAATGCTTCAATTACCTCTAACTTTGATCAACAGATTACTATTTCTTTTTACAGTGGATAGTTCTATTTGTACTGTCTCAGCCATTTAAGCTAGCACTAGTCAAATTATCAGGAGGGATCTCTGGCTTTAGCTTGCTCAGATCATCAGTAACTGCAATGGTCCTTTATGTGCTATTGGAGACTTTAATTCAATTCAGGGGACTAATAAAATATTGGCGGTATCCTCCCAAAGTAGCTCCCTTGTGCAGAGTTTAAATCACTCAGTAATTCTTGTGAGCTCACTCATTTAGACACTGAAGGTGTTCCATTTACCAGAACAAATGGTAGATGCTTCTCAACACATGTTGAGATGAAACTGGATAGAAGTTTGTGTGAACCCTTTTGGATTTTTCTTTGGCCTTACACTGCTTGTTGTGCTCTGCATAGGGTCAACTCTGGCCACAACACTTAACTTCTCAACTTCAACAAAGCTCCAACTACAGCTCCAGTTTTCAAACCTTTCAGATTTCCCAGAGTTTGGTCTGAACATTCCAACTTCATGCATGTGGTCCTTCAAGCTTAGAGTTATGATATTCAAGGCTGTCCCATGCACATTGTTCTTACAAAGGTTAAGATTTTCAAATCAGCCCTTAAATCCTGGAATACTTTGATTTTTGGCCATCTACCTGTTAAAGTCAAAGCTGCTAAAGATGATCTTGAACTTGTTCAGTCTCATATCACTGTCAGGGAATCCAATGACTTTATTGAAGAGGGTATTGCTAAATCTACTCTTAAGGAGGCCTTAAAGCTAGAAAAAAAATGTTTTGCAGAGATAAAGCTATAAGTAAATGGATTCTAGATGGGGATGGAAATACCAGATTATTTCTGATGTAAACTGATTACGTGGAAGCCAATAATCAAGAATAATACCAGTTTTAATAAACGGAATTAGGTTCGTGAGGAACACTAATTTTATTAAACAAGAACTTTGTTCTGAACAAGACTACTTTAACTGAATTAACTGTATTAACTAAAAAACTAATAACCTAGACTTCCTCTTTTATAGAACACAAGAGGGGTTAAAATTTGGAACCCTAATTTTAATTAAAAATAGAATTTTATTTAAATTGGGAAACTGTTAATAACCTAGGCTGGGCCTCTCCAACAAGGCTTAAACTAAAACATAAAATATAAAACATTAAATAAACATAGGTCACACGGTAGGTAGACGACCCTATGAGGGATGCGTCTTATCAAACCCTCCGTCTAAGAAGATTTCGTCCATGAAATCAAGTGGGCGGTTCTCCAGAGGACTTACGCTCGTATGTGCATCCCAGTCTCTTCGTCTTCATTCCGTAGAATGTGCACAAAATTTATACGGTGGAACTCTTTTAGAAATCTTGAAGTCTTCTGCAGAATTTTCCGTACCCAAAGATTGCACCCAATAGTAGGGGGACGATGTCGTTACGGACATCCCTACGTCTATTGACGTCTAATATAAAAAACTGAGAAATTATTGTGGTCCGCTTCTCAAAACCAGCTACAAAACCTTCCCAAAACGGATCAACATACGGACATAATTCTTCGTATCGGGCCATCATCTCCCTTATACGGATCAAACATTTGGATGCCCCGGACTATAATATAAGTGAATAGAACTGTTGGACGATGCCGACCTGCATCTCGGGTTCCATACGTGTCTCCTGAATCCATTGCTGTGTGGCACGATAATTGGTAACGATTGCTGAAGGTAAATTGTTTTGTTCCACTCGGCTCGGCAATTTCATCGTACTCAATGCTGGAGGTGTTAAGTAAGCCATGTGCTTATCACATGTGGTAAAGAGTGGGTTGTGTAGTTGGGGAATAATTACTTCTGACCCATATTGTTCTCACCAAAATTTGAATTTTGAACAAAAAGGTGGTGGGACCTAGCTTTAACTTTCCTTTATTACATCCTTTCTTATCATGTGATGATGAAGTTATCTTTGACCAACCGGTACCCACAATTTCTTTTTGGTAAATTAAGCAACTCTTGTGTTGTATGGACCACAGTAGCCATCATGGTCTCTCTTGGTTCTGATCTACAGCGGATCTCGCAATACGTATTTGCAACATTGTGTGGTTGTTGTTTAATATTGGGCTTTGGTCCAGGCCTGGATCTAGGCCGAATCTGGGCTTGGTTTTGGTTTGGATCTGGCAATAGTTGGGCACGAGTTGGGCCTTGGGCCTTGGATCTTGCAAGATTGGGTTTGTTGCTTCGAGGTTCATGCTAAGAAATTTGATTTTCTAAGTATGACCGGGGTTGTTGCCGTGGTAGATGTCGTGAGGGCTGACGCAGGCAAGACCTGATCTCTTTGCGGTATGGTACTACTTGCGTGAAGGTCGGTTAAATTTGTTGTATCTCCAACGTTGTTTTGAATATCGATCTCTTCGCTTTCGTGAACTCTAATTTCGACGTTCAACTTTGCGAAAGGGTTGTTTAAGTCGTCGCTCCTTGCAGCGACGCTTCCCTCTAAAAAGAGAGTTTCAGTTACGCCCAACGGAGGTGGTTTGGGGGGGGGGGGGGGAGGGGGACGGGAAAATGGCTCCTCTACCCAAAGCCTCGATAATCTTGTTAAACTTATCCTCGATAAGCTTATCAAACTTCTCCTCTATCATTGCTACATCTTGATCTTGAGTAGGTTTTTTCGTCGCGGTTCTTCCACGAGGCATCTATGCTCTTGAAACTGACTACACTTAGATCTCACGCAGCTCTAGTACCAATTTGATATAAAGTGATTACGCAGAAGCCAATAATCAAGAATAACACCAGTTTCAATAAATGAAATTAGGTTTGTGAGAAACTTAAATTTTATTAAACAAGAACTTTGTTCTGAACAAGACTACTTTAACTGAATTAACTGTATTAACTGAAAAACTAATAACCTAGACCTCCCATTTTATTGAACACAAGGGGGGTTAGATTTAGGAACCCTAATTCTAATTAAAAATAGTATTCTACTTAAATTGGGAAACTGCTAATAATCTAGGCTGGGCCTCTCAAACAAGGTTTAAGCTAAAACGTAAAATATAAAACATTAAATAAACATAGGCCACACGGTAGGTAGACGACTCTATGAGGGATGCGCCACATCACTTTCACTCTTCTGTAAAAGCCAAGCATTCTAGAAACAAAAGTTTTTACATCCAAAATTATGTCATTCTTTTGACAAACCCATATGAGATTGCTTCTCATGTAGTGGATTATTACACTTCTCTTTATGGGAGAACTAATAATTGTATTGACAATGGTTTAATTGAACAGGTTATATACCCCATATGGCCACTGAAGAAAATAACAGAAACCTCCCCACTATCCCTATTGCTGGTGAAATTAAAGGTACTCCTTTTATTTTGGATACTGGCAGTACCCCTGGAAGGGGGTTTTTTGTGGGTCAGACGAGACAGCCTCATACATACTTCCTCCTTTCCTTATTTTCCATTTCTTCCAGAGACCGGTTAAATACCTTAAGGATAATAAGGATAAGAGTAGTGGGCTAATTAAATAGCTGCTGTCTGCCATGATGGTTTTGGAGGCTTCTTTTTTTAGCACTGTTGGGCCATTATTGGCCAAGATGTCACAAACGCTCTTCAAGACTACTTCAAAGCTGGTTGGGTATACCCTGGCCTAAACTCCAATGTTATCGCTTTTATTCCCAAAGTCTCAGAAACTCTCAAAAGTGTACCAGTTCAGGCCCCATTGGCAACTTTCTCTTCAAGCTCATCCCAAAGATCATTGATGAGAAAATTAGTCCTTTGGCATCCAATAACATCTATAATCCTCATACTACTTCTATTCATTGTAGGTGCATCACTAAAGCCATCTGTATAGCTTCTAAATGTGTCAACTCCTTGACTTTCCTGGTAGAGGGGGTAATATGGGGTTAAAGATTGACATCACCAAGGCTTTTGACACTATTGATTGGGGTTTTATCTTCAAGGTTCTTCCCTGTTTTGGTTTCTCTGACACTGTGATACACTGGATCAGCACAATCTTTTACTCTAGCTACCTATTCATCCAAGTTAATGGAATTGCTCATGGCTTTTTTCTCAAGTGTAAGAAGGGTCTCAGACAGGGAGACCCTTTCATACTCCTCCTTTTTTGCTTAACTGAGGATGTCTTGAGCGGAAGCATTTCTCTCTTTGCTGATACAGGAAGAACCTCTCCTATTACCTCTTTTAGAGGTGTTGTTGCCCCCACTCACATTTTGTATGCAGATGATATCTTTATCTTTTTCAGAGGCTTCTCTAAGTACCTTAGAAGCCTCACTCAGCTCTTTGCCTCATATGAGCAGATTTCTGGACAGGTTATTAGCAAGAGCAAAAGTAAAGTCTACCTGGGCAAGTTTTCTCTTAGTAGAAAGCAGATTTATTCTTGACATTCTTGGCATGCAAGAAGATGCACACGATCTAATTGGGGGTCCCTCTCTTCAAAGGCTTGCCTAGAAGACTGCACTTTCAAGGCCTTGCTGACATAATCAAACTGAAAATGGCAACTTGGAAGGGTAAGCTACTTTCTGTGTCCAGTAGTCCTTCTGGTGAACACTATTATTATGGGCACCCAGGCATACATCTTCTCAATTTACAAGTGGCCCATATCTCTTATTAAATCTCTTTAAACTAGCTTAAAGAATTTTAGGCATACATCTTCTCAATTTACAAGTAGCCCATATCTCTTATTAAATCTCTTTAAACTAGCTTAAAGAATTTTAGGCATACATCTTCTCAATTTACAACTGGCCCATATCTCTTATTAAATCTCTTTAAACTAGCTTAAAGAATTTTATCTGGTCAGGTGATATTGACTCTAAATAAAGGGGCTATGCAGAAGCTTGCTTTCGACAGGCTCTCTGAGGATTCAACTTGGGTTGTTCTGATGAGAGCTAAATATCTTAACCATTTGAATTCCCCCATACCTCACTATAAAGGTCTTCCCTAGAGCCCGGCATTAAGGTGTTTTACATACTGTTCATTCTCAACCCAAATATATCGTAGGTAATGGCTGCAAAGTTAGCTTTTGGACAGATGAATGGCTCCACAATACTATTCATTCTCTAACTCTCATAACATTCCAGATGACACCCTCAATCACCTGAAAGCCTCTGTTAATGAATTTGTCATTAATGGCCATTAGAACCTGCCTCCTACATTGTTAGTTCATTTTCCAACCCTTTGTGCTGAGATCTAATGGTATACTTCTAATATGGAGGCATACTTAGTTCATTAGAACCTGACACCCTCATATGGAGGCATACTTCTAATGGTACTTTTAGCTTTAAAGAGTCCTATGAGCATTTTAGAAAACATAGTCCTAGTGTTTTCTGGGGTAAGGCTCTCTGGTCCTCTAGCATTCCTACAATATTATCTTTGTTTGCTTGGAAGTTGCTAAATGATTGTGTTTCTACAAATGATAAGCTTCAGTCTAGAAGTATGGTTCTAGTCTCTTGATGTTCTCCCAGTGACCACCCTTATGTGGGTGAAACAATGCAACATCCGTTCATTGACAGCCAATATGCTAAGAGGATTTGGTTTTGGGTGACTTCTATGTTTGACATAAACTTATCTCACCCTCACACGGTTCCCGTAGCAGCGCCCCGCATTTTTTCTTTCCCCGCTATAACTCTTTTCATGTTAGCCGTAGTAGTGTAGTAGATTGTACCTCTTTGTATGTTATCATAGCTCATGTTTCCCCAAATATTAACAACACAAACTCATTCAAACCCACCACCCTTCTTCACCAAATTCTCCACAAAATCTCCCCTTATTCTTCTCCCAAAAAACAGTCAACTCCTCTTCAAACTCGACACTCCTTAGCTAGCCGACGGGAGAGAACAATCTTTATGATTCCCATATGTCAACTTCAATCCCAGAAATTCAGATTTGAGAAAGCTTAAAAAAACAGGAAATTGGAAAATTTCAAAGCCTTGTAGCATCATCTTATAACCTTAAATCAAGGGGTTTCAGAAGCTTAGTCAGAGAAATGAAGTGTTGGAATTTAGGAGCATACCTCTATCCTCCACTACTCGTTCCCAATTCGTCAATTCAGGCAAGTGTTTTTATCCATGATTATTTCTTGATTTGACCTAGATAATTCATAAATGATGACCGTGATATTAAACTAATTTGTAGTTGTAATCAAGTATATAATAATTGTCTGTATACAATGTTTAACTAGGAATAAGTTAGGGTGTAAGAGCTTCCTTTTATAGCTTTACAGAACTTCAATTCTTTTAGTTGATGTTGATTATTTGAGGAAATTAGTATCTATACATGAACTGAATGTTTGGGACAAATCTTATTGTTACAATGGATAATAGTTGATTAATCATGTCATAGTTATGAGTATGATTAACGTTTGAGATTTATACAGTAGGTATGAGATCAGATGGTTAACAAAGTTGTAGTTCCTTATGCATTTCATAAAATTTATACAAAGCATGTCTAAGATTAATTGGACCAGGAGATGTACCTATGGGCACTGTTCGTAAATTATCTATAGCTACTGAGCCTATGTAGTTGGTAATGGCAGAAGGTACCCGTTAATGGCTTTAGTAATTCTGTGTCATCTTTTCATTAAAATTTCATAGATAATAGAGTTGGGGTTTAGACAATGGTGATAAATATTGATAAATGATATGTTAGGTTATGATAGGTTATGTTAACTTGGAGCTTTGGTGTGTAATGACTAGTTGATGGGTTCCTTTCATACTTTGATTTTCTTCACATACTTAGAAACTCTTGACTTCTTAGAATTCTTTTAACCCGGTATTGTGTTATGATTTTGACATTAAGCAAGTTTAGGATAGTGAGAAGTTAAACCATCGATCGTAGATTTAGATTGAGAAACAATAAGGTTGTGGTCAGGTTAGATAATCCACAGCGAACCATGTTTAATTGTTTTCTAGTTAGTTTTGAGTAGTCCATAGGCATTGTTTTGTTTGAGGCGATTTCCATATATATTGATGGCATGATATGGCGAATAACATGGGTTGTGATGCATACAAGTACCTTATATGGTTTACGGGAGAAGTAGTTCTCTAGGTGTTTTCCTTGCTAGATATTACATTGGTACTAAGAATTTATGAGACTTTAATTATGTCCATTTTGGACAAGGCGGCCTAGTATTTGACATTATTTCATTGTTAGATGTGAGATTTGTATTTTAAGATTTGAGTTGCCTAAGAGTTACCCTCTGCATTAATGGAACATTGTGGACGAGTCTTTTATTCTAGAGCAGATTTAGAGGATTCATTTACTTGTCTTTTGTGACAGCTAATCCTACAGTTGCATTTTCCACGAGTCGGTAAGTCGCGACTTAGATTCGCTTTCATGTTTAGGACTTCCTTTCGATATAGTTATATTGATAGATAGATCATCTAGTCGTAAGAGAGGTAGGTCTTTTGATATAGTCCGAGATGCTGATTAGGCGAGGGCAAACAGATTATTTGATTCTTCTTGGATTCAAACTTCATCTTTTCCATTCTGTTGGGAGACTTTAAGTTAATGTACACAGTAGGGTTATACTGCTACGGTCCTTGAGTTTGATTCCCTAAATAAAAGATTTGGTTACTGTTAGTCAGTGTTACAGGGTTGTAAGCCCCTAAAAATTATACCTCAGTTACTTCTCGGTTGCATGCTTCGCGAGCATCCCGTGGGCATAGATCCCTAAAAGTTGAAAATAAATTAGGCTTTAGACTTGTAGGTTGAAATTCCTTGAACACCCAGATCAGGTGCATTACCCGCTAATCCCTGGCTCAATAAAAAGAAATCCGCCAATTTCTGGCTCAACAATAAGGGATACGTTTATGTTAATTACAGAAGGGTGCGAGAGTGTGGTCTCACTGAATTAAAGGTAACCCTGTGTACTTAACTTCCTAATTCTCTTTTCACATCTGCCGTACCTCTTAGGTCGTAGTAGTTAGATCTAAGGTTAGGCTATTTTTTTTATCGTATTAGGATTTCTAGTTTTACTTAGACCATCTTCTTTAGAACTCGTAGCTTGGTTGATATTCTCCTATAATTTTGTTGGATTCTTCATGACTCTTTTATATGTTTATCTTGGTCTATCATGTCTTATGACCTTGGATATTTGTACTTGCTGGGCATTGCTTGTTGGTGCCTTCCGCATATATTTTTTCAGGTGAATCGTTGCGGTAGCGATACTAGTAGTTGGAGCGAGCTGGACTTGCATCTTTTGGAGTTCTTGCTATCCTTGTGGTATTATTTATGATTATATCTCTGTTTAAATTATTCTTCTATTGCATAGTTTCATAGTGTTGTAGATGTATTTACGATTTGTTTTAAATTGTAGTACTTCTTTTGGGGGTTCATCTTCAGAATGCCCGACGTTACACCTCAAAATTCGCATTCTTAATAGTTTATTAAGAAACCAATTTTGGGGGCGTGACATCCGTCTCATTCGACTTCCTATCCATAACTCTCTTAACTTTTTAGTTAGTACCCTCTGGATCTTAGCCATTTTGTCTGCCTTCTAGGTTATTTTGGAGAGCTAAAAACTTGGTGAGATTTTAAAAGAAAGCTACGCCAATTCTTCAGAACTTAGCCATTCTTAAAAGTTGGATCTATGATACTGATAATCTCTCTAATGGTACTATCGTGTATTCTAACTCCCCAGTTCTCTGCCCCCTTGGTCTTTGTGGGAGGTTGCCTTCGGCCCCTCAGACTAAGCAAGTCTCATGGCTACTATAAAAACCACATTTGATAACATTTATAACATAACATTTGCGTTTTATGCTATCTTTGGTTAACATCTTATAGTATTTCAAATATTAATGCTATTAAACGTCATACTCATGTACAAAACAAAACTAATTGTGGGATAGTTGTTGGCCAGTACTTTTCGCAGCATTCTCTTATGCTATCTATACTAATATTATATAGACAAATCCTACGCTGAAGGTATCCGCAAATAGAAAATGTGGCGTTATAGATTTACTCGCTTTTACTAAGTCGCAACTCTTCTTTAAAGGGTTTGAAAGTCTGGATAAATAGGGCCTTTCTCTCCAAAATTATAATACTCTTTGATACTGATAAGAATAAACCAAACCTAACTTTGGCCAAAAAAATAAAAATAAATAAAAAGCCTTCCTTCAAAAGTGAATCTATAAGAAGATTTAGGAATCTATATGTTCTCGCCCCATGTTCTTTCACAACTCTAAGAATAGGAAAATTGAATCCATCGCTTCTCCCTAATTGATATTAATTCATGCATCATTTCTTCTATTGCTATGCTCCTGGTTTTTAAATTTAAAAAATGAAGAATTAACAATGCGAAGAAATTGTTTGAACAAATAATTCTTGACAACAACAATGTTTCTTGCTCAGTTATGATAGCAACAATCTATATGGATTTTCGAATCTTTGGGACTAAGACAGTAGAGAATATTGAGGGAAAAAATATAGCAAGGGAGAACATTGGTTTAGGTTCCTCAACATCTGGCATCAAATGCCAAGCAATTTGAGATGTGCATCCTCAGGTATAAAATATCGAAGAGAAATCACAATTGTAGAAGTGACGTGAGTGTTTTGGCATAAAAATCTTGGGTTTCCTTCAAAAATAGAGTGAGAGATTTGGGGAAATTGCTTTGTATTGCTTTCATTTTAGAGATAGAGGTTAGTGGAAATAGGATAATGGCACAATTTGGGATTTGATCCATATAGGGCATCTTAGTCATTAGGTATTTTTGTCTCTCTATTTTCATCTTCTTTTCTTTTGTTATGAGTTCTTCAATCACTAATCAACTGTCTTCATCTAACTGGGTAATTTCAAACCATGAATCAAAATCATGGACCATCAAGTGCTGCCATCTTTCTAACGTTTTCAAAGTTGTAGACGATACTAATCCATGCAGTTCTAAACGAACATGTCAGTGTTTCTTTTTTTAGTTTTCTCCAGGATGTACTTTCTTTGTTCATAATCAAGACCAATGTTAGGAGGTCTTCTTTGCGTCAGAGATGGACACAAAAAGATTTTCTCACGTCAGCAGTATACGCCCAATTTAAGTATCGCTCTGACACTTTTATCCTATATCTAAAAGATCTTGCAAACCACACACAGGAGGTATGTCAAGTACTTATTTTTTATGCATCTTACTCTTGATCCTCCTTGGATCCTCTCTCCATCTCATCCTTCAAATCTCTCTATCTCTCCCTCAAATATCACTATCTCTCCTATAAATGTCTCATGCTCATATCTTCTTTATCACCTCTGCATAGTTCAAACATCTCCCCACAAAGTATCCCCCAACATGTCTGACTTGATGATGTCCCATCTTCATAATGACCTTAATTGTTCTTGCAAACCCCATTGTTCCAATCTTCCAAATACCGATTATAAGATCCCTTAAAGCTCGCACCTTGCTTCAATGGTTGAATTGGAGACCTTAGAATATGAAACCCAAATGATGGGGGAGGATAAAATCATATTTCTTTATTCTTGGGACATGAAGGAGGAGGTAATAGTGAAAATTTGGGGTACCCATAGGGTGACTTATGACCACTACTAACAAAAACTATGAGTTCCTAGTCTTATTTTGTCGATTTCTCAACCCCAAATATTTTGATTTTTTTATATTTATCTCAATATAATTTTTGGAAATTCTGAGAATAAATACTACTTTTTGCCATCTTTACAAAATTAGACTTAGGGAACAATAAATTTCAAAATCAATACTGGCAAGAGGAAAAACCAATTTTGTCCCTACTAAAGTTACAATATTACAGCAGATAACCACATGCTTTTGGGCACCACAAGTATGAATGTCACATCTGAAACAATAAAAAATTGTAAAACTTATTTAAAACTATTAGAGCATCCACATCAGCTAGGTGGATTCTGACGTGGCAGAGTAAATTTCAAATCCGCCCTCAAATCCACCTCAAATGCTTCCCAGTAACTGGGTGAATCGGTGATGTGGCATGCACAAAATTCACCCTATGGGTAGATTTTGGGTAAATTCATGCCGCATTCTTCTGAACCGCACGTAGCCTATTTACCACTAAGATGTTGCCACGTGTCAACAATTCAGTGACCCTCATTGCGCGCAGTTCTGAAGTGCGCGTATACACCACGGCCAAGATTAAAACACGTAGACGACTGAGATTAAACTTGAACTTGAAACGGCTAGCTTTGCCGCGCGGTTCAGAAGTGTGCGGCAAAAGCCTGCATGAAAAATATCTTTGGTTCCTCATTATTTCACCTTAGTTTTTCCCTGATCAAACTTCTTCAACAAGATTCCCTATGGCTATAAACGGCTAGTTTTTTCTCTATTTATAAACCCCATTCATCTTCTACTCTCTTCTAGAATCAACTCATTCATCTTATATCTCAAACCTCAACTTTCTTCATTTCTTATCAATTGCGCCGAATCGTGTTTGACAAAATCATTGCTGACCCACTCAAGCCTGACACATCACTCTCATCATGGGAGTTATCATTTTCATCATCGTCCGGGGACGAAGAGCTATTCTGACATCAAATTGAGCTGATGCACGAGTATAACAAGATTATGATTGAGATGGGAGAAACAGAAGAAAAAGAGTAAGAGGCGACATCATCACGGAGGCGTGGAGGTAGTAAAAGGGGAAGGATTGACAAACAAAAAATCCGTGAGCATAAATTGGGGGAGGTTAGCCTTAACCGGGATTACTTCGGTGGCAACCCAAGATTCAAAGGTATCTCATTTTGATTGAGATGGGAGAAACAGAAGAAAAAGAGCAAGAGGCGACATCACCACGGAGGCGTGGAGGTAGTAAAAGGGGAAGGATTGACAAACAGAAAATCCGTGAGCATAAATTGGGGGAGGTTAGCCTTAACCGGGATTACTTCGGTGGCAACCCAAGATTCAAAGGTATCTCATTTTGTCGTCGATTCCATATGAGCGAAGGTGTGTATCCACGTATTTATGATCAAATACTTTCTTCGAACCCCTAATTTATTCAAAGAGAAAATACCGCTAATACTATGGGCTTATTCTCGCACCAAAAGATAACGTGTGCACTTCGCATGTTATGTTGCTGTACGAGCGCAAACTCCCAAGAAGAATACCTTCGGATTGGGGAGTCTACGGCTATTTTGTGCTTGAAAGAATTTTGTAAGACTATTATAACACAATTCAAAGCTCAATACCTTAGATTTCCCAATGAAGACGATACATTACACTTGTTAGAAATGAATGGATCGCGAGGCTTCCCGGGGATGTTAGGTAGTTTAGATTGTATGCATTAGAAATGAAAAATTTGTCATACGGGGTGGGCAGAACAATATACCGGGTATAAGAAAATCTCGACGGTGATTTTAGTAGCGGTTGCATCCCAAGATCTTTGGATATGGCACACATTCTTTAGGGTGCCCGATTCTTACAACGACGTGAACGTCTTGCATCAAGGGTGAGTTTTCAATAACTTGTCTAATGGAGTTGCACCGCTATGCAATTATATTATAGGCAAGGTACCGCACACTATGGGGTATTACTTAGCAGATGGAGTCTATCCAAAATGGCAAACACTTTTTCAAACCATAAGAAATCCGTCCAACGATGCCGAAAGACATTTTTCGAAGATGTAAGAAGCATGCTGGAAAGACGTAGATCACTTTTGGGGAATTACAAGCTAGGTTTCAAATATTGGCACACGGTACGCAATTTTGGAAGCCTAGTGATATAGGAAATGTTATGTACGTATGTATAATCTTGCACAATATGATCGTCGTAGATGAACGTCATACTTACATCCGGCAAATGGACATTGATCCCGTGTTTAGAAAATCTGTGAATACTTGGAAGGATGACTTAAATCCAAGACACGCGATCAACACTACACCACCAAAAAAATGGGTTTAAGCAACAGACTATATACGTTGCAAAAGCCCTTTCGCGACAAACTTTTTCCATAGCATAAGTGTTGCCGTAGGGAGTGTTACGGATGGGGCTATAACAGAGAAAGTCCGTTGTCAAAAGTAATGTTTTTGCGACAGATAAAGTACATTATCGTAGCTAGATTTTTAGCAACGGGTTTTGTCCGTTGCAACAGCTTTGGCATCACCGCCAACAACAATACTTAAACTCTATTGTTGAAGTTATCTTATGTTGTTAATAAGATGTCTTTGGCAGCGGTCATTGTCCGTCGCAAATTCTTTTTTCATTTAAAAATAATAATAGCAATGAAATCACAAAAAAATAAATAATATAAACTTGTATTATTACACAAAAAATACATACATGTAACTTTATTAATATCTCAAGATTTTCATCCAATAATTAATGGAGAAGACTGTATCACATTCTCTATATCTAATTAGGCTATAACAAGTGAAGCAGCGGTGGGCTCATTAATAATGCGAAGAACTTCTAATCCAGCAATACGACCAGCATCCTTTGTTGCTGTTCTCTGGGAATCATTGAAGTACGCACGAACTGTAACAACAACTTTAGTAACTTTGTCATTCAAAAACTTCGATGCATCATCCATGAGTTTCCTCAATACCTAAATATGTAGAAAATTAAGCTTCGCATTTACTATTTAGGTAACTAAAACATTAAGCAAATCATAAATCTCATAACTTGATAGGTACCTGCACAAAAATCTCTTAAGCAGCAAACTGTTTCCCAATAGCAGGACACTCAATCTTAACATTCCATTCTCAGCTTTAGAGCACAAATACACTCCTTCAAGGCCAAAAGTGACTTGTTTATTTCAGCCCCCTCAATCCGTGTTTGCCGATCATTATCTGTAGTATCAGCACCGCGTTCGCTACTAGCCAGATCAATAAATGAGATCTTCCCCACAACCTTCCCAACCTTAGATTCATTTTCATCCTTGTACCTTTTGGATTCTTTTACCTCACTGTGCTTCTTGATTGCAAGTTGTAGTATAGCATGAGATCTGGAAGATTCTTCATTGGCACCAGTAGAACCAGTACTTCTTGCAGCATTTCCTTTCTCAATATATTATTTTGCGATTTGAACATCTGCAACTTCAAATTCCTGCAGTCTAACAATATAAACTTGCAGCTGACCATCTTCTCTCATGCAGAGTTTCCTTCTATCACTAAGAAGATCATAAAGCTTTCCCCCATATATCTCAAAAAAGCTAAGCCACAACTTAAATCTTTGGTTACGATAGGTTGGGTGATACAGTAATCTCACAATGTCTTATGCAGCTAGAATAGGTAGAGGTTGCATGGTGAATGTTTTACCGCTACCTGTTTGGCCATATGAAAAACAAGTTGCTTTGGTACGCTAAAAAATTGCAGGAATACATGCTCATCAAGAACAACATCAAAACAAATTAATGCTTCTCCACGTAGGAAGTCAAGTCCACCTTTCACTTCGGTTCATGTACAGTTAAGTATGTATTTTCATACACATTTACAATATCCTCATCCCTATGAGATAGCTCTTTCTTGTTTAAAGGTCGTTTGCATACCAAAACTTTTATCTTTGCCAAATTATTGTTATTATCTTTGTCATTACTCAGAAATCTTTCTACCACTTGCTCTCCTTGTTGCCTACTAGTAACCACATCAAAATCGTTGCAAATACCCTTTGCAAGAGCAGGCATGAAAGGTGAGGGCTCAAAGGAATCTGATAAAACATGCTTTGAAAGAAGCTCTGTGTCATCCATCACATGAAGATCCAATAAACCAGCTCCAAATTCCCCTCTAAGCTCAGGAGAATAAAAACCATCTGTTAAAGCCACCGGTCCTGAGCTTTGCCCAGTTGGAGTATATGGTTCAGAAGCAAACTCTCTATTCATATTGAGATTCCTAAAGATTTTATATAACTTCTGCTTTCTCTTCAACCAATTGCCCTCCATAGCCCTGCATTACTAAGTTGGGGATACCCGCTGAGGCTAACTGAGACAAATGTTACAATCCAGCAGACTGTGGCCACCTAGCCATTACGGCATCCCCGACCTCGCTTGTGGATCCCACATTGTGTATTGGCCCACCTCCAAGTGGGTCCCACAAAGAAGTTCCATTGCTCGGTTGCATATGGCCTCCCATGTGGTGCTGCTTGGCGTTGGGGAGCCAGTTTTCACACTTTTAAAGCAACCTCACCAACGATTTGTTCTTCAACCAGATCTGGGAGAAGTAGAGGAGATAGAAAACCTAATTTTGTATCTATCTAGAATTTGTTATTCTTCTTGAGGACGACAACACCAGAGCCTGCACGCTCTCCTTCTCATCCTCTTCTTTGTGATATATCATTACCAGCTTCCTACAAGCAAGATCACATTCAAAACCCAAAAAAATAAATATATATTAGTAGAAATAGAAATTAGTGAAAGTACCTCAGTAAAAATTATGGGTACATTTACTGTAGCAAGCTGTCGTTTTAAGTCCCCAACTATAGTTTCGGCAATTTCATTAATACTCGATAGAAACCAACAGTAACAAAGTATAAATTAATTGATTAATAAGACTAATTGATTGATTCACCAATTTGATTGAAGCAATTGTAAACTTCTTCCATTTCCATTAGCCCCATATCGGTGTCAATACCATGAACACTTGTCCTTTTTCATCCACCTTTATCTGGGCTTGGGACCGGCAATGCAACCATATGCCTTCATTGGCGGAGTTAAAAAAGACTTTACCTGTAAGAAAAAAATTAGTCAGTGACAATGAAGTTGTTGCAATTCAAATAACATATGCATATATTAGAAACAATAGCATTATAAACAATAAAAAACTGTACCATAGAACTAATAAAAAAGTTATCAATCCAAAAAGAAATAATCCCTAAAACTACGTGGAAGTACCTAACGACTCGACATATCATTCGTCAAACTCAAGGCACCATATAACCCAAGCAACATAAGCTCCTTCCCCAACATCACCTAGGTCCTCTGAGTACCCATCATCTTTACTCAACAGAGTTCTAGGCTTTATTACTTTAGACAAGAGAATCTTATAAAATCCATTACCCAATAGAACATTATGAATAAGAGTATCTGGATCTACCGCGACCACCTCGCCACGAGCAACTCCACGATCCTTTTGGCTGTTCAGAGTACATTTTTTTTATTGAGATGACGATAAAGCACCTAAATGTTAAAACCAATAATTAGAATAATCTACAGGAAAGAAAATGCTTAATTAACAAAATACTAAGAACTTTGAAAATTTATACCAGTGATGAATATTGACATGGTCCCACAGATGGTTCTGATGATGAGCTAGTCCTAATCTATAAAGTCTCCAACAATCACATATATGTATAAATATCAATCTATATGTACTATTAATCATGGCTTTACAATAAAAGAAAATATAAAAACAACTGGAAGTTACCATAAATTTTTTTAAAGTGTCTGTGAGTTTGGTTATGTCAACCACCAGCTTATCCACCTTATTAATCATTTGCAAATTTTTAATACGCAGATATTCATTTTGTCTTATCAAGTATTTCGTCTTTTTCATGACTATAGGATAAACACCCACTCCAAGTCCACGCATACAGCCTTTGTTTTCTATTTTTTGCAACGCCTAGAAATCAGTAGATCTTAAGTTCTACGAAATTAGGAATATACATCAAATGGTACAATTATGCATAGGATTGTCAATGGATCGAATATGATTTGTATCATATCATGTTAGTGTTGATTGTGGTCTGATTCGTTAACATGGCGAATTGAATTTCTATAAATTAAATGAGAAAATGATTCCAATCCAATATAAACGCATCAAACTTAATGTGATAACGGATTAAATCATGTCCATTGACATCCTTAGTTAATTAGGGCTTTGTAACGTTGAGTTAAACACATACCTTCGCAAGGGAATCATCTACACTTGCAAATTTCAGATGAGGCTCTAACCTCTCAATCGCCATTATTTTCTCCTGTATAAATCAACAAACATGGAAAACATTATTGGAAAATACTATAGATTACTATTTTAATGCAATGACTGAAAATTTTACTTACAACTAGTTCAGGACTTTGAACAATGTTATCTATTTTTGTATGAGCTGTATGATACACTTTAGACCTCGCGACCAATGCGTCAAAATTGAGTTTCATCTTCATAGCCTGAAGTTTAAATTTAATAATATTAAATATAATTGGAGATAACTGCATGTAAAGATATAAATGACCATGAATATATGAATATGGAATGTTCGCCGCTTATACCAGCATATGACGTATAACAGGTAAGCTCCTTCTTCTTACACATATCAGAGCTAGCTGGATGACACTAACATTTATTTTTCACCCATCTGGTAAGCTAGCTGGACCTCGAGAGGGATCCCTCTTCTTCTTAGCCGCAAATGAAGAAAAGTACAAAAGGTTATACATTAGTCACTAAAGATTTCCCATTACTAGGTGGAAGATATAAATTGTTAAGAATCGAAAGAAAAATTAATTTCTTACCTCCGCCAATACTGCCAAGTGTATCTTTTCAGTTGTGGTGTTAGAGTCCATAAATCTAAAAACCACTTGTCACATAAAGAAAATATAGATGCAATAATGAAAGGCTAACATAAAGTTGCATAAACATAATTCATAACGGTAGTACAAGATATAAGATGTAATAATAATCCAAAAATAAAGGGACTTGGTGATGTACATCTTATCAACATAAATATCAAAGATTAAAATGAAACTGAATTTTTATGCCTAAATAAATTTACTCAAATACAAGAATTCCAATATAAGTCAAAAATAAAAACCAACAAATAGAATGTAATATTTTGTGAATTTTAATGAATGAAGACACAACCTAAAACTACACGTAAGCCGAGAATTATGTAGTTGTCCAATAAAGTTAATTTTTTTGCCTTCTTTTTGTAGTTTTCTCAATTACCATATAACTATCATCGAGGTCATCAGATATTAACTCATCTTCAGCTATAGGTTCATTATTGCTTGGATTTAGATCAGCAACTGCTAAATTAGGTTGTTCTGACATAAGGGATATTTCATCTTCAGCATAAACATTTACTGGAGTTTCCAATAATATGTGCCAGTCAGGATCTAATGGATCCCTAGAGTAGAAAACCTATTTTGCATGTTCTGCAAAAATGAATAATTCATCCCCAACTTGGTCTGAGCTAGTAAAGTTTTACAATTTGACCAATTTTAGCTTTGCCGCCTCATCTACTTTAACGTCTTTAGTCACTTTCACCCAATCATACTTAAATAAGACAGGCTTCCTTTCCGGTACTCTAATTCGACTATATCTCTAAGAACATCATAGTATATTGCAGACTCGTCAGTCGGATCTTTGTCCTTAGAACTGGAACGAAATGTCGTTACACAAGTTGTGTTAACCCCACTATTCTGATTTACTTAAGTTGCCTTACAGTCTTTTGTGACAAAGAGGAAGCCATTAACACAATACTTATTGTACCGTGTAACAAAAGTTAATGGTCCTCTTACAATATCATGAAAGTCCATGTCATCTGATTCGGTAAGCTCAGCTTGAATTTTTTTTTACAAGTTACAAGAACATTCCTCTTTTGGACTCAACAACTTATTTATAATTCTTGATAACTATGTAATACCTATTTTTTCAACTAGGGTAAAAACTCTTTTTCGTTAGCTACTCTAACATTCCCTGATTTCCTCTTTCCAGCTGTCTTATGACATTTTAAGAAGTCATTATGCTGACAATGTCCACAAATTAAGACTTGAAGTATTAAAGATTCATAAGGTTTAAAATTTTTTCAAGAGAATATATGAAAAATAGCATACCTTTTCCAATCATCAAAATGAGAATGACTAACGATTACCTACTTTCGAGCTTGTTCATACTCAATACCTGATAAGATCAAACTTTTACTAGGATCGACCGGGCCTAAATCACCGCCATATTCATTTTTATAAATATAGTCATTTTTCCCATCTTGCAAAGAGTTTAATACATCCAGAGACACCTCCAGTCCTTGCAATTGGCTTTCAGTACCTTTACCTTTATATTCGGTGCAATATATCAATGTTTCCTCTTGTATGTACCTTTCTGCTATACAACCTTCTGGTTGTACTTTGTTACTAACGTACCCCGTTAACGTCTTCATTAAACTTATAAATTAAAGAATAAATTAGGAATTTTACTAAATAAAATATATATTATTGAATGAGTCGAATTAGAATATCGCATACCTTTCAAAAGATACATCCATCTATAAAGGACAGGACCACATAAAAGAGCCTCGTATGCTAAGTAGATTGGGAGATGCATCATTATGACGAATACTGACGGAGGAAAAACTTTCCAAGCTCACATAATGTTCTTTCTATTCGTTTTTCCAATGTGATCAGGGTATCAACATCTAAAATTCTTGAGCATAGTGCACTAAAGAATGTACATATACTATGAATTAGTGGACGAATTTCTGTCCTATCCTTAAATGCATGTTGAATCAAAATGGGAAGTAGATGTTGCATCAAGATATGATAATCATGAGACTTCATGCCCTTTAAATCCATGTCACCTTACTTGACAATATTCTTCCAATTACCACTGAACCCATACAAGACACGTAAATCACGCAGAGTTTTGAGGAATAATTTTTTCTCTTCTTTTCGTAACCAATATCGGCCCGGTTTCATGATCCCTTTGCCATTTTTAATTTTTAGCCATAAACCCTCCTTAATTTTTAGACTCTTCAAGTCTCTTCGAGCGTTTGCATCATCTTTTGTTTTCCCCTTCGTATTCAACTTTAGCGCCAACCAGTTCTGACAAACATTGCTTTCAATGTGCATAACGTCCAAGTTATGTCTTAATGGATGATGTTTCCAATAATCAAGATCAAAAAATATTGATCGTTTTGAGAAACTAGAAAATTCCTTATTGATATCATCTACTTCAACATCTTATCCAACATCTTTCTTACCCCCTTGTTTTTTCTTTTTTTGCCTTGCCCACTGCACATTTAAGCTAGCGACAATCTTCTCAACCTCTGTCCCCTTTAAAGGTATCGGTCACCTTTGAACCTCCTCCTTTTTATTGAAGGTGCTAGCACATTTATCTTTTCGAAGTTCATCTATGAATGCCAACCACCGTCTATGACTCATGCAAATGTTTTTTTTTCCATTGTGTAGTCTCAATGAATCAGATTTTGGACCACACAAAGGTCATGCAAATTTACCTTTTGTTCGGCATCCAGATATGTGCCCATAGGCTGGGAAATCGTGGATAGTCCACAGTAAAATAGCATGCATGTTAAATTTTTCATTACTGTGTACGTCCATAGTAGTAGCCCCTCTATTCCATAACTTCTGCAATTCAGCAACTAGTGGTTGTAAAAAGACATCGATGTCATTTCTAGGTTGTTTGGGACCTTCAGTGAGCAAAATAAGCATCGTGGAAGATTATATGGCACACAAAAAACGGGCCAACAACTATAACTTGAGCTTAAAGAGCCAAAAGGGTTGAACCCGTCTATAGCTAGACGACCCAAGCGAACATTTAGTGGTTCACTTGAGAACTCTTTATATTTTTAATCAATGGACTTCAATGTAGGAGAGTCGACCGGATGTCTCATTTTTCTGGGTGGCATGCGCTCAGTTGAAGGCCAAGCCATCTCCTTTGCAACCCATGAAACAATGCAATAGGAACCAAACATGAGCGCACTCCCTAGTATAAGCCTTATTTTAAGTGAATGTTAGATTATTTAAGAAATATGACAAATAAATGCACCTGTACATCCTTTGTAGCCTAGGCATTAATGCAAAATATTGTAACACCTTCGCAGGGACTTACTTCCTAAATAGAACTCTTTTGTTCCTCGAATTTGGACCCCACTACGCCACGGTCTTATACCTCGAGCTACCGCAAGTTGGACAGATGGTCTTCAAAGCATGTTCCTTCCAATAAAGAATACAATTATTTGGGCATGTATGTATTTTTTCATAATCAAGACCCAAGCTTGTTCCATTCTTCTTGGCGCGGTTCGTATTATTTGGCGTTTTATTCCCCAATGGTAGTACCTTTTGGTGTAATTGAAGTAGTTGTGTAAAACTCTTTTCACTCTAACCATTTTCAACCTTTAAGTTGTGCATCTTCAAAATGAAACTAAGAATTGTGAAGTATTTGCTGCCAAGGTACAAATCAGTCATAGCTTCACGTACTTTAGAATAAAAGATATCGGGGGCAATACACTCTGCAATGTTCTCTAACGCTAAATATGGCTCAGCTTGAATAATCTTTTTTAGAATATCTTCGACCTCTTGAGGTATTGAGCTCTCATCGTGCGCTGGTTGGAAAATTGGTGGTGTAAAACTATCATCGGTAACTACTTTCTCACCGTGAAAATCCCAAACACTATATGTCGGTATGAACCCATTCTTTAAAAGGTCATACCTTACTTTGTCGTAAGAAACTGGAATCCTTCGGTTTCCACATCTAACACATGGGCAAGAAATATTTTTCTTACCAGGAAGGTGTATATGTACAAAGTCAAAAAAGGTTTTAATGCCAGCCAAATATTGTGAGTCAATATAGTTTGGGCCATGGAAAGAAATAGTAATCCAATTCCTATCCCTCATATCTTTTTGGACTCTCTCTAAACATAGGTAACACATGTAAATGAATTATGATTTTCATGACTAGAATTAATAGAAAAATCGGTAATTCAAAAAGTTAGCTCTCAACTCCTTTGTCGAACCCAATTAGAGTTAAACCCTCAGAATTAAGGTACATGAATTAAGGTACACTTATTCTTCTCATATATTGTAGATGAGTCAAACCCTCAAGATAATTATGTTTCCTTTGGGAGTACTAAATGTTTGGACATCCAAAAGGTAGATAAGGACATTTAATTCCCTTGGAGTCAACTCGAGCATCTTCAGTATTAGCCTCATAGTGACATTTTCCTAACATCTATCCATGGTGGAAACTTTGTAACGACTCTAGAGACATCAGAATACAAATATCTTGCATATGCCAGGCTTAAATATCTATTGATCACGATATATAGGTTGATGCATTGGATATGGGACCAAAAATGATCAAAAGTTTTCAGGATATCTTCATAATAATAATATGGTTTGAAATAAAGGGAAAAAAGAGGTGGCCTAAGTTTTAAACTGCATAAGCTAATGAGATGTTTATAAAAGTAACCTAAAAGGTTAATTAAGTGGTTTCGATAGGGAGATGCTGGTATTGGCCGTGGTTTTAGCACTACGTAGCCTAATAAACTCTAAATAAATTGAAGGGATCGAACAAAAAATGTCAGGGAGATGCCACTACACCCACTTATAGTATTTGTCTTCATTGACAGAAAGCGCTTAACCATATTCTATTATCATTAACTTTAAGCAATTAACTAAGGCCATAAAATTCTATCAAGGAGGATAGATAATTAACTAATGATAATACAGGAGAACTTTTGTCAAGAAAACCGAAGGCCGGAATCTTCAAAAGGAGCCCAAAAATCATGGCACGTGACTCGCATCACCCCCAAAGTTATGGGGTTGTAAATTTCCATGCACAAGTAAGTCTTTATCTCAAGGGATCCAAGGAAAATATTTTAGATCATTGAATTATGGATCTTGGGATCCCTTGCGGCTCTCGCATGTATATATGTATTAGTAATCGCTTCATAATGAGATTTGAGATACTAATACCCAAATTATGCTAGGTTAATTTAACGAGGAGATTAAAAATGTCTCTCATTTAGATATGTAGTATTACATGAAATGTTAATTAACTTGCTAAGATTGTAATCTTTTTTAGTATTTGTGTTGCTTAAGTTTTTGGCGATTATGCTATTTATTATGTTTTGCTAGAGGTGGTTTACCTATGGGTGAAAACTGAAGGTAATTAATAAAACAAGCTACACAACTTGGACAATTTTATTTTTTTTAATCTACACAACTTGGACATTGAAAGCAAAGGATGGAGATAGGTCATAGGAGAAGGAAAAGGTGAAGGTAGACTAGATGCAGGTTAAACTAGACTACAGTCATTGACAATTAGGACCAACTGGGGTCCTCCTAAAATACCTTTATGATCACCAGAAGTTCTAATATATACCTTTATAAAGCTCCCCTTCTCAGCTCTCATAGCCCACTACAACACTCTCCTCTCTCCCTTTGCCAGGTTCTATGTCCATATTAATGACATAGTTTGTCCACACTCTTTTAATCCCCCTTATTATTTGTCAAGATATCTGGGTTTGTTTGGGTTTTTGCGACTCTTGGGGTGTGTGTCAGTATCAGTGACACATATATACTGAGCCCATCTTTCTCCTCTTAAAGTTTTTAGTTACAGGCATTTAACAACTTCTATTGTCATCTCAAACTACAATACCCCCAATCACCAAACTTTCTCTCCCTCATACACACACACAAACACACTTAAACACTCACTCTTTGGAAATGGGAGAAAATACAGTTGTACCCCAACAACACCTAGAGATAGAAGGTCATGGTACCTCGAAATGCTTTAACGATTACGGTCGTGTCAAATGCACAGGGAACATTTGGACAACAAGTTCTCATATAATAATAGCTGTTATCGGTTCCGAGGTTCTTTCTTTAGCATGGGCAATAGCTCAACTGGGTTGGATTGCTGGTTCTATAATGATGTTTCTATTCTCCTTTGTGATTTACTATACTTCATCTCTTCTAGCTGATTGTTATAGAACAGGAGATCTTGTTTCAGGGAAAGGAAACTGTACTTAATGCTGTTAGATCCAAACTTGGTAAATATTTCAATTTTTTATATTTTTCTAAGAAAAAGTACAATATGGGGGTGTGATAAAAGTTCTAAAGTATTTTGTGTTGTGATTTGTATTACAGAGATGTATAAGCTAGACGCAATAGAATCCATAGTTAAATTGGCAATGAAAATGAAATAAGTATCCGATTCAAAGCTTTAATTCAAATCTCTATATCCATAAAAAAGAAATAAAAGAAAACAATACGATTAATACATACATATAGAATAATACAATCTTTTAAAATGAACATAATGAACAAAAGCACAAAAATCAAAAGACCTCAAAGACTACATATCATTACTCTAAACCACACCCCTGTATCAAATCCAGAACTATACAAAATGAGAGATTCATACAAAAAATCCAACTTGGCAATGCCTCTATTTTGTCAAATCACAAACAAATCGTTTTCCTTAAAGAAAAAAAACTGCCAAAATTTGTAAATGTTAGAATTTTGATGCAATGAAAACCGAATCAAGAGAATATAGTATAATGAGTAAGACTATTACTTATAAGTGCACTGGCTCTTTCTCTGAGATTTCAATAGAGGAAGTTGAGGCGAAGAAGCCGAAGACGATAACAACTACTAGTAGTCGTAATTTGAACCATGACAACAACCTATAATTGAAAACCATAAGTGCTTACCTAAACACCTAATTTTATAAATTAAGTTGAATTGGAACCCTAATTTCATAAAATAAGTTGAATTGAACCTGACTTTATCAAATATAAATTCGATTGATGCTTAGAGAAGAAGAAGGAATGGTAGAGGGAGATACCTTTGATTACAAAGGAGTGTGAAAACCACCAACGAGACTATAATCGCTGAAAGAGATGCCACAAAATATACAAAATCTTGGGAAAAAGAGGATTTGGAGAGAAACGTGGGGGAACAGAAGGTTATCATAACAGATTCGCTCTTGAATCGTGGGAGAGAAGAGATTTTTGAGGGGAAATCTCTGAGAAAGAGAGGGAAGCTTTTGGCGAGGGAATTTGAGATAAAGACGTGAAAACATGAAAGTATTTCGGGCTACTAATTTTAATAAATTATTCCCGTAATAGACTTAGAAATATGGCAATAGACTTGGATTGTTGCAAACGTGCGACAGACATAGTTTGTTGCCAAAAGCTATATATGCTTGCTGCCAAAGGCCTTTTTTTTGGTAGTGCTATGACAGAGGACATCCAGAAGGTTCATGAAATTAGAAATGAAGGAGCTCATTTCCAATTACGAGATGAACTTGTCGTGCATTTATGGAATTAAAAAGGGGCAAAGTAATTGTAGTCTTCATCATTGTTTGTTTATTTTTTAAAGTAATGTATTTTATTTCCAAGTTTAATGTTGAAGTTGTAATGTTTTTTTTTTCAAGTCTTCATCATTGCAACACTTTAAGGAAATATGGTTTGTTGTTTCTACCTTTTGATTTTGTAATAATTTTATGGAATACGAACCATTAATAATAATTTTATTGAAATAATGAAATTACATAGAACTTAATAACTACCATTAACAATAAGGATTACATCAATCTTTATCACTAGAAACGTCGTCATCGCTTGGACACTGCTTCTTCAACTTCTTTGAATATTCTTTAATCTGCATCTTCGTCCAATGCCTTTGTGTCGGTAGTAGGTTACTTGGGTCCGTTGTCATCTCCTTAAACATATGCACATCGCCGATGGTTTTTTTTCGAGTTAGCTCTGCTTCACGCCTCTTTTAAATCTCAGCCTCTCTAGCCAACTTTAGTTCCTCACGTGCTCTAGTTCTAGCTTCCTTTTCCTCTTTCTTCTTCTTATCTCTCTCATTCTATGACTTCATCATGTTAGACGTTGTCTCAAGCATCCTCTTCCCCCAAAAGCCTATTATTAACTTTGCCGCTTCTTTTGCCTTGTATTTTTTTTGGCCGTCCAGTGTTACATCCCTAGAAGAATATAGGGGTGCATCCACGTCGATAAAATCATCCGGAATTACAATATTTGGAGTGTCGGATGTAAGTGTTTTAGGATCGGTATTGGTGGAGATACCCGGGCTATCGCTAAAATTTGAATTCCTAGCGACGTTGCGGCCGGGTTGGCCGATGTGATGAATTTGTGAGTATTTTGGGCAAGTTTCTAAAACTTTGTACGCTTCCCCAAGTGAAAATTGTTTGCGTTGTAGTTGAAATATTATATTGTATGCCATACATTTCTTGAAATCAAGTTAGAAAATTCTTTAGAGTATGATTCACTTTTGGGTATTAATGAAATGAGAAAAATAAATAAAATACTTACAAAGTTATATGTTCCAATACCGGTATGATATCGGGTTTCAAGGTCTTGAATGATACCTCTAAAAATTAAAAATTCCTTATTGAGCCACCCCTTATGCGCACAATTGACACCGTTGCACGATCGCTACATCGATTAGTCAACATAGAAGAAGTTGAATTGATCACGCACCTTAAACCAAAATGTAGCGGCTTTTTGGTTATTCGTGGTAGCGAGATTTTAAGATACTTGGGACCAAGCGCATGCAAGATTCACGAAGTCATCGGACGACCAATTTTTTGAGTTAGAGTATTGTTCTTTGTCGTCAAAAACTTCCTCCGAAGTCTCAAGTACATTCTCAACTATAATTGGTGTCGATGCCATTTTTCTTTTAGACTTTGCCTTCCTACGTGTATTACTTCTCGTGAGAAACGGATTAAGTTCCTCACCCTCAGCTACATCCTTAACTATAATAGGTAGCGATGCTGTCTTTCTTGTAAACTTTGCCTTCCCGCGCGTATTACTTCTCGTGAGAATCGGATTGAGTTCCTTGGAGATGACTGGAAAGGCAACTAGGGATGCAGCTGGCAATGTATTAAGATTTAAATAATTTAATCCCCATGTACCTTGCATCGGCGTGGTATTCTAACTTCCACCCGCGAAACCGGTTTGAGATGAATAATATGGATTTTTTGGTTAAGGGTACGAGCCTGTATACCCATCAAATTGAGGGCAATATCCTTGGTTTGGGTAATAAAAGTAATATCCATGGGTTTGAGATTGAAATTGATTGTCGGGTCTGTAAGAATAGTTGGCGAACATGGTGATTCAGATATTAGGAAGTGTTAGGCATTTGAGACGGATCAAATGTGCCGAATTGATGAGAAAAATGTTTCCATGTTGGTTCGTATTGGAGGATTGAGAGTGGTTTTGAGAATTTAATTGAGGGTATGAGGAAGACATAGTGGTTTTGTTTGTAAGGTAAGGAGGGAGGAGAGTGTAGAAGAGTAGAATGGAGGATGGTGTAGGAGATGAATGATGTTTATAGGTGAAAAAAACTAGCCGTTAATATAGCCGTTGATAAGTGTCCAAAAAAAAAATGGGCTGTATATATTTCCGTTAACAAGTGTAAAAAAAAGCTAGCCGTTAATATAGTCGTTAACAAATGTCCAAAAAAAATAGTCGTTAATATGGCCGTTGAGTAACTTGTACAACAAGTTTCCATAAAAAGCTAGCCTAAGGTTTAACATACTGAAACATTGGTTGGACAGCTCCAATTAGAGTGAGGTCAACCAGACTTGACACTCCTCACTTCACTTCAGTCTTATATTAATCAAGCAATATTAATACTAGTCGCTGATGATTGAGTAACTTGGACAACAAGTTTCCAAAAAAAAAATCTTTAAAAATAAACAATATTAAAACTAAACATAGTTTAAACAAAATATAAATAAAAGTTCTAAATAAAATAAAGCCTAACTGGGAGACCTCTCTTCGTTTAGCGGGAGCATCTGTCATGTGCGAGACCCTCGTCATAGGTGCATTGTACAACTGACTCTGTTTGGCAGGAAATAGACATCTCAGCTACACTCTCGAATATCTCTCAGACTCTCAGATGACCTCCTGTGCCCGGCTCAACTACCTCCTCAACTCAGTAATGTTGTCAGCTAGTTGCCTCGACTCTTCATATGTCGCATACCGTATTCCTTAGTTTTGATTCCAAAAATCATCCGTACTATACGTAGGTGGACACAGGAATGGTACTTGAATTACCGGGATCGGTATTTGTCTACGTTAACCATTCAGTTCCGCCACATCCATGAACCATTGCATATCATGTGGATCGCCAGTCGCCTGAACACCATAGTCTTGTATCTGTGAAGACGTAGCTAAACTCAATGTAGGTGGAAAGTGTACATCGGGCCTCACTAGATCACGCTCGACGATCCAAATATTTCCTTCCCTTTTTATTAAACTATAACCGATCTTGGGGTTTGGATTAACGGCACGCCAATATGTCATGTAATCTATGTCGGGAACAAGATAATCGCGACCATCGTAGAAGTCCACATCCTTCAGACTTTGATATAACTCTTGATCGTACCTTGGGAATTTCATAATCTCTTAAGGAGGGTCATAGGGCACACTATCACGCCCGGTTATCTAGCGCATACACCGGCCTCCTAAATACCAAAGCGTACCGTGGCCGTATGTGACTGACACCAATGGAACCTTTTAGAAGCTCAGCGTTAAAACAACTCTTAGCTTTGGATGGTTTAATTGCCTAGACTTGTGCCATGGTTGCCAATCTATGTTGGTTTTGTCCTTCCATTCTATCATATGTCTGATCACAGTAAAAGCGTGATAGATTTCAGACCCCGTACTCGCCCTTTCATCTCTCCACCTAGAAATACGGGGATAAATATGGTTAAAGTTTTGTACCTTAACTTGATACATTCCAACCTGACAGTACTCGAAGAACCAGAACTTTAATATTGCATAGAATCCGGTGATCGATTTCTTCACCTTCCTGTCCCTCAGAACTGAGACTTCATCAAGCTCCCGATACAAAGCTGCCATAATCGGCGTACCCCAGTCAAAACTTGACTCATCAAGAATATCGTAGTCTGTCAAGGCTGCAAGATAACCCGCCCGTAGGGATGTGGCACCATTTGTGAAGAAGAGATTGCCCATCATATAGGCAATTAATGCCCGTACATACAAGATATCCATTTGTGAGTCGTAATTGTGGAGACGTGGATTCAAAGGCTCTTTCCACTTTTTTAAATAGGAGAGAGTGATGTTACTGTACCTGATGTCAGAGCTTGTGATTCCTGGGAATATCTTTTTTGCTTCCTCTAACTTGGAGTACCTCTCCTCGTACGGGAGTTAGTGACCCCTCTTCAAAGAAATGCCCGTCAACATGATGAAGTCTAGCGGTGTGAAGCCCAGTTCCCCGCAAGGGAAGTGAAAGGTATGGGTGGAAGGCCACCACCGTTCCACGAGAGCATGAATGAGACGGTTATCTGAGTTTCCTGCCTTATTCGAGCAAAAGTTGTCAAAACCCATATCTTCGACCAACTTCTTCAATGTCGGGTACACGGCAATCCATTGGTACCACTTCAGTACCTTATCCAATGATCCCCTACACTGTAATTCATATCGTTTATGAAAAAAAAAACATATTAACGCGTTAAAAGTTCATTCAGGCATTTCATCGAACACATTGTAATATATGTAAATAATACATAAAATTTACACAAAACTTACCGGCATTTCCTCCGATCTAACAAAAATATGGACCCAGTCGTCCGGGATGATATTTACTTGGTTCAACTTTTCGTACGAAGGGTTGGGATCGTTGTCCGACGTCAATTATACAGCCAACTATTTGTTACATCGGCGTTCCCCCTTCGTTTTACTTCCGCGTTTACGTTGTGTTTGGTTCTGGAGAAATTATGCCTCGGTCGCGAACTAGACTCTCCTGACATTTTAAAGTGATTAACGGAGGAAATGGGTTAGGTTGGGAAACTTGTGAAGTAAGGTTGGGTATGCCTTGGGCAAAACCTTAAGCACAAGTGTTACGCCTTTGCTAACACTTAGAAAAACCAATACAAGTAACACTTGAAAAAAAACTACAAGTATAAGCTTTTAGCTTACAGCGTCATGCCGCGCGGTTCAAAACTGTGTGGCTACATATTAAAAAAAATTACGTGTCATTTTCCAATTGACTGGTAGTTACGCATGGTTTAGAAGTGCGCTGAGTGTTGGATGGCTGAGATTTTGCCACATGGACATATCTAGGACGTTCGTTCTTGCGCGCGATTCAGAAGTGTGTTTGGCAAATTCAGCTTAGGTTTTTTTCATTACTTTTGTGGGGTGGATTGGATTCACCCTGATTTTGGGTAAATCTACCCACTCTACTGCTGTAGATACTCTTATATCAAGCCACGTGTAAGTGTACGACAAACATTGTTACCATCTCATGAATTACTTGTCATTTATTTTAGTAGAATTTTTCATACCTTTTACCAGATTTCTAATTTGTAAGAAAACAAACTCTTTCACCAATTCTGTTACTATTTCCCATCTTGTTTATGGTCAGGTATCACATGCGATTTACATGAGTTCGTCTGGTTTTTGGTGCCAAAAGCGATATCGATTTATCAAACAGTTTCTTCTTCTTGCTAAACAGCAAAAACCGTCACGATTATTTATTTTAAGCCTTCTGTGTGACTGCTGTATACCAAGTGCTTGATTTAAGATTGATACTCTACTCCTTGGGCGTGGAGGAAATAATGGCACTCGTAACTCCTGTAATTGGTACTCTACTGTACTCAACACAGGGAACAAACTATGGCAAATAATCTGCGCGGCTGCTGCCAACCAAACTATGTCATTTATTTAGTTAAACTCTTACATTCTTTCCGACAACTATGTAATTGGTAATAGCTTGTTGTCATTGGTCTTATATAACTTTTCTATTTGTCTAGCCTACTTTATTATTTGTTTTATAAAACTTTGCCATTATTTTAGAAAAATATCTACTGCTTGAATATTACAGTAGGTTTCTAGGCCATAGGCTTTATAAGTAAGGCTACATGTAAGGCTGTGGGCTCCAATAGTACGAATGTCACTTCCTAAATAATAATAATTTTTTTTAAATCATTTAAAAATATATATTATCACGTCACGTATCCTAATTTAATTCCTTGATGTACACGTGTCATTACTATTTTGAGATGTGTAAGGCAGACCCTGTCACCATTTCCTGCATTTGTTGTTATTTGTTAAAACCAATTTGTCATGTGTTTAAACATTAGTTATATTGAATCATGCAGACTCTGTCACCATTAGGTATATTATTTGGCATTTGTTTACCGTTGTTTAGGGCTGGGTAACACGTGCGATTCACACGATTTCGTCTAGTTTTGGTGCTAAAAACCATCCCCATTCTTCAAAAATTTTCTTCTTACACGACCACTGCAAAGACCACAAAAACCACAAAAATTATCCCGATTTTACGCATCGTATGTGTGATTGACAACCGCAAAAACCGTTCCGGTCACACAAACCGTTTTCTTACAATCGTCGTGATTTTATCAATCATTTGTGTGTATGATTTCAGTGTTATTTCAGTGGCAAATCATCTCTGTCATTACTGCCTACTAAGTGTTTGATTAAAATTAAAGTCTATTTTTTTCTTTCAGAATGATGTCTGATAAAGAAGTGAATGAGCAATTTGACGAGGATAACCAAACGCAGGAAGTTGGAGCTAAAAAGGGCACCTCTAATGCTAAAAATTATACCTCTTGGTGTATAGGTGTGGAACTTCGTAAAATATTTATAGCTCTGCCTGAGGTGGAAAAGGGCAGTCTTCGTACTACCTACTTTACACCATTACTACTGATTGAACTAATAACGACGATGTCAGCGTTGGTTATGGAAATATTCGATTGTCATCTCGATGATATGAAGTTCTAATTTGGGGGGACAATAATTCAGATGAAACCCATTCACGTTTGCCTAATTTTGGGGCTACGTGTCTTTCCTATTACAAATGAGTTCTTATTTGTTGATCCTGAGTGTATAACAAATTTTAGAATGAGGCGATTCCCTAAGAAGAAGAATAGATATGGGCTGAAGGAAATTGACGGAGCTTTAACATAGGCAAAATTGGAAAGGCATTATGGTAAGGTTCTAATTTGTCATTTGTTTGGTCTGCTTTATCATCATTCTTCATTTTATTTCTTACACTTTCAATTTTGGTATTGTATTTGCTCATTATTTTTTAAGGTTTTTATCATTATATTGGGTAATTTTGTTTTACAGATGATGTTCTTCGATTAAATTTGCTAAAAATTATACTATCCTTTATCCTCCCAAACAAGGGGAGAAACGTTGAGGTGAAGTATGTTGATATGGTAGATGATCTAGATCAGTTCAATAGATTCCCTTGGGGTGAGCAAATCTATAATTACTTATGGAGTCAAATAGTAGAGTTTACTGATTATCGATTGGCCGCTGATAAAAAATTAGATAAAGCTTTATCTGCACGGATGTACCAGGGTATTGATGATATGGACTTTTCTCCCCATTCCAAGCCTGAAGTTTCCAAAAATTCATGAGTCAGTATATTTATTCCCTAAGCTGCAGGGATGGAGGATGATATCGTTTAAGCGTCACCGAATTGGGACGTTTAAAAAGTTTTTTGCTAACCCAATATTACTGGTAGCAGCAATGAAGGCGTCTAAGACTGACATGCAGCAAGAACTTATGCAAGAGGCCTTGCTAATCTTCCATTCTCTATATGAATGATTCATTTTATTGCTTCATTGTTATTTAATTTAGGTTTCGTATCATTTTATATGCTTTGGTTTGACATTTTGAATTTTCTTCTTGTCATTTGTTTAATTTTTTTCTTTGTCATTATTAAGTTCTTTTTTGTCATCTATTGTATGCCAATTATCATTATTAGACTTTTTTCTGTCATTTTTAAGTTACCCTTGCTCATCGTCATCTGTTTGAATATTTCAGGGAAATCAGATCGAAGCACCTGCAATTGGTACTACAACCATTATCAAACCGCCTGCAGTTGGTGTACCTGCAGTCATTATACCTACACTCAGTACACCTGTAATAGGTAGCAGTTATTCTGCTACTGAGATCGAAGTTGTAGTGGTTAAGGTATAATCCCAGTTGGAGGAGCATGGTAAAATGTTACAAAGCCATGGTAAAATGTTGGAACGAATTTTGATGTCTACAATTAGAAATAATACTCTACCACTTGGAGATACTCTACTCATTAGGCAGTACTAGTTCTCCACTCCAAAGAATATCATGAAGTGCAAGCGAGAAGAAGAAGGTAATGAAAAATAAGATGGGAAAAGGAAGAAGGCGGATCCGAGAACCTGGCAAAGAGACCTCCAATAAAAAAATAAAAAGATTAAAGAGAGAAAAAGGTAAGGGAGAAAGGCAGAAGAAGATGAATGCCAACAAGAAGAAGAAGAAGGCAGAAGAAGTTGATGTGCCCCTGAAGACAAAATTTAATGGTACAAAGATAGAAGATCTCATTGATGAACAATTAGGTCATGTCCCATTGATCCAATTAAAAACCTTAATCCCCAAGATCCCTAAGAAGGGCTTGGCTAATTCAGCGTTAAGGAAGAGACGGGCAGAATTCCCAGAACTTGATGAATTTCAATCAACTACAGAAAATTTATTTCAGTAAGTTGTGCCTGTAGAGGGATTGGAGGTGGTAAAAGATTTAATGGTTGATGATGATGTTAATATTGGGAGGGATATGAATTTAGAAGCGATATCGTCTGAATATGGTGGTGGTCTTCTAGAGATATCATCCGTTTACTACTTCTTATCATTTTTATAACTTTATTTGACATTTGTTTTTTTTAAAATTGGTATTTACTTTATGAACTTTGTCATTTGTTCAGAAGTCTGTCATTTGTTCAAAATATTTTGGTATTTGTTAGGATGTCTTTATCATTCTCTTTTCCAGAACTTTCATTTCTTCTGAAGTCTTTGTTCATTTTATTGGTTATATATGAAGTGGAAGAATGGTGATGAAAAAGTTGATAATGTTGAGAAAGATGGCGAGGAAAAAACTAAATTTGAAGAAGAACAACCTCAAGTTGCCGAAGAATAGGATTCAGAACAATAAACTGTAGTGGTGTATTATAATGGATAAAAAGATGCATAACATGCCAATAAGGTATTTGCTGAAGAACAGGATTCATAGCCTCAATTTACCTGACTACAACTAATATTTGTTTGTATTGAGCTATCCATACCATTATTTTTAATTTATTTCTTCTTTAACCTTTGCTGTACAGACTATGGTGGTTGCAGAGGTAGCAAAAACTGATATAATATTCTTCAACCAGGAGGAAATATTTGGTGAAGCTTATTAGGTAACTTTTCATTTATTTGTAGGTGACTTCTTATTTTCTTTTTTTATTTTACCATATCTTGTCTAACTCTTATCATTTGTTGTATGTTTATTTACAAGCTAGTGCAGACCCAACAACTGCTGTATCTGTCGAGGAATACACTATGGACGTTATAAAAATTGAGGTAGTAATCTCCCACCAGGAGGAAGATGTTGATGACACTAGTTAGGTAACTTATCATTTTTTTGCTGGTAACTTCACATTTTCTTATATTTATTTTTCCAAATCATGTATCACTCTTATCATTTGAAGTTTGTTTATTTACAAACTAACGAGAGTAAAGTAGAGGTGGAATAGATTAAAGATGAGGTGGTTGAAAGCAAGGATGATGATGATGGAAATTTACAGAAAAAACCAGACCCTATACAAGTAATAAAAGAAATGGTTGTTGACTATACCAATATATGAAGTACTTTTAAGCCAAATAATTAGTTTATTACTCATTCCTATGTAATATGCACATTTATAATTTATTTTCTTATTTCGACATATTTGTTCCAGCTATTTTTATTGGAATCAGAAGTAGATGTCCCCTTAAAAATGAGTTATACACTTACTGATGAAGATATTAATGAAAGAGCCTTCAAAATGGCTTATCAAATCAACAAATTGCATGCTTATCTTGACGAGCTTCTTCAGGGAGTGTTATTAGAATCTTTTATTCAAAGAACCATCTCCCAGGATGAAAAAACTAGGTGGACCAAGTCAGGTCACTGAGAAAAGATGAATTATCTCCTGAAGCTATGAAGGACAACACGAGTACCTATAGGAGGATAGGTGAAGAAACTGTTTTCCTTAACGCTCTCTACACCTTATATCAAAAAGAATAGTTGGACAATGAGGTATTTATATCATTTTTTTTGTCCTGTCATTAATTGGGTTATCTCTGTCATATACTTCTTTTTTTTTTAAACTGCCATTTGTACAAGAGTATCTACCATTTGTTTTCAAATTGTCTGTCCTTTTTTTGTTGTACTTTGGCATTTCTTGAAGCATAAATTGTTTTCCTTGAACTTTATCATTTTTTTTGATGCTGCAGTCATTTGTATTTATGAATTTTATCATTATTGGTATATAATTTGCCATTTTATTTTTTTGTTCAGGTCATTAATATGTACATTAAAGGCCTGATTTAATATTTTGATGCACAATATCATGCCCGCCCAGCTAAAAAAAAGATTATGCTGGCAGATGTATATTCCTATCAATATATTGGCAGGTCTTTCAATGTCTGGGCTCGTATTATGTTATCTCCAACAGGTATGGAATTGAAGAAGAAATAAATTTGGGAACAAATTACATTTATACAATGGGATCGCACAATTTCTAATTGCTTCTATCAAAGAAATTTGAAAGTGGTAAATTCAAAATTATTACGCATTCCCTGGAATCTCAATGACAACCACTGGGTCCTTTATGTTGTGTCCTTTAAGGGAAGAAAAATATACATCTACGATTTACTAGTTTATGCGAAAATTATAAATGCATAGAAGAAGAAGAAGAAGAAGTTATCTCCTAAGTACCAGTGTATTGAAGGCCAGCTATCAAAGATCCTCCCGAAAATGTTAATATGGAGAGATTTTGCTGATCGTACTAGTCCACTTACTGGTTCAGAGGTAAAAAATTATGGTCTAAACTCCAAATTGAACAGTTATTTTAGGAAATGTCCAATACAGCCAAATAGTTCTGACTGCGGGGTCTATATGCTTGTCTTTATTGTCAATATCTAAAGGGGGATGCAATTTCTAGATCTAATAGACGGTGATGAATGTCGTTACACAATTTCTTATGACATATTGAGGCTGGGAGTTGAGCTATAGGAGATTTTTAAACTTTGATTTGCATTTTATTGTAATGTATAATTTTTTGTAATTTTATAAAGTTATAAACAGTTATTAATATCATTCATTTATATGATCTTTTTCATTTGTTATATCTTATTTGACATTCATATATGGTATATTTTTTATTTATTACAATAGAGTCAGAATCTAGTTTGTCAAGTTGGATGTATGTCATTTTATGAATTATGTCATCCAGTTATAATTAATTTGTCATTTTTTATGCATGATTTTACATTTGATATCTAAGATTTGGCATTTATTATCTGAGATTTATCATTTGTGATATTCCATTTATCATTTATTATCTATGATTTATCAATGATTTGCCATTGGTTATATATTATTTGTCATTCGCCATAAATGATTTGATGTAAGTCAATGGGCTATTTGGTTATTTAATATAATAAATTATGTTTGTTTGTAAGTAGACAACATTTGTTCTTAAAAACATTATTTGTCTTTTGTTAGTTATGACTTGTTATTTGTCATTTGTTATCTGAGATTTGTCATTTGTCAAGTATAATTTGTCATTTGTTATCGCGTATTTATCATTTGTTATCTACGATTTGTCATTTCTTATATATGATTTCTCATTAGTTATCGATGTTTTGTCATCATTTGTTATATTGTTTATCATTTGTCATGAATGATTTGTCATTTCTTAGGTAATATTTGTCAGTCCTACTATATTTTTAATCATTTGCTATATATGATTTAAGATTTGTTATCAATGAATGATCGATTTTTTTTATATATGATTTGTGAAACATGAGCCATCAATTGATCTATTTGTTTTGTAGATAGACAATTGATGTAAATGAATGGTTTATTTAGTTATTTGATATAATAAATTATGTTTTCTTAGAAATATGATTTGTCATTTGTTATCGCGTATTTGTAATTTGTTATCTGTGATTTATCATTTCTTTTATATGATTTCTCATTTGTTATCAATAATTTATCATCATTTGTTATATGGTTTGTCATTTGTCATGAATGATTTTTCATTTCTTATGTATGATTTGTCATTTGTTATATGAGATTTGTCATTTGTTATCAAAGATTTGGCATTTGCTATTTGAGATCTGTTATTTGTTATATTCCATTTATCATTTGTAATCTATGATTTATCTATGATTTGTCATTCGTTATATATTATTTTTCATTCATCTTCAATGATTTGGCATTTGTTATATATGATTTGTGAAACATGAACGGACAATTAATCTATTTATTTTGAAGATAGACAACAATTGATGCAACTCAATGGTCTATTTAGTTATTTGATATAATTTATTATTTGGAAATATGATTTGTCATTTGTTATATGAGATTTGTCATTTGTTATCTGAGATTTGTTATTTGTTATATATGATTTGGCATTTGTTATAAGAGATTTGTCATTTGTCACCAATGATCGATTTTTTTATATATGATTTGTGAATGTTCAATTGATCTATTTGCTTTATAGATAGATAACATTTGATGTAAGTCAATGGCTTATTTGGTTATTTTTCATTTGTTATCTGAGATTTTTTATTTGTTATCAAAGATTTGTCATTTGTTACCAATGATCAATTTTTTTTATATATGATTTGTGAAGGTTCAATTGATCTATTTGTTTTGTAGATAGAAAACATTTTATGTAAGTCAATGGTCTATTTGGTTATTTGATATAATTTGTTATTTAGAAATATGATTTTTCATTTGTTATATATGATTTATCATTTGTTATATGAGATTTGTCATTTGTTATCAGAGATTTGTCATTTGTTAATAATGATTAATTTTTTTATTGATATAATTTGTTATTTCGAAATATAATTTATCATTTGTTATTTGAGATTTGTCATTTGTCAACCATTATTTGTCATTGCTCATATATGATTTGTCATTTGTCAACTTTGATTTGTCAGATGTTATCAATAATTTGTCATTTAGTATACATGATATATCATTTGTTATATATTATTTATCATTTCTTATCTATGATTTGTCATTATCTGAAGATTATATTTCTTTTGTTTAAAATTGCAATACTCATTCATTGGGCGCAAAAATAAATAAATTTCATTAGCTCAAATATTGTTACATATCATAGTTTATAATACATCAATTTACATCAGTTTCCGCACTCAGAGGTAGTGGTGGTGGTCGGTCTCCCCAACAACAGCTACTGTTTTCTCCTCCGTAACCCCCAACACCACCACCACCGCCACCACCACCGTCTCTTCCTTAGATTATACTCAAGGTACTGGGAAGACATCATCGGACGTATACTAGCCGCTTTATCCACCGCTGTAATAACATCCTCTGTCAGAAGACGCCGACCGTCCCTTCGCTCTGCTCCGACGTCACCATATAGTGATCGGAGCATTTGATAATAATCGTTATCCGCCTCTTCCACCCCTTCATACGTCATCCCATGGAAGGTAAGACGCACTGGAATGGGAGTAGGATGTTCAAGGGACTGGGTCCCAAAGTATCGAAGCCGCAACCCTTGCATCTTGGCAATAACCCTAGCCTCGTACGCTTGGCGTCTGGTGGTTACCATCTTCTTTACAGAGTAGTTAGAGAGAAAATAGTTGTACAAGATTAATATGGAAGTACTTCCCAAATAAACCACCGCAGTATTTATACCATACCACTTCAAACCACAGTAGTATTTAATGTTGTGTTCCAAATCTCAATGCTAGAATGAATTCAAACACAACAATCTTGACCAAACCCATTGGAAATGATCCCCGGGTGCTGAATGTATTTGTTGTCATTTTATGAAATATATGTCATCCATCAGGTAGTGGTCTATTATTTGTTTTGGCATGTTTATCATTTATTATCATATGTTATGGTATTATTAACATGTTGTCATTGGTTATGTATTATTTATCATTTCTAATTCAGCATCTATCATTTTATCGATTTCTTTACAAAGCTTCAATAAGCTGTCAAAGACATTGGCAATAGGATGGCTGCCAGTCTTGCAATCATAGATTCGAATCTTGAGTTTATTGTTGACATAGTTTAATCACTAGAGGAGAGGTTGTCCGGTCCTGAACCATAGATTTGCTTATCTTCTATAATGTTGTTGTTCAGGGGAATTTGTAGTTCGATTATCATTATTTATCATTTGTATTGCAGCTTTAAACATATGTTCCTTATGAGTTTAACATTCTAAAGCCAGAAATTAGCGTCACTAAAGATAAGGAATATTACACTTCACTTCTATATATTATCTCTAGTTGTTAAGATCTAGATATTTCAACTTGGACAAAAAATCTTGCAGCATCTCTATTCTGACCTCGGAGATCCTTAGCTGAGTGTAAGTTTTATTTGTAATAGTGTTGAAGATCTGATTGCTCCCTGGACCAAAACTTGTAATGTTTTTTGCCATTAACGATTGTGGCCTTTTAGAATCGTCGGGCATAAAAGATTCTCGAAGCCAAGTTTTGAACTGACAATGGTATTGTGGGCAATGGGAGAATCTTCTACTGGACAGTTTAGAGACTGTCACGCCCCAAAATCTAATAATCGGTAGCTAGGCCAATTACTTAGATTTGAGGATGCGCTGGTCGGGGAATCTAACCGATTCCCCCCACAAACGACCGAGCCATTGACAAATTCAGGCTCAGTCATTCACATAGCAATATATCAGAGTAATAAGGAAAACAGAAATAGTGGAACAATATCTAAACAAAAGATTCTACAAACCTCAGCCGGTTAGAACCACAAACTAAGGACCCAAAATAATAACTGAGCAATAAGCCTTTGGCTCCAAATCTCCAAGGATCACTACTGCAATAGCTCTAAACCTGGAATGTTGTTATGCGAGAGTGAACAAACCACGGCTCACTAACTCCCCAAATAAGCTAAACAATTATACCAACTAATGAGATGAAAATAATAATATTAAGATATAATAATCGCTAATGATAAGTAATAGATATACCAAGGATGTATAATAAATATCTAATAGATATATAACTAGTCTAATATATCTAAATAAACCAAGCCATATGTATATATATAAGCATAGTGCGAAGGAGTGCTAAGACTATTAACTACACTCCAATCACACAGACTACAACTACTCCCCAATCACTACTGTGGCCCTCAGCACCACACGTAACTAACCTACCTCAGAAATGCAAATAACACACGGGGGTAAACAACCCTTGGCCAACTACAATCCAACAGGGTTATCCAAACCCCAACCAGGCACAACCCCGATGTTATAACTAGCTAAACGAGATCGCCCAAAACCAGATACCAGCTTAAAACTCACAACAACCAACAAGACTAAATAACCTAATAAAAATATCAGATACAGATGAAAGAGGAATAGATGCAGAGAGAAGAGGAAAGCTAAGGTTACAGTAAATCAATTAGGAGAAGAAGAATTTAGATAAGAGAAGAAGAATATGATGAACTAGGATAATCCCATAATTATCCCAAATGCAAATGCTATGCCATGATGATGATATGATGAAAAGGACAATCCCACAATTTTCCCAAATACTAAAGATTCTACAATGATGCTAATACAGATTGGTTAAAGATTTCTAGCAAAAGAACCTATGAATAGAGAATATGCAGAGATGTAATGATATGTGTATTATGATATAATGCGATGCAGAATGATTTGGAGATGTCAACCCGATAAACTAGACCCTAAAATTAAGGTGGGTTGACAACTACCAGATAGGGAATTTACCTTAAAGAGATCTTAGTTGGATGCAATGGGTACGATTAGTTTACAAGCTTAGGATTTACACACGGAGCCAGCGTCCGAAATAGTATTTATGATTCCAAGGTATTTCCACCACAAGGATAAGACTGGTTCCTAAGGAAACTGTCTCATACCATCCCACACTCCCGAAGGGCAATAGATATAATAGTGTCAGGCCAGAACTTTACCTACTATTTTAACCCGATGTAGGAATCCTAGGTCGTATCGAGGGTCAGCTGATGTAGTGATTTATTATGTATCCAGACCTCCTTAAGATAAGAAGAATAAGTTATGATATCCGAAAGCAACTAGATCCTAAGAGAGTGAAACACAACAGCCGCTGACTGGGCAAACACACATAGGATAACCACCTAGCAAAGAGAGTGGCAAACAATCCTAACACAGATGAAAATAGTGACTTAACCGTTACAACATCCAAACAACATCAGTCTCTAAGATCTCCTAACACAACATGAATACCATAAAGTGCTAGTGTACCCTAGCTGTCAATACAGACTAGTACACACAGGATAACCTATAAGTGTCAGGCAAGTAGTCTACAATCCCCAAGAACAAAGCTGCATCACAATCCCCTAACAACCATGTACATAAGTCTCGAGGTCGGATGTACAAGAACCTACCAGGCGACAACATCAATGGCGACAGTGTCCACGAACACATCAATGGCAACAGTCTCCATGAACTGATATAACAGGAGACCAGCGGATTCCAACATCACGGGTGACAGTACAACTTTAAAAACCACCTGGCGTCAAGGTTAAAGACTCATGAACGCCATGCTGCCTCGCTGCTTCCTAGATGATAGAAGGAAACACAGCCCTATAAGCCTCACACAAAGGAAAGGAAGGCTTAAGGAGTAAGCTCTACTAGCTCTAAGAATCATGAGGACAATAAGTGTCACAACACGATAAGGCAAACAATCCTAAGGCAAACTATCAGATGCTCAGCACCATAACCAACTATTAAGGAGAAACTGTCTATCCACCACCAACAGCTAAATAATCTAGGAGATACCGTACTCTAACATGGAGTCTAACATTATAAACAACCTCCAAATCAACAACACCTCTCATGGGCCAGGCCACGAGAACGCAGAGCACACCTAGGATAATCCTTAAACTAATCAAGATGAGAACAGGTAAGAGGATGAGCTCTGAACCACGGACCATGTCTTACGGGAGCTATAACGCCCAAGAGACTATCAAGGAACCAAGAGCCACATGCTAAACTAACTAAGGTGCTATAACTATAAGGGATAACTATAATCTGTAAACTATACTACCTAATAAGAATAGCGGCTATACCATGTGCCGCCCATGTGTATCTACTAATATCCGAACTTAATTACTAGAACCAAGAAATAGGCTAGGCACCTTAATAACTTACCAACAATTTCATACTCTATATATTATATATAAATTAACGGCGCAGAATCATCACAACACACTGAGAAATGCTTTTGATTTGAACCTCAACGGAGAAAAGATTCGTGATAACCACCTTTAATGAAATCAGTCTAAGTAGAATCTCATGAGTTATCATCACATCGACGACAACTGAGAACAACTACCTGTGACTAACCATAACCTACAGGTTCTATCCAGTAGCTAAACTCACATTATCGCGGGTTTTACTAACGTATCAAACCTTTAAGTACTCTCGCCTAAGGTATGCAAAACGGATAATCCGTAAAGGTGTCCTAAGCAATTAACCTATATACTAACCTAATCACAGATATAGATATACTAAACTAATGCATTTCTATAACTCACGAATCAGCATAATAATCTAGTTACTCAGGAAGATAAATCTCGCCTGATACAATGCACACGATATCCAATCCAAGCAAAGCAACCCAATACACCAACAACGACATCTCGCGGACAAACTATCTGAATCACAGGATAACCCAACCGCTACACCACAGGCAAACCACCAAACCAAATCAACAGTGCAACGACAAACCAACACCACTAATTTAATACCACAGCCAACAACAATAACCCAAAACCAACAGCCCAACACCTGCAAGAAATCACAACTCCACAATCTTAGCAAAAACCCAATCGTGAAACCCTAAAATCAAACACCAATCTCAAATCCTACAACACCCAAACCACCAGGTTCCACCACAACAAAATTAAATCGATAATCTGAGAGAGGGATAGGGGAATTACTCAACGGATGAAGCGCGACTGAACTCGGCAAGGAATCACGACTAATCATTGAGTGAGAGAGGAGAGGATTTGAGAGAGAGAGAGAGAGAAATGAAATCTGAGGTAAAATGGTTTATATAAACCCTAAAGGCCCACACACATCTTGAGGCAAACCAACGGCAAAGATCACTAGGAAAAGACCCAACCTGGTCGCCAAAACGTGTCTCTGTTCGAGCAGAAAACAAGTTGTTTTAACAGAAAGCAGAAGTTATTCGAACATAAACCATCTTTTTCGAATAAAATGAATTAGTGCAGAAAAAACTATTCACCCGGGAATCTTATTCGAACAGAAAATGTTCTATTCGAATAAAACAAGGCATATACAATTCTATTCGAACAGAAAAAGGTCTATTCAAATAAAATGGACAGGTAGGTATCTATTCGAACAGAAAAGATGTTCTTCGAATAAAAATTATTAGGGAGAAACATATTCGAACAGAACAAGGTTTGTTCGAATTGAAAAGAGCAGAAAACTGACAAAAGATTCTACCCAACAAAAACTGACGAAAACTCAGAAAAAGGCCACGGATCCCTTCCGGATCACACCCCACCACAAACGCAATAACAACAAACCTCCAAGACAACTACGGGATCCCAAACATAACTCACCTCCTCCGCCAAATAACCACCGAAACTGCAAAATCACAACTCAACCTCGTCTGCCAACAACTACCGAAATGAAGAGCACACTACATGCCAAATAGGAAAGAATGTGCGGAAGCATAACGGAATACTAATATATGAATAACAATAATAATAATAATTAATAAAAAAAAATCTATGTCATTACCGAGACTCTGCAAATGGGACCACAATCGCACTTTTTTACCTCATCTACCTACGCCCATAAACCACACTCACCAATTTTGTGAGCGCATTGACAGAAGTAGCGGTTAGGGTTGAGGCTTGTACGCGAGAGACGAAGATCACAATTTTTACCGCTCCAGCAAATGAGGGAATGCATCGTTGGTAGGGAAGTATGTAATGCTTAAGAATTGGAAGCAAGTGTGTAGGTTATGTAGTTAACACTCTATGATCGTGATAATTAATTCAAAGCAGGAAAATGACAAGCTATTTATAAAGAAATAACAATTAACAATCATTTTGATGATACTGTTGGTCACAAAAAATGCCAAATGCTCCACTTTAAATCTGACAGATTCTTTCCTTACAGTAGATGTGACTAGTCAATATTATCTTTATTGCATGATTTTGACAACCTGGTATAAAGTTAACTTTGATTAAGTTTACAACAAGCTATCTATCCAAAACATCCACATTTGTATGGAAGTATGTAATGCTTGATAATTTACAATAATAAAATAATAATGACAATATAAAGGAATGACAAATACTAATAAGAGGATGGCATTGAATTTCTGGTAACAAGCAACTGCACTAAAATAATACTCTTTGTAAGAACAAATGACAAATTAGGCGCTTTAATTCCAAGGGCATCTTTCCTATACAGAGTCGATGTGATAAATTAATATTTCCAAGAACATAAAAATAGTTGAGTACAAGAGATGCAAGATATCTATTCTCAACAACAACCCCAACAATATTATCACCACCACGTCCCATAGTTCTTTAATCTAAACCCTACATCAGTGCCAGACCTTCTCAAGTTATTACACCTGGAAAGATGTTCCGATTCTTTGATGTTCCCCAATCCATTAATATTTTTTATCAATCCGAATAAGAAACCGTTGGATATATTCCAGAAAATCCAGTTTGTGGTGATCGATTGTGCCAATTATGCGTCGAGTATTTTGTATGATTCACCACCGCAGATATTTAGGGAGCTGCCTCATCGATATAGAACTCAATGCTAGATTTTAGGACTGGAGGGGTTTATCAAGATGACGACAGAAGGCAGCTTATGAACTCAATGTTGGATTTTAGATGAGAGATGACTATGCGTAGTACCGTGGTGGTAAGAGTGGAGATGTGGAGGCTGTGGACCAGACCAAGTGAGGAAGTGTGGAGGCGTTGCTTGACCTTTGAAACTTGAAAGACTTGTTGTTACTTATTACCCTAAAGGTTAAAGACTTAAAGGGTAACTTCAATATAGACAATTACAATTAAACCAAATTACTTAAACAGGTCACGGGTCGAACCGAACTACTTAGGCTAAATCCTAACCTGATATTTTTATTAAAGGATAGGTAGGTTTGAGTCAAATGTCCCGAAACCCCTTATGGTCAAACCCAAACCTGCCAGAAACAGGGTTGGGTTGGGTGGGGTTGGCGGGTCGTGGGTCACTTTGCCAGCTCTAAAGGGAAGTATATAATGCTTGATAAGTCACTCCAGTAAGATGATAATGTATATAAAGAGGAATGAAAAATACTAATGTAGGAGGTTGACAATGAATTTATGGCAATAGTTAACCACACTTAAAGGATACTCTTTGTAAGAATAAATGGCAAATAAGCCGTTTAAATTCCAAGAGCTTCTTTCTTATATAGTCGATGTGACAAGTCAATCTTTATTACTTGATTAGACAACTTATCTTAAAGTCAACTTTGATTGCGTTTAGAATAAGCTATATATCCAAAACATCCATGTGGTTCCCGCAACTCTAAACACTAAGCCCTAAACCTTGCCACGCATGATTCAAAGTCCCAATTCTCCTAAGTATAAAAACACCCCAAACTAAAGCTCTTTTTAAATGAATATTCTTAAACCCTCAACTCTTTACGACTTCTTAAGAAATGTCGCACTGCCACTCTACTCAATTTAGCCCTACCTCTTCCATCACCCCTTAAATTGGTTTGAGGTGGGAGGGATTGAGGAAGATTAGGCTGAAGAATGTCTCTTCACATTGAATAAAATTTTCCTGATGGAGAAAGATGTCTCTGGTGAGAAGGCACAACTACTAAAGAACAGTATGAAGAGTTCAAGGAGAAATTAGGAGAGCTCAATGAAATAGAGGATGATCTGGATAAAATTATATAAAAGAAAAGAGAGCGTTCTGAATAGTTCAAGTTCCATATCAGCTTCTTGGAAGATCAGCTCTGTGCCATAAAGTTAAATCGGGATGAGCACAAGAAACTGTGGGAGGAATCGACCTATAAAATTAGCTATCTCGAGCAGAAGATCAGGGCTATGGAACGTGATCAGAATTCCTCAAGTGAGTAGTTGTGAACATTTGTGTTGTTTTGTTTTTAGTTTTTTTGCTGTTGTTATTAATTTTTCCCGTGTATGAATATTTGTTTTGTTTTGTTTCACTTTTTTACTTTCAAATAATGATTTCCGTCAGATATAAGGGAAACAAATACCTGAAAAGTACCATCTGAAATAAATGATATATGCAAACCAACCAAATGATAAAGAATATATGAACAAATGTAGATTAATTTTGAACATTAACGAAACTGGTAATAACATTTGACTGGACAAATGATAAATTATCATTAAATAATGATAGTTGTGGAGAGAGAAAAAATGTTATATAGCATAAAAAAAATATGAAATTTTGTCCAACATATGAAAAGTCGATGCGACAAGTAATAATACTTGATTAGATAACTCAGTTTAAATACTCATATGACTTAAGTGTACAACAAGAAATGACAGCACTGAACCGAAGTAATAATAACTTTAACCCTAAACATCATGTAATCCCTGACAATGCATTCAACTCCTCTTATAAAAATCCTAATCTCAAATTAACTATTCTCAACTCTACAAGTCTTCAACTATTCAAACCCTAACCTGAAACTTTTTTCAACTTCTTTAAAGAAATATCGCACTCCACACGAGTCAGCCATGTCTCTTCGAGCACTCTATACAATTAGTTTGAGTCTTTAAGGATACAGGAAGATCAACGTGACCAGTGCCTCTACAAATTGAATAGACTATGCCTAATGGAGAAGGACATTTCTGGTAAGAAGGCCTAAATGCTGAAAGAGCATTACAAAGACTTCGGGGAGAAATTAGGAGCGTTCAATGTAATATGGGATGAACTGTATCAAGTTATAGCAAAGAAAGATCTTTGTTTTAAAGAGTTCTAGTTCCATATGCGCTTCTTGGAAGATCAGCTCTCTGCGCTGTAAAGTTGGATTGGGATAAGCACAAGAAATTGTGGGAGAAGTTAGCTTCTAAGATTAGTTGTCTACAGCAGAAGATCTAGGCCTTGGAGCGCAATCTGGAATGCTCGAAACGTGATCAGGAGTTGTGAACATTTATTATAGTTTTTTTGGTGTTTATTTTTTAGTTTTTTGTGGTAACTAGTACTTTCCCTATGTATGAATGAACATCTATTTTGTTTTGTTTTGTGCTAATTTGCTTATTTTTGGCTGTCAAATAGTGGTTTCCATTTGATATGTGGCAAACAAAATAATTACAGTTCTGTAAGAAAATAAAGATAATTAAGGGGGGACATATTTAATAATAAACTTAATAAAATTGATGATAAAAATTCTACAGACAAAAAAAAATTCTTCACGCACAAATGATAGTTTAGAAGCAAACAATAATATAATAGAAACCAACAAATGTAAAATTATTTGGGAATAAATGACAGTTCCGTGGAAAATAATGATATCATGGAAACAAACAAATGAGAAATTCTTCTTGCATAAATGATAGTTCTAAAGCAAGCAATGATATCATAGAAACAAAAAATTAAGAAATTCTTCGTGTACAAATGACAGTTCAGTAGCAAATAATGATATAATGTTAACAAACAAATAAGATATTCTTTTTAAACAAATGGCAGTTGTATTTAGACAAATGATGAATTTTAGCAACATTGACGATAAAGATCATACAAATAAATGATACATTGAGTACCCAAAATCATCAGTGTGAACTGATTGCAACATCTTCATCTGGGATGGCAGGTAGCTCAGTGCTCATCGTAGAAGACGGTGTCATTGTTAGATACATATTATCGTCAGATGGATTGGCAAAAGCTTACAAGAATGATAATTATGTCCATTTTTTGACACCTACTGCAAAATCATAGTTTGGTGACAAGATTAGGCATTTTTTACCTTCTCTTCCTTTGTGTGCGAGGACAACTGGTTCGAGCTGTTGGAATAGGAGCACGAACACGTGGATCAGTTTTTAAAATTTTCAACTGCTCAATTCCTCTTATAGGAATCCATATAGGTTTATAAATAGCCTTGTATGTATCATTTTTGAATTACTCAGAGGCACGTATAATTGGATCAACATTAGCATGACCGAGAGTCCGTTCTCCGTGTTCACAAGTATACCCATCGTTTTCCACCAGCGGCAAGAACATGTACCATCTTTAATATTTATAGAATCGGTTCTGCCATAACTAGTTATCTAAAAATGGTGACGTGATGTACGAACCCTATAGGTTAGTGAATCCGCCATCAACTTTATGCTCTCACAGTGATTTGTAGCCTATTGTGTTAAGGGAGCTTGACTCTTCTCAGCATCCTCCCTATACGTGTAGGACATTTACGAACAGATTCTACGCAATTCCTCAATAAACACATGGATAGGGAGATCTCTCACTTTCAAAATAACGTTATTCCAACTCTCGACATGATTAGTGTAAGCCACTCCGTATCTATAAAAATGATAAACAATTAAAAGAAAATGCAAAATCTGTAAATCCTGATGACAAATGGGATCATACAACTGCAAAAGGAATAATAAAGAATAGATGACAAATAATTGAAAAATAATGACAAATATGTATACAAATGGAGTAATAATGACTATTCCTGAAATAATAAATAAGAAGTTGATCAATAGAGAGTGGCAACATACCTACTCATTGGAATATATAAATTATACCTGTTTCCTTGGGAATACCTAGTATATATTGGAGACCCACGATCTGTATTTTGAGTAATATTCATGTGTTTATCAAAATCAATGCTCATTAAGGCCTCTGTTGCCATCCTAAATGCGATCCTCGTGCATTTGAGGGTAGTTTTAATGTTGTTCGATATATGGAAGGTACAAAGCGTATGGATTGTAAATGGAAACGCCTTGGGTACAACATTAATAATTTCGGCGTTCCTGTCAGAGATAACGACGAATCTAGTGTTAAAACCGTGGAAGTTAGACCCAAACATCTCCAGGAAGTATGTCTAACTTTCAGTAGTCTCTGAGTCTGTTATCAAAAATATAAGTAGAAAAATATGATTGCTTGGGTTAATGGCGATGGCTGTTAGTAGAGTCCCATGATATCTCCCTTTAATTTTTTTTTGTTAACCACAACAACTGGTCTTAATAGTTTATAAGTTTTTTTGCGAGGACCAAAACACCAAATATACCATATGAATCTCTTATCCTTACAACTCATAATTTGTATGTCAAATACAAAATCCGGGTCAACCAACCTTACTTCTGCAAAGTAGCTCGTAAGTAGTTGGTATGCGTGCTCAAAGCTGCCTCGCACATAAAATAATTATGTAGATCAAGTGAAATTGCGGAGCAGATAAATGATAAATATCAAGTAGAAATGACACAGGGAGTCGACCAAATGACATGCGAAAAAATGATAAATATTGTTGTACAAAAGACTTGTATGGGGAAACAAATGAAATATAGAGTGATGATACCTCTGCGTGGGCCTTTTCTTTCGCATGCCAGACATGATTATATGCTACATATCATCAATAATTTGCATATCATCAATAATTCTGGAAGGTTTGTAGTTTAGGGTTTTTTGTAGTTTTTTCTTGATTATAGAAGCAACCCATCTACATGACGTTGCCTTATATGCGTTCCCACCATCAGTTTCTACTCGGATGTATGTATGCATGGAGCAATTAGTACTTACTCTAAATAGGGTAAAATCGACCAACCTTGTCACATAAATCTTCCAAGAACATTTATGACCTTTGTAACGTACCATAATTTTATATTCACAGCTCAGAACGCGTTCGAGATTGAACTTGTTTACATCTTCATAAACGCTCATGTGATTCTTGAGTTTAATCCAATATCGATATAGATCACCAATTTTAAACTCTTTACTAAAGTTATAGGGATCTTCTGTGTGAGCCAAAAATCTATGAGATCTTTTAACTGTTCGGGCTGTGGCTCAAACCGTAATTTAGCTGAGCAAATGAGAAATATGCTTCTTAGGATGATACGAGTTTGAAAAGAAATATTAAAAAATACCTCACAAATAACAAATTATACGAGCTTACCTGATGGTTCTGTTTGTCCAATGATAGGTTAGGGTTCAATTGAAAGAGGAATATTAATTAACATAGGTTCATTTTAAAGTGGAATATTAGTTAACACAGGTTAATTTGAGAGATGAATATTTGATTGAGAAATACAAGGTTCATTTGAGAGAGATTCATCAATAGGGATAGTTTGAAAAGGTTCATTTGATTGAGGAATATTAGTTAACACAGGTTCATTTGGGAGGTGATCATTTAATTAAGGAATACTAGGTTTATTTGAGGGAGGAACATCAGCACGAATAGTTTCAAAAGAATCATTTAATTGAGAAACATCATCATCATCCACTAAAGGTCCAAACCTATATGGATCAATCCATCTACCATTTGTTTCAGGGTAACCCTTGTATTCAGGTTTAGGATTAGGAAATAAGTTATGACGTAAAGGTCCCCCCGTTTTGGGGGTGGACAACCCTTTACTTCAACCAATTTCTTTGGTTGTGGATAACCCTTTACTTGAAGAATATAAATCAGAAATAAAGTTCTGGGAGTTCTGGGAAGGTACCCTAAGCTCATTAACAATCCATATGTAAAAGGGTTTATTGGGATTGGTGTAATGCATATTGATCATTACGGTAAAGTCTTGGACTGATGAAATTGTGTATGCACAACCATGGACGAAGTTGTACAGCTTGCAGTCCTTACGATGGATTTTGCTTATTTCTTCAAGGAGTATAACGATATCTTCGTATGACGAGTGTGATCTCAGTAAGGTAAGTTTTGTACTTCCTCCAACATAACTAATGATTGATCTGATCTTTGGACGTACGATATCCCCACAAAAATGAACAATGGTATAAAGCTGAACTCCATTTATCCTTGAAACAAATGATATAAATAAACAATTCTGGTGATAAAGTAGCAAAAAACAAATAAGAAAAATGATATGAAACTTAACTTCAGGAATCCCTAAAGCAAATGATATGAATCCCGAAATAAATGATATCACTGAACAATTCCGGTGATATAGTAGCAGATAATAAATGCTAAAAATGGCACAAGAAAAATGACAAATGATAAAGTAACAGAAGACAAATGATAAAAAAGCTAAAGAAAAATGATTATGTATAAATTATATCGTCTTTCATAGCATTTTTCTTAAGAAAAAATGCTTCAAATAATGATGCGGATACAAAGTGAGAGATGATTGATATAGAGTTAGAGATGATATTTACTACAACGGTTACTTTAAAGGTCGAAGAGAAGGATAATAATGGTCTTTGGCAGCGAGAATAACCTATGATAACAGCGATCTTTTCCTCCCCAATGACCTCTGTGTGAGGACTTTAGCGAATACAGAACGATAGTTGGAAGACTTGGCATATGAAGAAGACAAATACTACATCAAGGAGAATTTTCTTTTATTTTTGTAGAAGCTTTGTTGTTGAAGAAGAAGAAGAATAAGAAGAAAAAGCTTTGATTTTTAAGGTTGGTAGTGTATTTAGGGGAAAATTTTCCCTCTTATTACTGCTCTTATTACTGCTACAGATTTGACTAATTAACAACTCCAGTAGTATAGTTTCTCCTTTTTTATGTATTAATTATCATTTTCTTTGCCCAAACTTTGGCATTCGTTTGGATATCTTTGTAATTGTTTTTCTAGAGCTTTGACATTTGTTCAGTAATATTTGTGAGTTGGTAGATTTATTACTGTAGTAGATTAGACTACCCATTAAAATTTAATGTTAGAGAATAGGGTAGCAGCTAGGGGGTAGTAGGTGGGACCATTATCAATTTGCTAATTTTACAATCGATTTTGGAAGAGGCTTGCCAAACTATCGATTTTGTAAAGATGGCAAAAAGTAGTATTTATTCTCATAATTTTAGCAAATCCATTTTAGGGTCATTGCATGAATAATGGAATAAATCATTAATATAAATTCCTCCCCCCACCCGAATAAATAAAACAATGTCGCAGAATCGCAGTATGCGATACACGTCGGTCTCCACACCATTTAGTGGTATAATAGTGAAATAATAAAACACCTCTTATGACATTTAACTTCATTCAAAATTTTAAACCAATAGCCACAGATAATATAATTGTTAGATATCAAGCCATTCTGCTAAGTAATCGTACATACACATAGATATGATTGAAGAATAGAGAGCTTATTATTGATACGTTATTTTGTATTACAATACTGAACCCTTTTTAGGGGTTAAATACTATCTCTAAAACTTTCTTCATACACACTAATTTATATGGGCTTGTTCGAAGTCCAGTCGGATACCCCAACCCATTTGGGTTATCACCTGGGGCCAGACCCAACTTCGAACACTCCCCCCCTAAGGTGTTCCATACCAGGACAACTTGCCCCATCAAAACATCTGCCAAGCAAAACACCCTTGGGAAAAAGTTGTGCAAGGAAAGAGTATAATCATATACCCTGTATGGGTTGTGTACGCATATATGTTGCCTCATCAAAACCTCTTGTCAGTAAAATGCCTTGGGACAAAAACTATACTATTAGGAAAAAAGTATAAACGCAAGTGTCAATGTCAGGGTGGGATTACTTCCCCTGACATCGGTCTGCAAATCGAGACAATACTTGGTTTTCCCAAGCTCTTTTATTTGAAATTCCTTCTTAAGGTATTCGGTGGCTCTCGCGATCTTCCCTGAAGTTCTAATGATATTTAAATCATTTAGTATACCTTTATGATAACTTAAGCCAATATTTGTGCTCTAAATAAGAACGCATCGACAGATAAGAATATTTATAAAATCTCTAACCTTCAAACACTAAGTCAACTTACTATGGCACATGGCCCTAATTACTTTAAGTCAATAATAACTTTCCATTTTATTACCTACACACCTCGTATGCGTTGGCTTAATTACTTCCAAAAACTTATAGTTCCTCAGGTGGCTTCATGTAGATATCCGTATCTAGTTTCCCATATAGATACGGGGTAATTATATAAGACTCATGTCAAGCTTGTCCTCGTTAACTTGACAACCTGATCAGTAACGAAATATTATAACGTCCATAACTAGATAATAGGTTTCATTGCAATTGATGCCAAGTCTCTTAAATATTTCCTGGGTAACTCGTCTTGCTTTGACCTAATTATTTGTCTAAGTTAATAATGTTTTCATACCATTCCCATTTGTAAATGATAGGCTTTATGACATCACTTCACATTATGTTAGCAAACTGAGCTCCATTTGGATTCCAAATGCCCATTTTTGCCAATGTATAAGAACACACAGTTGTTTATAATAAGTAGTTCTGAATTCTCATCTTTGATGGCGAGCACAACAACTAATGTGAATAACTTTTCGACAAACCTCTACTGTACGATCCTACATTATGCTATTATAAACTTTTAATAGATCGAGATCTCCTTATTATCATACGTATGTGTCACCCCAGGCATGTTTCGTAATGTATCAACTGGTTCCATCCCCAATGAATTAACTGCACCATTAGTCTTATTTGTTCCTAATTCAACAGTTCCTCAACTTAAAATACTTTCTTCTAGAGGTGTTCCGAATTAAGCGCGAGCCTAAGATTTGTTTGCTGTACTAATTTACCCAAAATGTTTAGCTGTGGAGGTGCATTACTTGTAGGTACATATACCTACGATACTTTAACAATATCAATTAATGTTTCTGGCAATTTATTTGCAACCTATTACAAGTTTGAAATCCGTTGAACCTTATTGTCACTTAACTTATGTAAAATAATCTAGATGAGGCAATAATCCACAATACGGTGAAGAAGCTCTAGTTAGCTGAAAAGTCTGAAGAACACAAATTCGATGGGAACAATAAGCTTTAATTACTTAAGAAAACGAGCTTAACCTAGATTTAACCTTGCCTAATCTTGCCCTTCATAGAAGGTTACAAACCCAAGTTCCAAATCTCTCAGATCTAAAAGAAACTCTAAAATAATGATATACGTCTAGATAATTAACTCTAACCTAGGCTTGCTCTTATATAGAGGTTACAAGTCCTAGTTACAATCCAACTTGAAATCCAACTCTAAAAGGTATTTAAAACCCTTAAACTAGAACTGGAATTACGATAGTCGTTCGAATGACTCTTATGGTCGTTCGAACGAACTGAACAACTCTCCGGAATTTTGGCCCAAGCGTTCAAGTCGTTCGAACGACTCTCAACCTCGTTCGAACAACTTTAGTAAATACTCCAGTTTCTCCTAGATCCTCCTGGATCAGACAACGATGGTGTTTTCCAACTAATCTTGGAAATATCCTCTGTATTAACTATCATATTTCCCTCCAATATTGGGAATATCGTCTCATCCAAGTGTTAATCTATGAATCTCGCAATATATACATCGCCAGTGGGCTTCAAATATCTAGTGATGGATACGCCCACATAATACCAGGCTGACGTAAGGGGTCCCATCTTTGTACGTAACTAAGGTACGATTGGCACCTATACGGAACATCTAAATATTTGTCGATTGGCGACACCGGGCTTTGACAAAATTACTAGTTACTTTGGGAAAGATTTGATAAATTTCTATGGGACAAATCATAATCAATGTTGCGGGAGAAAAAGTGTAAAACCCAAATACTAGCATGAAGTTGTGATTAAAATAGTAGTGGCTTAACGATTATCTAAAATTGGTTGATTAGGTTCTCCTCCAATCTCGAGTTGGGTATGGTCTGGGGTACTCACGATACTCAATCATCTATCCTATTTAGGGGTAAAATAATTATCAAATATCTATAAGTCAAACTCACAGGCCCCTGTCAAGTTGTATCGATCAACTTGATCGGTTAATCTAGGAACTGAGCCTGTGATCTAGTGATCTAAGTGGGAACTTTTGTTAGCGTTGTATTCCTAGTTGTTAATAATACAAAAACATAAAATCATCTCTAAGATGCGTCTATTATAACTATAAATACTTAAATGGGCCACTATGTAGATGGATTGGTTCGCATATGTCTCCATGGATACATTTAGAACAAAGGCTGGAGATCACACTCTACCATGGTCATACATGGATGAATAATAATCTTTCCTTGAAAGCAATCATTACATTTACACTCTCTGGATCTTCTCTCCTTTTAAGGAATGTCTAGCTATATTCCCAATAATCTTCCTTATTATTCTTGCCCGGAGGAGTGTGTTGGAAACTATTCCAATAACATATTTTAACCTTTAGAAATAAAGGTAATACATAGAACCTTCACTGTCATTTTATCTGATAGTCTTTTTGTAATATGAATTATCATGTATCTTCCTGAAACTCAGCAAAATCTAGTTAGATTTACTAGTGCATAAAGTAGACTAGGTACCTTATATCGTATTGTTTGGGAGTAATAGCATGACACTCCCTATGTTTTTTATCATATTGGCCATGCCAATAATATTCAGGACATCCTTAATACATAAGGTTAGGGACAAGAAATATGTTCATATCTCAAAGAGGATTAAGTGCGTGGTACTAATATCTCTTAGAATTGGATCACGACGTATCTGATTATCAATAATACTCAATGAACAGATAGATCCATAGGCGGGTTGTATATACTAAATCAACTATCATACATAGAATTTAACTACTTCCCAAGAATTAAATTCTCATAATCAAAGAATAATAATCTCATAGATGTGATACCAAACCAGTGTATGTTACGAGTATTCAATTAAACTAACCAGTGAAGAGGTCACAACTCAATTAATTGTAGTAATACAACTACAATACAATAAGTAAAGTTTCTACTTGGAAATGATCTCTAGGTAATATCATTCATCACCTGAGAATTTAATACTATTTATTCTTAGAACTTCATCCAAAGCTGCATTGGTATCATGGGAGATATCTAAGGCCGTAGACACTGCCGTGGTGATGTCGGCGCCAGCAGTGATTATGTTATAAGTCTGGGGCTGATCTCTTTATATCGTTTGGGGTTCCTTGTAATCCCATACCTGAATATGTCGTATCCATTTACGAATTCTTTCTATTCTATTTTGGCCCATTGGTAAACTTCATGTTCCCTTTGCCTCAGGTTAATAATGGCTAAAATTTTGATCATGCTGTTGCTACCACCTCTCGTCTATTCATAGTTGCGACCTTGGAACATTCTTACTCTTAGTAGGAAGAAGCTTAAAATTCCTAACCTGTAGCTTATTGTTTTGCTTAGAAATGAGAAAAACATAAATCAGGTCTGCATGCACAATGATCTATTGAATATTGCATCGAAAGTACAATATTTAAAGCATAAAAATTTTAATAGAATTTTACCAATATCTCTATTTCAACTATTTCTCCACGTAACATTAAAGTTGATTTGCATTGCCGAATTTTTTTTTTTTCCGTTGTCATACAATACTAGAATAGTATATGGTAATCTATTATCAGGTCTTCCATAATATGAAGGTAAGGGTGCAAATAAAGCTCCTACTTTATATTTTGATACTCATTGCTTTCAATAATAGTCTTTTCCAGATTCTGCATTAGTAGATGAATTTCAGTATCCATCCAGGTTAAGTTTATTGGTAATGAAATAAAATTGCAGTATGGGAGGTAGTCAATGTTTTGAGTGTCGCCAACATCTATTATGCATGTAGATCAATACCTGTAGTAGTACTTGATAAACATTCCTTACATAAATGTAATTCATATTATTCAAGTAAGTGATTCCCAATCATTACTTGTATGGGAACCTTGTTCATATCATATTACTCATAAAATCCTATTTAAGTATATAATTTATAATCATTACTTGTGGTTTATAGTATATAGCACAATAAAATACATGATTCTCAATCATTACTTATAAGCGAACCTTATTCATGGCTTTATACTCACGAGATCCTATTAACCGTCAAATCCAAACTTTACCCCGTAAAATAGTAATCTTAACCTTAAAGTATGCTTTAATAAGGTTTTAGCCAAGACAACCATTCAAAACCTCTAGATGTTACATTCTTTATTCTAGCAACTAGGGTGTTTTAATCCCTAAATTTTTATAAGGTTTGTATATTTTGGCCAAATGACATATTTGCTACGAATATGAGGGGCATTAGATGTTCGGCTGGCAAGTGGTTCTACCCTAAAATTTATTGAGTTTAAAAGATTGGTAGAGTAGTTTTATCGTTTAACAAATATTCTAGGGTATTATAGGCTGTTATTAGTGCCTATAGACCTCTAAATATTATCGGGTAACATCTAATTGTACCTAGATATGTAAAATTGGTTCCTTAGACACCAAATTTTTAGAAAATAAGACTAAGCCAATTCCCAATTGATCTTTAATTATTGTCTTTGACTTTTAACTGTAATTTAAATATGACTCCGAGTCATATTCTAAATTAGTCTTGCTTTTTGTATTATCTCTGATCCATGGTCAGAATAATTAGTATCCTAAGGGTATATCATTAATATCCTATAAGCTATCATAATATATTTAAGTATCTATTAATTTAAATTCTTGTATTACATATAAGTTAATTAGATTCCCTATAAAAGGAACCCGTTCCCAAAAAATTTTAAAAAAAATTAAAAAATGGGTCCCCCCTAGGAGTAGGTCCAATCAATAAGAATTTTAATTTTTTTTTGACTAAATTTGACCTAAAATTGGGCTTTAAAGGCCAATTTAAGTGTCTGAACCGGTCTGACTTAGTCAGGGTCAAGGTTTGGACTAGGTTGACTAGTCTGGACCGGTTTGACTCGATCAAACTGGCTTGACATGTGTCACTGCTATAGTATAACATGTACCACTTCTACAGTACAACACGTTTCACTGCCACAGTGTGAAATGTGTCACTGCTACAGTATACCACGTGTCATTACTACACTGAGACACGTATCATTGCTGCAATGCAACGTGTTACAACTATAGTACACCTATGGGTCGCACATGCAACGTCAGCTGCCACATTTCCTTCACACGTATCTGCTACATCAGCATGGAGTGGGTCTTACCTACCACGTCAGGTGCCATATATCCTTGACACGTGTCTGCCACGTCTGCATGGGGTGGGTTCTACCTACCACATTAGCAACCACGTACCCTTGACACTTGTCTTCCACATCAGTATGGGGTGGGTCCCACCTGCTATGTGTCCTTGACATGTGTAACTGCGAGTTCGGTCCCTGCAACATCAGTAAACCTAGTTCGGTCCGATTTTTATGGAATAGATCTTATCTAGGTCCCATTTTCCCAAAATGGATTTCGATTAGGTCTGAACCTCGATCACGTCAGCATGAGATATTTAAAATAAAAATAAAAAAACCATAAAAGTTGGTGACGCCACCCTGGCCTAAATTGTTGCCAAAACTTGGGCTTTTGATCGTAAAAATCCCCTGTTCAATGTTGTTTTTCCGGTGATAGAGACATCTCCTGAGGGAGTTTGAAATATGGATGTGATTGTCATAGATTAGGCTACATAAAAAATTACAAGCTTCTTAATCCAATTACTAGGACGATCCCTATTTTAGTTTAAAACTACCCTTTGTGTAGAGGTAAAAAATACTAAAATTGGTCTAAATATTTCAAAAAAAATAGATATTAATCAAATTTTCAAATCTACATATCCTATATGGTAGATCATTCAATTAATACTTGAAAAAAAAAATTGCAAAAAGATATACCTCTCCGCAACGCAATTATTTCCTTGGCGAGCATTTTTATCATTTTGATCCACTAAAATTTCATAGTGTTGATAGCAAGCTATTCTACTAAGCAATCATACACACACATCGATATAAGAGAAGAATAAAGAACTTATTATTCATAGCCTATTCTGTGTTACAATATTGAACCCTTTTTGAGGGTTAAATACTCAATCTAAAACTCTCCCCATAAACACAAGTTTATATGGGCTTGTTAGGAGTCCAATTGGACACCGCAACCTAGTTGGGATCCCACCTTGGGCTTGACCCAACTCCTAACAGTAATCATGTTCTAGTGTTCTTTCATGTATAATGTTCTTTTTTGTCGGGTTAAGTGTTTTGAACAAATTAGATTCAACTTCCCTAAATATTTTTATTAGTGGGAATTGCCAGCTTAAAATTACTTTTCTAGAAGAGTATATATATGAGATTCCTTTCATTGTCATTCCCATTATTTCTAATCGGCTGAATAGATTACCTCGAACTTCCCTAAATAACATTAATAGATCATTCCCTAATTGCATCTTCCTCTCTCTCTCTCTCTTTCTCTTTCTCTCTCTCTCTCAATCTCTCTTGGATTTTACTTCTGGAAATATCGACAAAGAGAATTGATGATAATAGTTGAAGGAGGGTCAAAAGTTCTGTGAATTGTTGCAATTCGGATATGATTTATTTAAGTTATTTCAGGTGATACCCTCTATTTATATGGAAATTTTGGAGCATTGCTTTTCTAGCATTTTTAAATTGTCCCTTAAATCATCAAAATGCCTTTATTTTGTTAACCCCAATCATAAAATTGTAGAGCCGCACCGTGGAAGCCGACCATCGATTCGATCTGATTTGCAATGAACAAACTTAAGGAATAAACACAATCACACCAGAACACACATTTATCGTGGTTCAGCAAATTACCTACGTCCACACAAAATAGAGAAAAAGGTTTATTCAAGAATCCAAGGTTGCAATCATAAACCAATTTGAGGTCTCTTAAGGTTTTTCTCTTAAAAAATTCCCTCCCAAATAGATCTCACCATAGGTAGCAAAGAAATACCCCAAGTCTCTTTAATATAGTGGAGAGACTTATAATATCAATATAGGCCACGAGGCAAAAATAATAGCTTTAATTCAACACTTAAAGCTATGTTTACTGATCTCTATTCGAACAAACTCCAAAGTCTATTCGAATAGAAGGCATTCTGCCTCTTCTGTTCAAATATACATTGTGTGAACTCGAATAGAAGGCATTATACCTCTTTTGTTTGAATAGATATTATGTCTATTCGAACAGAAAGTAGAACACTCCTCTACAATTCTACACCTCGATACTACTCTATAATTTTCCACCAAGTCGAACCCAAATGGAGCCCAAATGACACCCTCTCTCTCAAAAGCAAATGTCCCAATGGACCAAATCGATTGCACAAAATCAATGGCTACCTACGTACCGTGGATGAAGTCGCCCGTAGCTCATAGAATCCTTGTGAGGGGCCAAATAAATCCATATAAAAGATTTGGACCAAGTCCAAACAATGATTGGACTTAATCCTAGAGACAAGTTTTGTAAACATATCAGCCGGGTTATTACTCGTGTAAATCTTCTTCAATAGAATTTCACCTTTTTCGAGTACCTCGTTGACAAAGTGATAACGCACATCAATATGCTTCGTGCATTGATAATGAACTTGATTTTTCACCAAGAAGATACCACTCTGACTATTAGAAAATATATTAAGATGCTCCATCTTAATGCCCAAATCATGGAAAAGACCCTTTATCCAAATAGGTTCTTTAATTACTTCAATGACTGCCATATACTCTGCTTTAGTAATAGATAAGGCCACCATTGACATTATCATAGATCTCCAACTAACCGGTCCTCCACCCAATGTAAAAACATACCTTGTAGCATACCACAGCTTATCTAAATCACCCATATAGTCAAAATCAACATAACCCACGCAAAACCAATCAATCGAATCCCGCTTATGAAATTCTAAACCAATATCTACAATACCTTTGATATACCGTTAAATCTATTTTGTAGCTCACCAATAATCTCTTCCCGGATTATGTATTTATCTGCTAGCCATCCCAACTGCCTGTAAAATATTTGGTCGAGTACATACCATCACATACATCAAGCTACCAACTACGCTAGCATTAGGAACTTGACTTATATAATCATGTTCCATATCAGTATTTGGAGATATTGAAGCTTTAAGCTTAAAATGAAGAGCAAGGGTCGTACTTACAAGTTTTGTGTTCCTATCAATGCCAAATCTTTGAAGTACCTTCCTTATGTACATCATCTGTGAATGACGCATCGTTCCCTTCTCCCTATCTCTATAAATCTCTATGCCAAGAATCCTTTTTGCCTCACCCAGATCCTTCATTTCAAATTCTTCACCCATTTGCTTTTCAACTTGTCAATCTTGCTTTAATGCTTACACGCAATAAACATATTATCCACATACAAAAATAAGTTAATAAATTATTTGTCACGTAACTTGTATAAGTAGACATAGTGGTCATAATGACTCTGCTTGTACTTCTGCCCAATCATAAAGTAAGCAAACTGTTTGTACCATTGTTTTGGGGATTGCTTCAAACTGTACAACGATTTCTTTAGCTTATACATATAATCTTTCCTTTTCAGCAACTTTAAACCTACTAGGCTAAGTCATATAGATCACTTCTTTTAAATTCCTATATAAGAACGCCGTCTTAACATTGAGTAATTGTAACTCTAGATCAAATTGTACTACCAAGGCCAAAAGGATACGAATGGAAGAGTATTTCGCCACTTGGGAAAAAACTTCATTATAATCAATCCCCTTCCGTTATGCATTGCCTTTGGCTATAAGTCTTACCTTGAAGCGTATATCATGATCTTGAGATCCTTGTTTCTTTATGTAGATCCACTTCAAACCAATCGCCTTCTTTACCTTATGAAACTTCAAAAGTTCCCAAGTTTCAATCTTAAAAAGATAGTACATATCTTCCTTCATCGTTCCCTTCCAATGGTTAGCTTTGGAACCGTAAATAGCTCCCTTATAAGTGAAAGAAACATCTTCTTTAAAGACTGGTAGTGTATAGGCTACCATGGCCTTTGCCTTTAGAAGTACCATGTCCCTTGTAAGCCATCCCAGCTTACTTATATTTTTCTTTGGTTTACTAGCTGCAATTGACTCTGCCACTGAAGTCTCCTCATCTATACTACCAAATATTCCACCTTCGTCTATGTCTTCACCATCTGTAAGATGAACTAATGGCTCATCACCCATTATCATACTTGTAGATGACACCCCCTTTGGTTTAAAACTATCTAGATCATGTAAACATGCATTAATCTCCCCTCGCTGTAAAATATCATTTGTCATCTTCTCTTCATGGTTAAAGGCATATGACTTAATCATATAAGTCTCATCAAAAGTGACATCCCTGATCAGAATAATCTTCTGGTCTTTCGTATCCTATAACTTGTAATCTTTCACCCCATTCTTCTTACCCTTAAAAGTGGCTTTCCTTGCTCCAGGATCTAACTTACCATCTTTGACATGATAGTATGTCGGACCACCAAAAATATAAATTTATTAAATCATAATCTGTAGTAGGTTCTCCTGACCAAGCTTCCATTGGTGTTTTACCTACAATTACAGCCGAAGGCAACCTATTAATGAGGTAGCATGCATATGTCAAAGCCACAACCTAAAATGTTTTGCCCAACCCAGAGTTAGACATCATATACTGTACCTTCCCCAGTAAAGTATGATTCATGCGTTCTGCTACCCCATTTTGTAATGGTGTCTCCCTAACGTTGAAATGTTGAACAATCCCCTCATCCTGACATACTTGTAAGAATAGATCACTTGTATACTCCACACAATTATTTAAATAGAGCAATTTGATCTTTTTGTCAGTTTGAGTTTCTATTTAACTTCATCCACCTCATAAATATTCTAGAACTTCATCCTTCCTCTTCATGGAATATACCAACACACACCTAGAAAAATTATCAACAAATGATACAAAGGAATGCTTACCTCCAAGTGATGTATTCTTGGCGGGTCCCCATACATCTAAAAGAACATAGTCAAGGACTCTACGAGTATAATTGATAGCCATGCTAAACTTCACCATTGTCTGCTTGCCCATAACACAATGTTCCCATAAATCTAACTTGCATGCCTTAGCACCTTTCAATAGCCCTTAATTCGCAAGAACTCTCAAGGACATTTCACCTGTATATGCCAAATATATATGCCATAGTCTAGTGGTATCTCTGGAAGTAGTGTCTGTAACTCTCACAATTGCAACCTCCCCAAGAGCATTTATAGCATCTAAATAGTACAAGTTGTTACTTCTTGTTTGACCCTTCAATACCACCATTGCTCCTTTAAGAACCTTCTTAACACAATTTTTAGACACAACCCTCCCATCAATACAGCTCTACCTTCTAGGCTTTTGAAACTATAAAAATAACCCATTCCAGGAAAAATATGATAAGTAGCACCTAAATTCATAATCCATAATCCATTCAAATATCCCATCTCTTTTTAAAATGTACATTGGTATTTACCCAAATTGTTGCGATTAAAACCATGATCTCTCAACTTCGATCAAGAGTTGTTACCACTAGACTTCTTCTTGCCCGCAGACCTCTCTCTTGCCATCAACACCTCGGACGTTGATTTATCGAACTCACATTTCTCAGAATCCTTGGTTTATCTTTAAAAAATAAATATGCTTCTACCCTGACCACAACTCCCATAGTTAGGGAGAGAACAAAAAGACTAACTTCTTGAACTTTGACAAATGAATGGTCATGATTTTTAATAATGAAGCACGGTACGGGTAACAATTAATAAAATGTCTCCTACCTGGATGTACCAGCCTAGAGAGAGGAGAAATACCATCATTTATAAGAGACCACAAAATGCCAACCCCAAGACTTGGGCAGACCAAGTTGACCCCAGTAAAGTCTATTTTAACTTCATCATCTCTCTATACATTATTCAAGGAGGGAAATAAGAAGATAATTAAAAAATAGTTTTAAACTCTTTCTCTCACTTCTCGAACTCCTTTTTCTCTCTCTCTGTGTGATAGTCTTTGCGATCTCTCAATTCCCATATCCGATAAGCCATAACAACTTACGGAGACCATATGTTCCACGTATGTTGCCAAAAACTACAACTTACGTCAAGCCATAAGTTAGAGTTTCGGCGATATAAGTCACAGTTACGATAACAATGGTAGGACTAAAGGGATCTTGGTTTTTTTATTTATCAAATTAGTTCCCTTCTTCTCTAATCTCTACATTTATTGGTTGCTTAAGAGGATTTTATTTCTTTGAACGCAATGTAATTTCATTAAGGATTAACAATTTGAAGTATCCAATGTTCTTCTTGAGGTATAGGATAATGTTTTGATTTAATTGTGTATTTATCCTTGTAGTAGTAGATAGCTTTGTAATCTTGTTGGATAAGAAAGATCTTCCTTGATTTGAGAAGGAAGACTTTCCTCTTATTTGTAAAGTATGACATTATAAATAGATGAATGATCTCTACTTAATTTTAGTGAGAGACTACCAAATCTTGTTTACTGATCTTAACATGGTGTAAGAGCTACCTAATCCTCTTCTTTATTTTTATTTTTTTTCTTTCGTCTTCTTCCTTGCTTTACAATGGGCAGCGACGATGCTAGTTCATCTCTTAACAATGCCACACAATCAACACCAGCACCAACACCGCACAAACCAACAACACTCAGCCCATACTTCATCCATCACTCAGATAACCCTACCGCCATCCTTTATGCGGATACTGCAAGAGAGATTTGGCTCGATCTTGCTAAAAAAATTTCTCAAACCAATGCTCCTAAAATCTACTAGTTAAAGCAATCGATATCTTCCCTAAAGTAAGATGCTATGTCAATCTCATGTTATTTTACAAAGCTAAAATCTTTATGGGATGAACTCAACTCCTAAAATATTTTTAAGCCATGCACATGCGGTAGTGGGATGGTCGTATCTGATCATCTACAACATGATCGCACGATGGAGTTTCTACAAGGCCTCCATGATCAATTTTCCGCGATCTGCAGTTAAATATTATTAATGGAGCCTTTCTCTAATGCTGCAAAAATCTATTCCTTAATTGGACTAGAAGAGAAGCAGCATGAGATTCACTCTACTGCTTCTCCTATCTCTTAAGCGGCGGCTCTTTCCATTACCAAACCCAATAAAATCCTTATCCGACCTTTTCATAATGGTGGAAATTGCTCTTCTAGCAATACTCGAAAGCTACGATATCATTGCAACCATTACAATATTGATGGTCACTCGAAAGAAAGATGCTTCAAAATCATTGGTTATCCACCTCACAAAATTGATATTTCAGGACCTTTAATTCAAACAGAGAATAATAGTTCTCAATCGATACCAACTTTTACAAAAGAACAGTACCACAAACTCTTAGCTATGATGGCCTCAGGTAACATCCAATCTGGGCCGTCAACTCTTGCAGGTATAGTACTTTTTGTATGATATTCTACGTGGATTATTGAGAGTAGAGTTACACACCATATGTTTTCTTCCTTACCATTATTTATAACTTATAAACCATGCACAAAACCATCTTTTGCTCAGTTGCCTGATGAGTATAGTTCCCCTATTTTACATATTGGTATTGTAACTCTTTCTCCTTCTTTGCAACTTAAAAATGTCTATCATATTCCTTCTTTCAAATTTAACTTGTTATCTGTGAGTGAGCTCACTAGAACCAACAATTGTTTCCTAACCTTGTTTCCCACTTTATGTTTCTTTCAGGACCATTAAACGAGGGAGATGATTGGGAAGGGAAAAGTCCTGGAGGGTCTATATTATTTCCAATCATCCCCAATGGCTTTAGATATTCTTACTCCTCCCACGGTAGATCTTTGGCATCGACGTTTAGGACATCTATCTTTGCGTTCATTAGAACCTTTATTAAACAAGTTTGCATCAATTCTATGTTTGAATAATCATTTTTGTGACGTATGCCCTCAAGCTAAACAAGGATAGTTACCTTTTCTATCTAGTACTATTACTTTTAATAAAGCGTTTAAGTTAATACATGGCAATATATGGGGTCCTTTTATGCAAACTTCATTTAGTGGTTCTCGATATTTTCTCATCGATGTTGATGATTTTACAAGATGCACATGGATTTATCTTATGCCCATAAAATCTCGAACCCAAAGCATATTAAAAGCATTTTTTTCCATGATCAAAACCCAATTTAATTCTAAAGTCCATTTTCTTTCCTCTAGTAATGGGGCTGAATTTTTCTATCTAATCCAAAAAGTATAATCCGATAACGATTCTGAATTTATCTCAAAAGAAATGCAGATTTTTTTTTCGGAAAATGGTGTCGTACATCAAAGGAGTTGTGTAGGCACTTCCCAACAAAATGATGTCATAGAACGTAAACACCGCCATATCCATGAAGTCGCACGCGCTCTTATGTTTCAAGCACATTTGCCTATGAAATTTTGGGGTGAATGCGTCTTAACTGCAGTCTACCTTATTAACAATAGGCCTTCCACCAAGCTTTCGAGCAAATCTCCTTACGAACTATTATTTAATTCTATGCCTGATTATCTTCGTCTTCTGATATTTGGATGACACGCCCCTAAATCCAGTAATCGGTAGCTTGACCAATTACTAAATTCTAAGTAGTGCAGGTCGGAGAATCCAAAGATTCTACCCCACAAATAGCCAAGCCGTAGACAAATTCTGGCTCGGCAATTCACATATAGCAATAATCATCAGAGTAAGAAAATAATAATACAACAATATAACGCGGAAGCAAAAGACATATATATACATATTAGATGCAAAACTAATACAACATCTTGAATAAAACTCAGCGACACATGCTGAGAACACCTACAGAAATTTGGAACCAAAGGAAATTTGTAGCGGCAAAAACTTTCTATGAACTGGCTAACCACATGGCAGTCCAAGCTAATCAACCTCTGAAATGGTTAAAATGCGAGAGTGAGCAAACAATGAGCTCACTAATCTATGAGAACTAAATAACTTACTAGTAATTGGTACTGAAAATAGAGTAGAGATGAATGTAATATAGAACAGGTAAATACAGTCTAGCAATAAAATAAGGGACAATAATAGATACAGAGTTGATAAGGAAAGGAGATAGAGTTGATGAGAGGAGAGAATAGAGAAGGAATATGATAAGAGAATAAGGAAGAAAATGGGATGATATAATAGTATGCAATGCCATGACGTGAAGTGATGACTTGGATAAACCAACACTTATCCTAAATGCAGTGATATGTTATGATGAGCAGGGATATTCCAATAAATATCCCCCAATGCGGAATGATTCAATGATTAAAAAGTGTTTGCAATCCTATTATAATGTTGGTTGATCAACCGCTAACGCCTAATGTTTATCTTAAAGAGATCGGTAAAGGGATACACTGGTATGATTTGCTTAAGCTCGACCAAGCTAGGATTGCCGTACTTGATAAAAGTGGTAATGGGTGTATCAACCCAACGGAGCAATAGTCCGTAACATCTCAAGGAATTTTAACCTCACCGTGGAATAAGTTGGGATCTCCATGACTCTGCCTCATACCATTCCACACTCTGGAGTGGTTGTACTAGGTATGATAGTGTCATTCCCAATCTCACCGTGTCATTTAAAGCGATCTTACGGACTCCTTGGATCCTATCGGAGGTCAACCGGGAATACAAAAGGTAGCCATCTTCTCGAAGCAGTCTAAAGTGACCCGGTGCATAGACAACCAATCCATGCCTAAGATGATGTCAAACTCATGCATCGGCAAAACTAATAGGTCTTCTGAGAGGATTCGACTACAAACAACTATCGGGCAATCTCTACATATACATGAGATAGACACTGAGGAATCTAAAGGAATACGTATGGAAACCTCATTAATCAATAAAGAAGACTCAAAGCCAATAATGCAAAGAAATGAAGATGCGATGAATGAACGCGATGCGCTAGAATCGAAAAGGACATGAGCGGGCGAATAAAATAAATGGATCGTACCTTCCACCACAGGTGGAGCAATGCGAACATCTTGCCTCCCTACTATAAATATTCTGTCCTAACCACAGCCCTGAACCTGAGCCTACTGCTGTGCTGGATGCTGCGGTCTCAGAACACCCTGAGCTCCTAGATCAATCTGTCCACTCTGTAGACCCTGGAACTGCCTCTGTGGAAACTGCAGAACCAGAGGAACCTGTTGCGGTCATGGTTGATTACCAACTGGACCTTAAAACTATCGTAGCGGCTGCTGACCTCCGTCTAGTTTAGAACGAAGCTTCCTAACATGCCCAATCCCCCCGTAGTTCTAAAAAGAGTGAGAAGAAATTTGTACCCTCTCTAAATACTATCCGCCCATAGCTCTCGCTGGTGTGCTCTCGAATCTCTGTCTCTTCGAGCCCAAACTATCGTACTGAGTCTGAATCGCCTTGCCCTTATCGGGTCTTGTGTCTTATCTCACTTTGTTCCTCGCATCCCTGGACTTGCGATCCTCTACCTCATTTTTTTACAAAGCTAACGCCTTAGACAAAACCTCCCTGTAAGTACTGGCACCGGAGGAGATCAAGAACCTCGTGAAGAATGGACGAAGACCTCACAAAAATTTCATCTTCTTCTGTTCCTCACCCTGAACAATAAATGGTACGTAATGAGCGAGTTCGTTAAACCTCCTATCATAGCGAGCCAAACTCATATCACCCAGCTCAAGTGTGCAGAACTCAGAAATCCAGGCGTCTCTGGAGCTTTACGGAAAATACTGATCGAAGAAACGCTCCTGAAATGATGACCAAAGAATGGGAAAACCTAAAACCGTCCTCTTGGCCATATCCCACCAATAATCTGCCTCGCCATGAAGTAGGTAAGCTGCAAGTATCACCCGCTGATCGTCGGGACACTTTATCGCGTCCAAAGTCTTCTCTATAGAGCTGAATCATGTCTCGACCTTTAAAGGAATCAACGTTCTAGAAAATATAGGGTGCTTGTATCTCTGAAGATGCTCTAAGTAACTGTATTCCCTGTGTACTGGGCTCCTAACCTGCTGAATGGAAGCGACAAAACTCTCCATAAACTCCTTCATCTCTGCTGAAAATCCTGAAGCTGCTAGGACTAGTAAAATACCTGGCTGCCCTGGAATCACTAGAGTAAGCGGGGTACTTTAATGAAGCTGAACCCCTGGTGCCACTCCCACACAAACCCCAGCCTCAGAAACTATCGGCTTTGTCTGAGGGATCAGAACAGACCCCGAACTCTCCTAATTAACCACTGGCTCATCAGCCACTACTCCACTGCGCAAACCCTGACGAATACCTCCTCGGATACCCCCATGTGTTCTAGCGCGACCCCTGCCTCTGCCACCTCTAGCCATCTGTTACAAACAAGGAAACACAACTCAAGAACGGATAGTAAAGGATTAGGAATTAGGAAAGGAATACGATAAAATATGAAATCCAAAAAGAATAGATCCTAACTCCGTCTAAAGAGTAACTCGTCATATGATCTGCAATAACATAGATAAGGACTAACCTTACGCTCTAATACAAAGTGAGACATGCCCCAAAATCCAGTAATCAGTTGCTTGACCAATTACTAAATTATAAGAAGTGCAGGTCGGGGAATCCAAAGATTCTACCTCACAAATAGCCAAGCCGTAGACAAATTCTGGCTCGGCTATTCTCATATAGCAATAATCATCAGAGTAAGGAAATAACAATACAACAATATAATGCAGAAGAAAAAGAAATATATATACATATCAAATGAAAAAGTAATACAACATCTGGAATAAAACTCAGCGACGCATGCTGAGAACACCTACAGAAATCTAGAACCACAGGAAATCTGCAGCGGCAAAAACTATTTCTGAACTGGCTAACCACGCGGCAGTCCAAGCTAATCAACCTCTGAAATTGTTTAAATACGAGAGTGAGCAAACAACGAGCTCACTAATCCAGCAGAACTAAATAAATTGCTAATAACTGGTACTAAAAATAGAGTAGAGATGAATGAAATATAGAACAGGTAAATAAAGTCTAACAATATAATAAGTGATAATAACAGATACAGAGTTGATAAAGAAAGGAGATAAAGTTGATGAGAGGAAAGAATAGAGAAGAAATGTGAGAAGAGAATAGAGATGAGAATGGGATGATATGATAGTATGCAATGCCATGACGTGAAGGGATGACTAGGATAAACTCACACTTTTCCTAGATGCAGTAATATATTATGATGAGCAGGGATATACCCATAAATATCCCCTAATGCGGAATGATTAAATGATTAAAAATTGTTCGCAATCCTATTATAATGTTGGTTGATCAACCGCTAACGCCTAATGTTTATCTTAAAGAGATCAGTAAAGGGATATACTGGTACGATTTGATTAAGCTCTACCAAGCTAGGGTAGTCGCACTTGATAAAAGTGGTAATGGGTGTATCAACTCATGGAGCAATAGACCGTACCATTTCACAAAATTTCAACCTCATCGTGGAATAAGTTGGGATCTCCATGACTCTGCCTCATACCATTCCACACTCTGGAGTGGTTGTACTAGGTATGATAGTGTCATTCCCAATCTCACCGTGTCATTTAAAGCGATCTTACGGACTCCTTGGATCCTATCGGAGGTCAACCGGGAATACAAAAGGTAGCCATCTTCTCGAAGCAGTCTAAAGTGACCCGGTGCATAGACAACCAATCCATGCCTAAGATGATGTCAAACTCATGCATCGGCAAAACTAATAGGTCTTCTGAGAGGATTCGACTACAAACAACTATCGGGCAATCTCTACATATACATGAGATAGACACTGAGGAATCTAAAGGAATACGTATGGAAACCTCATTAATCAATAAAGAAGACTCAAAGCCAATAATGCAAAGAAATGAAGATGCGATGAATGAACGCGATGCGCTAGAATCGAAAAGGACATGAGCGGGCGAATAAAATAAATGGATCGTACCTTCCACCACAGGTGGAGCAATGCGAACATCTTGCCTCCCTACTATAAATATTCTGTCCTAACCACAGCCCTGAACCTGAGCCTACTGCTGTGCTGGATGCTGCGGTCTCAGAACACCCTGAGCTCCTAGATCAATCTGTCCACTCTGTAGACCCTGGAACTGCCTCTGTGGAAACTGCAGAACCAGAGGAACCTGTTGCGGTCATGGTTGATTACCAACTGGACCTTAAAACTATCGTAGCGGCTGCTGACCTCCGTCTAGTTTAGAACGAAGCTTCCTAACATGCCCAATCCCCCCGTAGTTCTAAAAAGAGTGAGAAGAAATTTGTACCCTCTCTAAATACTATCCGCCCATAGCTCTCGCTGGTGTGCTCTCGAATCTCTGTCTCTTCGAGCCCAAACTATCGTACTGAGTCTGAATCGCCTTGCCCTTATCGGGTCTTGTGTCTTATCTCACTTTGTTCCTCGCATCCCTGGACTTGCGATCCTCTACCTCATTTTTTTACAAAGCTAACGCCTTAGACAAAACCTCCCTGTAAGTACTGGCACCGGAGGAGATCAAGAACCTCGTGAAGAATGGACGAAGACCTCACAAAAATTTCATCTTCTTCTGTTCCTCACCCTGAACAATAAATGGTACGTAATGAGCGAGTTCGTTAAACCTCCTATCATAGCGAGCCAAACTCATATCACCCAGCTCAAGTGTGCAGAACTCAGAAATCCAGGCGTCTCTGGAGCTTTACGGAAAATACTGATCGAAGAAACGCTCCTGAAATGATGACCAAAGAATGGGAAAACCTAAAACCGTCCTCTTGGCCATATCCCACCAATAATCTGCCTCGCCATGAAGTAGGTAAGCTGCAAGTATCACCCGCTGATCGTCGGGACACTTTATCGCGTCCAAAGTCTTCTCTATAGAGCTGAATCATGTCTCGACCTTTAAAGGAATCAACGTTCTAGAAAATATAGGGTGCTTGTATCTCTGAAGATGCTCTAAGTAACTGTATTCCCTGTGTACTGGGCTCCTAACCTGCTGAATGGAAGCGACAAAACTCTCCATAAACTCCTTCATCTCTGCTGAAAATCCTGAAGCTGCTAGGACTAGTAAAATACCTGGCTGCCCTGGAATCACTAGAGTAAGCGGGGTACTTTAATGAAGCTGAACCCCTGGTGCCACTCCCACACAAACCCCAGCCTCAGAAACTATCGGCTTTGTCTGAGGGATCAGAACAGACCCCGAACTCTCCTAATTAACCACTGGCTCATCAGCCACTACTCCACTGCGCAAACCCTGACGAATACCTCCTCGGATACCCCCATGTGTTCTAGCGCGACCCCTGCCTCTGCCACCTCTAGCCATCTGTTACAAACAAGGAAACACAACTCAAGAACGGATAGTAAAGGATTAGGAATTAGGAAAGGAATACGATAAAATATGAAATCCAAAAAGAATAGATCCTAACTCCGTCTAAAGAGTAACTCGTCATATGATCTGCAATAACATAGATAAGGACTAACCTTACGCTCTAATACAAAGTGAGACATGCCCCAAAATCCAGTAATCAGTTGCTTGACCAATTACTAAATTATAAGAAGTGCAGGTCGGGGAATCCAAAGATTCTACCTCACAAATAGCCAAGCCGTAGACAAATTCTGGCTCGGCTATTCTCATATAGCAATAATCATCAGAGTAAGGAAATAACAATACAACAATATAATGCAGAAGAAAAAGAAATATATATACATATCAAATGAAAAAGTAATACAACATCTGGAATAAAACTCAGCGACGCATGCTGAGAACACCTACAGAAATCTAGAACCACAGGAAATCTGCAGCGGCAAAAACTATTTCTGAACTGGCTAACCACGCGGCAGTCCAAGCTAATCAACCTCTGAAATTGTTTAAATACGAGAGTGAGCAAACAACGAGCTCACTAATCCAGCAGAACTAAATAAATTGCTAATAACTGGTACTAAAAATAGAGTAGAGATGAATGAAATATAGAACAGGTAAATAAAGTCTAACAATATAATAAGTGATAATAACAGATACAGAGTTGATAAAGAAAGGAGATAAAGTTGATGAGAGGAAAGAATAGAGAAGAAATGTGAGAAGAGAATAGAGATGAGAATGGGATGATATGATAGTATGCAATGCCATGACGTGAAGGGATGACTAGGATAAACTCACACTTTTCCTAGATGCAGTAATATATTATGATGAGCAGGGATATACCCATAAATATCCCCTAATGCGGAATGATTAAATGATTAAAAATTGTTCGCAATCCTATTATAATGTTGGTTGATCAACCGCTAACGCCTAATGTTTATCTTAAAGAGATCAGTAAAGGGATATACTGGTACGATTTGATTAAGCTCTACCAAGCTAGGGTAGTCGCACTTGATAAAAGTGGTAATGGGTGTATCAACTCATGGAGCAATAGACCGTACCATTTCACAAAATTTCAACCTCATCGTGGAATAAGTTGGGATCTCCATGACTCTGCCTCATACCATTCCACACTCTGGAGTGGTTGTACTAGGTATGATAGTGTCATTCCCAATCTCACCGTGTCATTTAAAGCGATCTTACGGACTCCTTGGATCCTATCGGAGGTCAACCGGGAATACAAAAGGTAGCCATCTTCTCGAAGCAGTCTAAAGTGACCCGGTGCATAGACAACCAATCCATGCCTAAGATGATGTCAAACTCATGCATCGGCAAAACTAATAGGTCTTCTGAGAGGATTCGACTACAAACAACTATCGGGCAATCTCTACATATACATGAGATAGACACTGAGGAATCTAAAGGAATACGTATGGAAACCTCATTAATCAATAAAGAAGACTCAAAGCCAATAATGCAAAGAAATGAAGATGCGATGAATGAACGCGATGCGCTAGAATCGAAAAGGACATGAGCGGGCGAATAAAATAAATGGATCGTACCTTCCACCACAGGTGGAGCAATGCGAACATCTTGCCTCCCTACTATAAATATTCTGTCCTAACCACAGCCCTGAACCTGAGCCTACTGCTGTGCTGGATGCTGCGGTCTCAGAACACCCTGAGCTCCTAGATCAATCTGTCCACTCTGTAGACCCTGGAACTGCCTCTGTGGAAACTGCAGAACCAGAGGAACCTGTTGCGGTCATGGTTGATTACCAACTGGACCTTAAAACTATCGTAGCGGCTGCTGACCTCCGTCTAGTTTAGAACGAAGCTTCCTAACATGCCCAATCCCCCCGTAGTTCTAAAAAGAGTGAGAAGAAATTTGTACCCTCTCTAAATACTATCCGCCCATAGCTCTCGCTGGTGTGCTCTCGAATCTCTGTCTCTTCGAGCCCAAACTATCGTACTGAGTCTGAATCGCCTTGCCCTTATCGGGTCTTGTGTCTTATCTCACTTTGTTCCTCGCATCCCTGGACTTGCGATCCTCTACCTCATTTTTTTACAAAGCTAACGCCTTAGACAAAACCTCCCTGTAAGTACTGGCACCGGAGGAGATCAAGAACCTCGTGAAGAATGGACGAAGACCTCACAAAAATTTCATCTTCTTCTGTTCCTCACCCTGAACAATAAATGGTACGTAATGAGCGAGTTCGTTAAACCTCCTATCATAGCGAGCCAAACTCATATCACCCAGCTCAAGTGTGCAGAACTCAGAAATCCAGGCGTCTCTGGAGCTTTACGGAAAATACTGATCGAAGAAACGCTCCTGAAATGATGACCAAAGAATGGGAAAACCTAAAACCGTCCTCTTGGCCATATCCCACCAATAATCTGCCTCGCCATGAAGTAGGTAAGCTGCAAGTATCACCCGCTGATCGTCGGGACACTTTATCGCGTCCAAAGTCTTCTCTATAGAGCTGAATCATGTCTCGACCTTTAAAGGAATCAACGTTCTAGAAAATATAGGGTGCTTGTATCTCTGAAGATGCTCTAAGTAACTGTATTCCCTGTGTACTGGGCTCCTAACCTGCTGAATGGAAGCGACAAAACTCTCCATAAACTCCTTCATCTCTGCTGAAAATCCTGAAGCTGCTAGGACTAGTAAAATACCTGGCTGCCCTGGAATCACTAGAGTAAGCGGGGTACTTTAATGAAGCTGAACCCCTGGTGCCACTCCCACACAAACCCCAGCCTCAGAAACTATCGGCTTTGTCTGAGGGATCAGAACAGACCCCGAACTCTCCTAATTAACCACTGGCTCATCAGCCACTACTCCACTGCGCAAACCCTGACGAATACCTCCTCGGATACCCCCATGTGTTCTAGCGCGACCCCTGCCTCTGCCACCTCTAGCCATCTGTTACAAACAAGGAAACACAACTCAAGAACGGATAGTAAAGGATTAGGAATTAGGAAAGGAATACGATAAAATATGAAATCCAAAAAGAATAGATCCTAACTCCGTCTAAAGAGTAACTCGTCATATGATCTGCAATAACATAGATAAGGACTAACCTTACGCTCTAATACAAAGTGAGACATGCCCCAAAATCCAGTAATCAGTTGCTTGACCAATTACTAAATTATAAGAAGTGCAGGTCGGGGAATCCAAAGATTCTACCTCACAAATAGCCAAGCCGTAGACAAATTCTGGCTCGGCTATTCTCATATAGCAATAATCATCAGAGTAAGGAAATAACAATACAACAATATAATGCAGAAGAAAAAGAAATATATATACATATCAAATGAAAAAGTAATACAACATCTGGAATAAAACTCAGCGACGCATGCTGAGAACACCTACAGAAATCTAGAACCACAGGAAATCTGCAGCGGCAAAAACTATTTCTGAACTGGCTAACCACGCGGCAGTCCAAGCTAATCAACCTCTGAAATTGTTTAAATACGAGAGTGAGCAAACAACGAGCTCACTAATCCAGCAGAACTAAATAAATTGCTAATAACTGGTACTAAAAATAGAGTAGAGATGAATGAAATATAGAACAGGTAAATAAAGTCTAACAATATAATAAGTGATAATAACAGATACAGAGTTGATAAAGAAAGGAGATAAAGTTGATGAGAGGAAAGAATAGAGAAGAAATGTGAGAAGAGAATAGAGATGAGAATGGGATGATATGATAGTATGCAATGCCATGACGTGAAGGGATGACTAGGATAAACTCACACTTTTCCTAGATGCAGTAATATATTATGATGAGCAGGGATATACCCATAAATATCCCCTAATGCGGAATGATTAAATGATTAAAAATTGTTCGCAATCCTATTATAATGTTGGTTGATCAACCGCTAACGCCTAATGTTTATCTTAAAGAGATCAGTAAAGGGATATACTGGTACGATTTGATTAAGCTCTACCAAGCTAGGGTAGTCGCACTTGATAAAAGTGGTAATGGGTGTATCAACTCATGGAGCAATAGACCGTACCATTTCACAAAATTTCAACCTCATCGTGGAATAAGTTGGGATCTCCATGACTCTGCCTCATACCATTCCACACTCTGGAGTGGTTGTACTAGGTATGATAGTGCCATTCCCAATCCCACCGTGTCTTTTAAACCGATCTTACGGACTCCTTGGATCCTATCAGAGGTCAACCGGGAATACAAAAGGTAACCATCTTCTCGAAGCAGTTTAAAGTGACCCGGTGCATAGGCAAGCAATCCATGTTTATAGTTAATCATAGAACATCTCTAAGCTCAATATAACTCTCTAAAACAATACTCAGAAACTAGTATAGAAACTTAGAAATAAAGGAATAAAACTTGCCTGAAGACAATCCAGAGTCCTGCGGAAATCCAACTCGGAAAATAAACTAAATTCCGTGGAACGGCCAACAGAACGCCTCACAAGCTAATACAATCACCAAGAACAACAAAAAACCAATCAATTTAAGAATACGACATCAAAACCAAACCCTAGAAATCAGACCTACGCCGAAAATGAGCGAAAAGAACAGAAAAGGAATCGGTAATTTTTTACCGAGGATAGGAGCGAAGCTTGCGACGAGGCGGGATAAGAATCCTCGATACGATGAGGAAGAGTGAATTTAGAGTATGGAGGAGAGGGGAATAGGGTAGGGAGAGGTGAGAGAGAAAGAGAAAGAGGAAAGTGGGGAAAGGAGTAAATAAACCCAACTAAAGCTGGAAATGCTTCTCTATTCGAATAGGAATTGATCCTATTTGAACAAAGTGTAGTTTATTCGAACAGTGATAAGTCCTATTCGAATACAAATGTTCTTGTTCCAATAGGAATTTTCCTGCACAAAACATAAAAACCCTGGAAATGCAACGGACCACCCCGGACACCCCGAAAACACCACGGAGCACCACCACTACCACACAAACACTATTACAAACCCAACCAAGGTTTTTCAAGGAAAAAACATCACCTCCACCGCCTCACGGCCACCAAAATGCCTAAGCCCCCCAAAAGGAATCTTTTCCTCGGGAGACTCCAGAAACCTACCGCCCACTCCAACAGCTCACCGGAACCACCCCATACCACACACACACCAAAAAAATATCACTACCAATAAATCTAGGGGTTCCAAAGGCCACAATGCCACCTCCTCCTCCGAATGACCACCGAACCGCCAAAACTGCAAAAAGGAATCTAATACTAAACCACCGAATGGAATAAATGGATGCATAATGGATGAATAAAATGGATAAAAGAGTACATGTGAAAAATGAATGCAGAACTTAACGTGAAGGAAAGGAATCTAATATGCCGATGAGATAATGAATATGAATATATAAGCGGAGATGGAATATGAGTGAATATTAGGAATAAATTAAATATGGGTCATTACATTGGATGTTTATGTTATGCCTGAAATGTAAATATTAAGCATAAATATGATCAATGTGCTAAATCAATCATTTTTGTTGGATATCACCATGGACACAAAGGGTTTCATATTTACGATATGGAATCTAAAACCATTTATACATCCCGCGATGTTACCTTTTATAAAGGTATTTTCCCTTTATCCACCATGCCTTCACCCAATATTTCATCCCATGTTATTCCTGTACCCATCGAAGACTCGCACTACAAGAAAAACTACATTTAGTGAGAGCAAAAAAGTGTCCCAAAAAGCTACTAATTCGTCCCTACAGCTATTAGGGACGTCTTTAAGGATAGTAAAGTGTTATCCCTTTAGGGTGGCGTCCCAAATACATTAGGGACGGAGAGATTCGTTTATAATATTATTAAGGATGGCATCACATACAAAAAAAATCCATCTCTAAATGTCTTTATTTTTCAACTCCTTTGGGGACGGAGTACAACCGTCCCTAATACATAATATTAGGGACAAATTTGTTTATCTCTAAAAGTATGGTGCTAAATTTTCCCGCCAGTGCCAATATTATTGCTGACGGATTATTCTGCTTATAATATACAATATTTGAGACATATTTTTTTGTCTCTAAAAGTATGGCGCCAAATTTTCCCGCTAGCGCCAATATTATTGGGGACGGATTATTCTGTCTCCAATATACAATATTTGAGACAGATTTATTTGTCTCTAAAAGTATGGCACCAAATTTTCCCGCCAGCGCCAATTTTATTAGGGACAGATTATTCAATCTAATATACAACATTTGAGACAGATTTGTTTGTCTCTAAAAGTATGGCACCAAATTTTCCCACCAGGACAAATATTATTGGTGACGGATTATTCTATCTCTAATACACAATATTTGAGATAGATTTATTTTTCTCTAAAAGTATGGCGCTAAATTTTCCCACCAGCGTCAATATTAATAGAGGCAGAATAAATCACCCCTAAAGAATGTAATTTGAATAATGCCCCTATTAGAGAGTACTCATCATTCATCAACCACAAGTTAATTTAAAAGAGAGAACAATTGATTTACAAGGTTCCACAAACACCAATTTCATATAAAGAAATAAATAAGGTCTCAATCCACCTAGAATATTAAAAATTATTGTTTAATCACTCAATACAACTTGAGCATTCAAATTAATTATCCAGCCTCTTACGCAATAAACATGGAATCATCGACACACAAGCAATATCTCTACATATAATAAACAGTTGCTTGTATAGCTTCTGCAATTGTTAAGAAACAACCTAAAATAAAAATATATTTAAATTGTTACAACCTCAACCATAACATTCAAAAATAATTAATTGCAAACCAAAAGATAATAAAACAATCAAGTATACATTATGAAGCTGAAAAATATAAAAAATCAAATGACGCGTCACATCTATATCAAAGTCCTGCGCGGAAGCAAATCAAATAGGAGAAATTCTACATAAAATTTAGCAGTATTTTCTATGTAAATTGGACATTTCCATTTTTAACCTTCTTGAAAATATATACAATTTATAAATACTTAAGTGAATAACGTAATCTTTCGATTTGGGATCACTTAGGGCCAGTATACACACAACACGCTCCCAATTCCTAAGATTATGAAATCCACACAAATCTTACTATAATTGGATATCACATTAATGTTATCAACCACGAGGCTTGATGTAATGACCCCAATTTTTTTTATATCCTAATTATAGCTATTAGTATACTCACCGTTGCAATACTCCACATATTCCTATTCATTCTCACTTCTGCATATTCATTATCCGCATTTACATACCGCACATATTCTTCATTTACTTCTCCTATCCTTAGTGCATATATTATTGTTCTTAGTACCAGGTCTGGTGTGGATTCCTTTTTGGTAGAGTTTTGGTGGTTTGATGGCTTTGGTAATTCGCCGTTTGGGCGTTTCAGTTCAATTGTGTGGTACGTGTTCGGAGAGCGGTTTCTATATCCGAAAGGGGTTTTCCGCTTCCCTCCTCCGCATGGGTCATAGTGTTTTCGATTCTGGACGTTTCTGGTATTTTTGATTTTCGATCTGGGGTAGAGAAATAGGAATTAGCTACCCCTGGTTTCTCAATGCCTATCAGACCATCGTCGGACTCTTTCCATCCATTTTATTCCTTCTTGTTAAGTTTCTAGCCGTTAGATTCCTTTTCTGGGTTTTAGGAGTTCTGGTGGCCGTTCAGCGGTGGAGGTGGTGTTAGACCTTGGGTACCCTTTGTGGTGGTTGTTTGAGTTGTTCCAGTCTTCTGAGAGCCTTAGAGTTGTGTGTGTATGGTTCAGGAGGACCTCAGAGTAGTTTTCCCAGATTGTCGTTCGAACAAGGTTCCTAGTTGTTCGAACGAATTCTTGTGTTTTTTGATCATTTTATGCGTCTTCTGGATATTTTGGCCATTGGACAGATTGTCGTTCCAACAAGATTTATTGTTGTTCGAACGATTTGACTAACCTCCTGGAATTTTGGCCCAAGAGGATTTCTCGTTCAAACGACTTTCGTATATTCTGACTACTTAAGTCTTTCTTCCTCATTTCTTTTGGCTGATTTCCTGTTAGGCACTGCTTAGGACAATTTTAGAGAGAGAAAGAGTTCTTGGGAGAGGATTCTTCCCCCCCAATCATCCCCATCACCCCCATTCATCACCTCCTCATTTTCATCAACATCCTCTCCTCTCCCTAACCTAATCCCCTCACCCCAATACTCTTCACCCAATCATTTCCCTCGCTCGCGGATCCTTGCCGAGCTTCGCCGATCATCTTTCCTATCTTGGGTAAGTAATTTCCGATTCCCTTCCGTCAATTTCGCTTGATTTGGCATAGATTGAATTTCTAGGGTTTGGGTTTTATTGTCGTATCCTTTAATTGATTGGTTGTTTGTTGTTCTCTACTGTTGGCATTAGATTATCAGGTGTTCCGCTGTCGTTCTGCAGATTTTGTTTGGATTTTTGAGTTGGATTTTTGTAGGATTTGGGTTTGTTATCAGGCAAGTTTTCATTCCAGCAATACTAAGTTTCTCTACTAGTATCGTGTATTGGTTTAGAGGGTTATATTAAACTTAGAGGCATTTCGTGATTAACTATAGTTTAAACTAGAAATTATCCTGTTAAGTTGGTTAACCAATAGTTTTGGTTTGTAAGGATTCTGGAGTTGGTTTTGGTTCGTATGAGACCTGAGGTTTAATTGGTGGTGGTTGGGATAGCATTCTCGGGGTTAGATTATTAGTTTGGATATAGGCGACGGTTGGGTTGCTATTTCGGCTATGCAGAGTTGGTGCAACCGAGTCCATATCCATTTGGTTAGGGTTTCCAAGTTAGCGGCAACTGTGTTGTGCTTGGGTACTGATTGTACCTTTATAACTTAACGTATGTTTTTCAAACTAATTGAGATTGGATACACGAACACTCCGTTTCGGTTGACCTCCGACCGGATCCAAGGAGTCTGTGAGATCGGGTTAAAAGAGACAGGTAAGATTGGGAATGGCACTATCATACCTAGAAAAACCACCCCAGAGTGTGGATTGGTATGAGACAGAGTTCTGTTGATCCCAAACTTAGCCTCGCTGAAGTTGAAATTCATGTGTTTTATCTCATCCAACTTTTTCTCATAGTTGGTAACTTAAAAAACCAAACGAAAATAACACATATGAGATTACTGACAATCCAATTTGGTACATCAACATGATTAAATATTTAAACACAAATCAATAAACATTTAAGACTAGTTACATGAAAGTTTGTTGCTATAGTTGAACCAATACTTCAATGCAGCCAATACCAAAAAGGGAAGAAAAAAAACTAGGTAATTTTGGAAGGTCTTAAGTTATAAAGAAACTGCCTATTAGTACAACTATAGGAATCAAACTATCTAAAAATTGAAATAGCTATGGTAAAAAACTTACTAGTCATTGATGAAATTAAAGATGCCAAGTCATGAACTAGTTTGGTAGCAAATAAATAGTGTGCACACATGAACGTCATGGCTGCATACATGAACACTTGTGTGAGTATAGTTTCAGTTTTTACAACGCTACAAGCTAGAAGAACGTAGACTCTAAAAACTAAGATATAGCTCATAATAAATAGTATAAAGCTACTTGCCCCTCAATACTTCGTCTCAAGCTTGCATCCTAGGACACATTTTGATAAATTAACTAAGAGCTCATATATAGCCACAGTAGACGAGTTAAACATGATGTTGTAACCTTGGTATATATATACACTAAAACTTACAGTGGTAAAGGCTAGCAATGTTAGCTCTTGGGGACCTTTTATTTTATTTTTAAATCACCAAAGAACTTGATGAATTGTCCACTTACTACCCACATCTAATTTCAGAATACAATTTCTAGCCTCTGTAAGTAGACATGTGCATGTAAACCTTAACCTACATGGTATACGATGCTACTAAAAATAACATCCCAGATAGCAATCAAGTAAAGAAATAAATTGTAGAAGACACTCGTTCATACCCGGGACATACTAAAATCGGCAAAATAATCTGAAGAAATCTGAATCTGATGGCTTTTCACCATTATCCAATGAACTTCCACCAGACGCCTCCAATGCCGAGTAGTAATAGCTGGAAGCAGCACTTGAATCATCCCAGATAGTAAACAAGGAAAATGTTTGTTTTGTTTTAGTTACCTCTGTTATATTTCACATTTTGACTTCCCAGTGTTCATTAAAATTTGACTATAATCATTCAAGGTTTAGAGATGTTGAATCCTTTATTATTATAACCTGTCTTGTTTTATTTTTTCCTGTCAGACTTGATTGTAGAAAATTCTTTTGTTGGTTTTCAGTGAACCAGTTTTTCTCGGTTGTCTTATTTTTCCTCTTCGACTTTATGTCTGATAGAATTTTGTTATTCTTGAAAGTAGTAATAGCATAACAGGAAGCAACACTTGAATCATACAAGAAAGTCTTTGTACCACCCTTTTCCAAAAGTAGCGAATAAAGACAAAATAATGCAAGAGAAGCTTGATAAAACACCGAACACGGCTCCAGTAAGTGCTCTGAATACAGTTCCAAATTCAGCCAAGCCCGGATTACCCAAGCAAGATTCATCATAGTTCACCTTGACTTCTTTAAACCAAGGAAGCTGGCACTTGCAGGATTTAATTATTGGGGCAGTTCTATGTCTCTGAGGAACCATCAACCATTAAAGAATTATAAGATCAGATTGCAAATTTTTCATGACCCCTTTTGATCTATCAGTAGTTTCCTTGATAGTTAACTTAATTGACTATTAAATAGCCCTCAAGGGTGGGGCAGAAGCATCATGAATCATCTTGTTTATACCCACCATGTAGAATTCACACAAGCCTATATTGACCCAAAGATCTTCTATATATGAGCTCAAAGAATCAGCTTGTTTAAATAAAGATTGAAAGGACCAGTGATTAGTTTTAATGTCAAATAGGGAAATTATCCACATCCATATAGACTGAGAATAAGAACAAGTTGGGAAAAGAGGCTCAGTGTTCTCACTAAATTTACCAAGTAACAATTAGGGGGCCTTTTGCTTGAACCTTTTCCTTAGTTGGGATAGCATTTTGAAGTATTCACCATGCAAGGTTACAGTGTCTAGGTGGGCTAGATGTCCTCCATATGTATTTCTTTCACCAACAAGAAGGAAACTTTCTTCATGATACTCAAACTTACTTTATACATCAACTAGTCAACTACTTATCAGCTGCCATGAGATGCCCATTACAGAAGGGAATGGCATGAGGATGGTTCATCAAGCTGCCATTGGAGTGGGCATTTACTTGGATAGAAGGGAATAGGCATCAAAGATAACTGATCATAGGGTGTATCAGGCTAAAATAAATATTGAATCAATAAATATACTAGATGGCCCAGGCGGTCTTTATTCAATGCTATTGTTGTTTTCTTAATCAGTATTCATGTTTATGTTTACAAGAAGAGAGAAAAAGAGAGATGTAAGAGCTAACAATGGTTAAAGTCATGGGATGTAATTGATTTTGATTGCAGGAATTTGTAACAAATAGAATTTTAAAACATTTTCCTATTTGTGGTAGCTTATGTTTTACACAACTCTTGTTTCTCCTCTGTAGACAGCCCATCTTATATATTGTATATCTATTTTTTCGACTCAGTTGGGCATTTAAGATCGTTGCTATATAGAATCGTAAAAAATAGAAGAGGGGAGCCGTGTAACATGGATATTGGAAACATGATAAGGAAAGAGTAAAGGAAATGAGGAGCTCGACTGTTAAGGAGTCAGGACTCATGGAAAGTATCACGTAGGAAGTTTAATAAGTTGAATATGTTAGGATCAAAAAACTGATTTAGAAAGAAAAGATGGTTGAATGAATCTTTATTATATATTAAGTGTAATGATTCCTTCTTGCACCTCAAGATAGTTGGATAACATAATTTACTTTAGACAAGAATGAGCTCGATGTGGTAGAGTTATTTCTAAAGATTGTTGTTGTCTTGGATAGGATAACTATACTTGATCTCATTATATTTTTGAAGATTGTTGTTGCCTTGGAGAGAGCTTAACCTTTATTTTGCATAACCCTCTCGCGATTTATGTATACCTTTGTGAAACAAACAAAAATTCAGACTGAAATATAAGGGAACCCCAGTTTTAGATGATACCTTCTGAATAAACTAGGTTAACAAATCTTTGTGTCGCAACTTGCAGGTCGTAGAAACCACGTCTATAATGCATATCAATGAGATAAATCCTGCCATAAAAAGTATTGATTATTAGACCCGAAACAACTGTTACAGAAAATCAAATAGATAGAAATCAACTTATAAAAGCCTTTACGATCTCTGTGTTGCTCTAAAAGGTATTTATAATCTAAATTAAGAACCAACTGATTTCGGTCTTTGAAGCAAATGTCTCAATAGCTGTCTCTATCAATCGACACCTGATCAAAGGGTAATCGAAATAAAAAGCTAAAATTAAGAGAAAGATTTAGAAAACAAGGGTTATATTGTTTAATTCTCCCATACACAGTTAAAGAAACTTTAAAGAAAGGCTTAATTTCCCTATATTTCTACCAAAACCGACACAAAATCCCTTGCCACTTAGGGTTTCAACAAAATTTTATCGATCAAAGATAGTAAATCAAAGAGTGTACTTGAAAGTGGATGATCAATCATTCTTGCAAATCACGTGCTTTGGAGAAAATAAAGACGAGATAAGTAATGGAGGTAAAGCCCGACAAAGAGATACTCAGATAGAGAGAGAGAAGTGTACATGTGAATCATCGATTGAAACGAACTCTGAGAAATTGAATTGATTAATTGAAATCAATTAAAATTAGTTTCTAAATACCCAAATCATATAGAACTCAAATTAAAGTTCTGCTTATTCAAATTAATCGAGTGAAGGAGAGAAAACGTATCGGAGGTAAAGTTTTATTTTAAGAAATATCTAGATCGAGCAGAGAGAAGAGAGAATAAAGGCGGTTTTATCTTTTGATTTTGTGTATTTCTTACTTAGAGCAAGGAAATATGGCGGAAGCTAAAGCATTCAAACAATATTTCTTGCCACAGATTTGCGTTTTTCGTCATATTTTTCTTAACACTGACCTTGGCGTTGATGTATTTTTTGGTACATAAACTTTTGGCCACTACTATAGTCTATTTGGCCATAATAAAACTTGTGTTAGTCTGCCACATATAAAACTATGGCAAAAACTAATAGCCATCAGTGGCTATTGCCCCTTTTCTTGTAGTGTGACCAATTGAGCAATTTCATATCTAAGAACATGAACTGATGGATTGAAATCAATAACTTGAGATTAGTAACAAATCGAGTTCAACACAACAATTAAAATTAGATTCTAAATACTCGAATTGATTACAAACAAACAATAACCAAATTGAGATTAAAGTATTTTTTACCAAATCGAGGAGAGAGAGGTGAAGGAGGCAAAGTTTTCATTTATGAAATTCCGAGCAGAGAGATGAAAACAAAGGGGTTTTTATCTTTTGATTTCGCTGCTTACTACAGCTAGAAACAGAGGCTATCGCTAAAACATTTTGCACCATATTTCTTGCCACAAATTTGTGTATTTTGCTACGATTTTTTTACATAGACCCTTGACTTCAGTATCTTTTTAGACAGATAAACCTTTGGTTACTACAATAGGCTATTAGCCACGATAAAACTTGTGGTACTCTATCACTGATAAAATATTGGCAAAAAATAAAAGCCATCTGTGGCCATTGCCCATTTTTCTTGTAGTATCATTTAACTAGACTACCTGTAGATATAAGATGACAATGAAAGGCATGGGATTATTGAACGCCTCCATTGCCAAAACTCTCCGACACTCAACCACGAAACCCTATAAAATATCACATACATTATCAACCCAATACGTTGAACAGCACCCACCAACACTTTAAACTTTGGATTCCCTTCTTTCTCCACTGTACATCAGAAAGTACGAATTTTAGGAATCATCTCTTATGTGGTTACCAGAGATAAATTGAAACTAGCAATTCAACAAATCATAAACTATCAATCAGTAAATCACCATGAGCAGCAATAATAATGGAACTAGGGTTTCAGTTTTAGGGTTATGATTGTGTATTGGGGTTTATTGCAGTCGTAGAGAGTTGATGGAGGAAGGATTGTGGGGAAGGGGAGTTAAATTGCGTGCATGAAATTGGGCATTTTTGTTTTTGTTTTTGTTTTCGTTAACTATAAGGGATGACCATGTCAGGCAGTCCCTAAATTTATACAATTAGGGATGGCCAAATCCAAGAGTCCCTAAACTTATACAATTAAGGATGCCCAAATCTAACAGTCTCTAAACTTATACAATTAGGGATGCCCAAATCTAACAGTCCCTAAACTTATATTATTAGGGACAGAGTAATTCTTTCCGTCTCATAAATAAAAATATTATAGACTAATTCAAAAATGTCCCAAATATTTGATTATTAGAGACAAATTTTACTCCGTCTCTGATATCTTGTCCCAAATAATCATTTTTTTTGTAGTGTCGGGAACTTTTGATTTTGTTCCTAATAGTACTTTACCTCCTAAAAATTCAACCCTTATTCCTAACCCGACAATTGTTTTCGACCCTCCATCTCCACCCGCTTCCGTACCAAGTACCGATACACTACATATGCCATCTTTTATTACCCCACCTGATGATTCCAATATCACCAACCCGACGCCTTCTCCTATACCTATGCCTAATGACGTCTTTGATGTCATTCAATCATCCATTCCTAAGGAGAAATGTCAACGCCAGCCCCCCCCCCCCCCATATCTGTAAGACTATATTTTATCGGTCATCTCTCATGGTTGCTTGCCCTCTTCATCTCCTTCCAGCGTGACTAGTACGTCTTACCCTCTTCATAATTATCTTAGTACCTCAAATTATTCTATTGCCCATAGAGGTTTTCTTTCTGCTATTGCTTCTACAGAGGAGCATCATATTTTTTCTCAAGCTGTAAAGCTCCAACAATGGCGAGCCACCATGGCCAATGAAATAGATGCTCTTGAAAAGGACAATAGTTAGAGTCTTGTGCCTCTCCCTTTACATAAAAAGCTCATTGGTTACAAATGGGCGTACAAAACAAAGTACCATTCTGATGGTACTGTGGAGTATCACAAGGCGTGATTAGTGGCTAAGAGATATCCCCAAATTGAAGGTCTTGACTATCTCAGTTGCAAAACTCTTAACTATTAGGTCACTAATATCGCTTGCTTCCGTGCGAGGGTTATCACTCTACCAAATGGATGTAAACAATGCCATTTTACAAGGTGATTTGGGTGAAGAATTTTGCATGGATTTACCTCTTGGCTTTACTCGAAAGCGGGAGTCACAAGTATGTCGGCTTTACAAGTCCATCTATGGCTTGAAACAAGCTTCCCGTCAATGGCTTGCTAAATTATCTTCCGTACTTTTGGGAGCAGGATTTTCCCAATCTAAGGTTGATTACTCCTTATTTGTTCTTCACCAAGGTACTAAAGCTACTTTTGTCCTCATTTATGTTGATGATATCATTATTTCTAGTAATGATGATTCTGCTATTACCCGTGTGATACATTTCTTGGAAAGAAATTTTTATATCAAGGATCTTGGTAAGCAAAAGTATTTTTTTGGCATCGAAGTTGCTCGTTCTTCTAAGGGAATTTTTATATCATAGAAAAAAAAATACACCCTTAATATTCTTATTGATCTTGGTTTCATGGGTGGTAATATTTCTCCCTTCTACATAGAACAACACCTTCAGTTATCTCCGAAAGATGGAACATTGTTACATGATCCTACACCTTATTGGCGCCTAGTAGGGCATCTCATTTATCTAATAGTAACTCGACCGGATATCAATTACGTGGTCAATATCTTGAGTCAATTTATGAGTGCTCCTCGTAGTACCCACCTAGATGTTGCTCACCGCTTGGTACGGTACTTAAAAAGGGTTTATTGGCAAAGGGATAATTTACTCATCTTCTAGCTCTCTTTCTATGCAAGGTTAATGTGATTCAGATTTCACTGGGTGTCCTCAAACTCGGCATTCAGCGACAGGTAATTGTGTCTTTATGGGCTCCAACCTTATCTCATGGAAAACAAAGAAATAAAGTGTTGTTTCTTGCTCACCTTCAGTGGCCGAATACTATGCCATGGTTAATTTAACATCAAAATTGCAATGGTTACGTTATTTACTAAAAGATCTTCGCCTTGCTAAGCTTATTTTGTCCATGAAAAAATCCAACGCAAGCTCATCAAACCAAGTTTTGTCCTTTCATCCAAACAACTTGTTGATGTACTCACTAAGCCTTTGGGGAAAGTTGCGTTTTATTCCATAATTTCCAAGTTGGGCGTTATTCACATACACTCTCCATCTTGAGGGGGAGTCTTGATGTATAGGATAGAGTTTTGATTTAATTGTGTACTTATCCTTATAGTATTTGATATCTTTGTAATCTTGTTGGATAAGAAAGTTGTTCCTTGATTTGAGGAGGAAGACTTTCCTCTTATTTTTTAAGTCTGAGATTATAAATAGATGAATGATCTCTACTCAATTTGTGTGAGAGACTACCAAATCTTGTTCTCTGATCTTGACAGTTTTAATAAATAACCATGTGAATTTAGGTCAATAAGGATTTACCTAATCCTTGGAAGATCTTGTGATATTATAGATATACTTGTGATTTTAAACATATACTTGTAATATTTAGATTACTGTAATAGGTTATATAGATTACCATAATCTTCCTGATTAGGTATATTGAATATCTTGTAAACTCTATAGAGTAATCTTTGTAATGTGAAATAATAAGAAAAGTAATATAACAATTCTTCTTCTTTCATATCTCAGTCATTCTTCCTTTTTATCAGGTTCTGAGATCTAATAACCAAATCTAAATATTTATAACCTCGAAAACAACAACACAAATCCAGGTATAATACAAGTAACTGAGGGAACTACAGGGGCGAAAAGTATTTTCTTCTGCCTTAGGTTAAGATAACTATACTTACCGCAGGCTTATACTTGCATGACAGAAATTTTAACTTACGTTTCAATGTAAGTAGCCACATACAATGACTACATGGTATGTAAATAACCATATAGGGTGATCGAGAAAATTTAAACTAAACTGCTTCTTACAGTAGTAATATTAATCTTAAGTGGCAGCTTGGGACATTGTACTTTGGCTTGCGGCAAAACAAGTTATAGATACCCACCATAATTGGCAACTTGAGGTTCTAAGCAATACAATAAATGCAAGGTCTTATTTCCACTGTAATTAAAAATTTGCGGTTCAATATTAAGGCCAAACGTAAGCCTCTACATACGGTAGATATATCGGGCATAAGGTAGCATTTGCGATCAAAACGAACAAGATAATGAAAATCAGATGAATGCGTAATGCTAGAAAGGAAATTCTAAATCAAGAAGAAAAATACTCGTGCAAAAGAAACAAGTTTTTAAACTTTTTGGTATCGGTCTTCAGCTCTCAAGAAGCTTTAATTGTGGCGGTAGTGTGGAGATTATCAGGGAGGGAAGAGTAGTTTAGAGAGAGAGAGAGAGAGAGAGAGAGGGAGAGAGAATTTGAAGTCGGAGAGGGTTTGAGATTTGGGGAAGAGAGAGTCTACAACTCTTTGTTTTTAATTTTTTTGATTTTTTTTAGTTTTTGATTTTTCTTCTTTTAATTTTCACTTTTTCTTTTTCTTATGCTACTGATCTCGAAGTTATTTGATAGAAAGTTATTGTATGATGGAAAATATCTGAGCTACTATTTCGAACACACCGACATTATGGCCACCTCGCCGGTGAAATAATCGTATGAGCCTATTGATCGTTATCACATCAAGGTTTTGAGATCAGATATATAAATCTTAGATTGATTCACTGGCCAATGAAAGCCAATATGTTTAAATAGGCTTCTAAGGAGTATTAATTTGGTACTGATGAGATTGCGATGCTAAATAATATCTTCATCATATTCACATATCTCAGTCGCATATGATTTAGTACGTACACACATTAGTCCCCGAGAACTTCTAGGGATTGAACACTTGATTGCTACATTAACATATTATGTTGTTGATGTTGATTTTGTCTTAGCTACAAAGTTGCATGCAATGCGTGTATGGAGCAGTAAGGGCAGTTGCATGACCAATACAGAAGTGCACCTACATGATACAACTAAAAATCAATGAAATAAGTTAAAACTATAGTTAAAGTTACGGGTGGTTCTTCAAAATGTGCTCATTGAATTAACAAATCACTAAAAGAAAAACACACATATAATAGCATTCAAAAAATGATATAAATAGCCGCTATAGCGTTTTCCATCTGCTGTATAAAGCAATACCCTCTTTTTTATAATAGCATTTTTACACACGTTATTAAAGCATAACATTTGTGAATTCTATTAAAAACTTTTTGAAAACATTTTTTGATTGCTATTATGCATCTATTATAGCATTTAGTAAATGCTGTCATTTCTCCACTAAACATATCATCTATAAAATGTCAATGTAGTTTTTTTGATGGTATTAAGTAAATGCCTTGTTTGGTAATAATAACATTTGTGAATGCCATAGTCAAATCTCCATTTTGTGGCATTATTTTTCTATTTATAGGTAATTCATTATAATGTACATTGAAATATAACAAACTCTATTTAACAATGAAAATGACTAAGCGGATCCAGATAGATTCGAACCATTCTCACAAACTAAGAGAACTCTTGCCATTTTGAGCTTATGGATCCATAGACAAAAAGACAATTTATAAAATTACCCAACCTTAAACAAAAACTAACAATTATAACTGAAGTGTTACCTTAAAACATTTATATTTTGGCATCTGTTTTGCATTAGAATCTAGATAAGGAACTACATACTGATCCAGATGGATTCGGGGCCGCATTTAACCCCATGTTGCACATCTAATACAAATGGTCGATATTAGCTTAATAATAGCAATTGTATACACATTTTAAAAAACAACAATTACATACACAATAGCTGAAAATAAGAACATTTTTAGCAAAGTGAAACCGCGTTTAACCACAATCACATAACATCCAGGACATGTCACTCCCAGGGTTTAGTGTAACATAGAACTTCTTACTAGGCTTCCGTACTGACAAAGTTGCATAGTACTCTAGGGTGGAAATGTGATGCAACGTGGAATGTTATAACTTAGATGAAAATGATTAAGATCCTTCAATTAATGAAGAATTGGAGATTTGAGAAGAAGATGATGAATATTGGATAAGAAGAAAGAAAAGCTTAGGCTGGAAGAAGATAATTATATTTCAATGAAAAACTGATAATTTAAATGAAATGAGCCATCCCCTTTATATTAGATAGGATGGATTGTTTTACAAGCTAAAAAATAGCAAACTCCATAAAGGAGTAGGAATTCACAAGAATAGAAAACTTCACAATAAATTCCATAAGAATAGGAAACTTCAAAACCTTTGTTAGTCTTCAATCTCTTCTAGGAATTGGATAGCCCCCCCGCTTCTTAAGAAAGACACGACCTCGTGTAAACCTCCGGAATATAAACATCTTCATCACCATGAAACACAAAAATATCTTGGGCATTAAAAACATTGGAGATGTTAAACGAGGAGGGAAGATCGATAATATAAGCATTATCGCTGATTTTGTGAAAAACTCGGAAATGACCATAATTCATCATCTTTGTCTTGTTGTATGTACCAGTTGGAAAGCTCTCTTTGTGTAAGTGGATCATAACATAATTACCTTCTTTAAAAGCCTTGAAACGACAACACTTATCTGCATCTTTCCTGTACTTAGCACTGGAGGTTTCAAGTTTTTGAGGAAGTTCGTGATGGACTTGAGAAGCTTTATCTACTAAACGATCAGCTGCAATATTATTCCCTGGAACTTTTGGTAAGACCACAAGATAAAGAAAATGATTAGGATCCTTAGAATAAAATTTTTCAAAAGATGCCTTCCCTGTAGAACGACTTATCGAAGTATTAAAAGCAAACTCCATATGAGGTAGAAGAAGGTCTCACTGTCTTGGATTCTTACTACACTTTGCACGTATCAAATTACCTAAGGAACGGTTGACAACCGCAATTAGTCCATCAGTTTGTGGATAAGAAGTACTGCTGAACTGGAGAGTAGCATCGAGGCACAACCATAGAGTCTTCCAGAAGTTACTAAAAAATTTAGCATCGCGGTCCGAAGTAATAGATTTAGGCACCCCATGAAGATGAATAATCTCATTAATGAAAAGGAATGCAACATTGGAAGCATCAAAAGTATTTTTGCAAGCAATGAAATGTGCCATCTTCAAATATTTATCAACAACCACCATAATAGAATCAACGTCATGTTGGGTATGAAGGAGGCCTAAAACAAAATCCATAAAAACATCAACCCAAGGAGCATCAGGAATAGACAATAGTGTATAAAGACTGGTGTTCTGAGCATATCCCTTAGCTTGTTGGCAAACAAAGTATTTGCAAACATATTTTGAAACATTTTTCTTCAAAGAAAGCCAAAAGTAATGTACCTCAATTGACGCAGTGGTCTTATTTTAACCAAAATGACCTCTAAGACCACCTGCATGTAATTCTTGAATAATATGGTCACGCAAGGAACCATGAGGAATGCATAAACGATGACCCTTGAATAGAAAACCATATTGGTTAAGAAGATCATCTATTCCAGATATAAAATTAGAACATTTAGACCACATATCTTTAAATTCATCATCATCCATGTACAAATCCTGGAGATAATCAAAAGTACTCAGCTCATCACGAACAGTAACAAGCGAATGAGCACGTCGGCTTAATGCATCGGCAACCGTATTTAATTTACCACTCTTATGCTTGATAAAGAAAGTGAACTTTCTGATAGTGGAAAACCAACGATCATGCATACGGTTGACTTTAGAAGAAGTTTGAAGATATTTTAAAGCTTGATGATCAGTGTGAAGAATAAACTCGCCCTGAATCAAGCAAGTATGTCATTGTTAAAAAGCTTTAACAGCAGCAATAAACTCCAACTCATAGGTAGACCATTTCTTGCGTGTATCTAAATTATTCTCACTAAAATAAGCAACAGAATGACCTTCTTGTGATAAAACAGCGCCAATACTAACGATTGAAGCATCACAATAAACCTCTAAATGTTTAGAAAAATCAGGCAAGGCAAAAACAGGTGCAGTGCAAAGCTTCACTTTAAGTAGGTTGAAGCTTTTATCAACGGTTTCTGACCAATGAAACTTTTCATGTTTCAAACAATTAGTAAGAGTTGCGATAATGGAGCTAAATTTTTTGGCAAAACGTCTATAAAAGTTAGCCAAACCATGAAAGTTATAGATATCGCGAATAGTAGTAGTTGTAGGCCACTCCCGAATAGCCTTTACTTTTTCAACATCAACATGAATGCCTTTGTTAGAAAAGACATAACCCAAAAATAAAACTTGATTGGTTATAATAGCACAATTCTTCAAATTGATATATAGATCATGTTCATGAAGTGCGTATACAGTACTTCGCTAATATGAGAAAGATGATCTTCATTGTTGAGACTAAATATCAAAATATTGTCAAAATAAACAATAACGAATTTACCAAGGAGGGGTTGTAAAACCTGATTCATTAGTCGCATAAAGGTGCTTGGAACATTAGATAATCTGAATGGCATACCAAGCCACTCTTAAAGACCTTCAGGAGTCTTAAATACAGTCTTCCATCCATTACCAGGACGAATACGAATTTTATCAGGTCTAATTGAACCAGATAGCTTATCAATCATATCATCAATTTGAGGAATCGGGAACCGGCAAGGAATAATTATCAGGTTAAGTGCTCGACAATGGATGGACTTTAGCTCAAACGTCTATAAAAGTTAAGTGCTTCACTATCTTTCTTTGAAACTAAGAAAGCAAGGCAAGCAGAAGGACTTTTGCTCAGCTTAATTAGACCTTTTTTCTGTAAATCTTCAATTTTTCCTTGAAGAATATCATGTTCACTAGGACTCAATCGGTAATGTGGGAGATGTGGTTATGAAGCACCCGGTACCAAATCAATATTATGTTGTGCATCTCGCATAAGAGGTAAAAAGTTCGACAATTCATCTGGAATAATAGAACTGAACTCTTGTAATAAAGGTTGTACCTGAGGAGGAATCACCACAAGGGGCTTGTCATCTTCATGTGACCGAAGAGTATGAGGAGCGGAAGTGGTTTGGTGGAGATATCTCAGCATCGAATCAGCTAATAAGAAAGTGCCTTATCATAAGGAGAACCAACATTAAATGAAGAACCAGTAGGATGCAATATAAATTTAACACCATCTTTGAATAAAGTATAGGTGTTCTTATAATTATTATTGATAGCACGCATATCAAATAACCAAGGGCGTTTAAGCAATAGATGAGTAGCAGTCATAGGAACAACATCGTATAAAACTAAAGCAGAATAAACACCCATTGAAAATTCAAAGCAACACTGCTTAATTACCTCCTTAGGGCACTCATCATTTATCCAACCAATTGAATAAGGCCGAGGATGATGAGTAATTTGCAAATTCAGTTTATTAACCACAGTTGAAGAAATAAATTTTTTACTACTACCACCATCTATGATCAACTTGCATATTTTGCCTTTAATAACACATGTTGAGCAAAATATGTTATGTTTTGTGAGAGAGAAGGTTGAGTTAGCAAAAGAGGACTACAAATACCAACAAAAGGTAGATCTTGGTTCGTGTCATGAATTTCATAGGCACTTGTTTGTTCAATTTGGTCATCCCTGGTTTCTTCTTCATGTTCAATAACCTCATCATCATCATGATCTACATAACCCAGAATTTTCTTAATATGACACTCAGCAGAAGAATGACCAGATTGGCCACATTTGCTAGAACGATCTCCTCGAATCATATCATAAGGGTTATTAGATTTGATAGTATTTTGAGTGTAGGTTTGGGTTGGAGGAGGTGGTTGAATATTTTGGTTGTAATGGGCATGTGGAACGGAAAACATTAAAGCTCGAGAAGGTGATGGTGCTTGGATAGGAGAAGTCTCACGCAACACGAGAAGTAGTGAGGTATTAGGATTTTGAAAAATCTGGTAAGAAGGACGGGTTCGGGGATAATATGAAGTTTGTGGAGAATATGTAGGTTGTGCAGAATAAGACAAATCGTTGGGAGATGGAGTGGGAAATTGGGTTGAATCGTGATATGTTGGAGATTGGTTAAAACGGTGGTTGTAATTTGGTTGAGTAAATTGCCAGGTGTTTTGATTTTGAGGTAAATTACGTTCAATATTGAGGGCCATCTGAATTGTTACCACCAATGTAGTTGTAGACACAATCATACAAATTTGAATTGATCTATTAAGCCCACAAACAAAATGAGCAATCAATTGATCTTCGTTATCTTTAATATCATTATGGTTAATAAGAGCAAAAAATTCCGTAACATATTTGTCAATTGGTCTTGCACTCAGTTGGCAACTTTGAAATTTAGCAAAGAGTCGTTGACGATAATCTTCAGGTAGGAATTTAGCACGTAATAATCATTACATACGAATCCAACTACAAATTTTAAACTTATTTCTCGATGAGTTTCTGCCATATGAGAATACCACCACGTAGCGGCGGCTCCTTTAAGTTTGTAGGAGGCCATCTTGACTTGCTTTTCTTCTGGAACTTCCATACACTCAAAAAAATGTTTAACTTCATAAACCTAATTACGGTATTCTTCAAGGTTGAAATTTCTTGAGAAAGAAGGAATATCAGCTTTCAATTTGTACTCCGAATAGCACCATAACTGATTTTAGTTAATTCATTGAGCTTCTTTTAATCTTGAACTCTACAGAACAATTCAATTTTTGTATCATCTTCAACAACACTATTAGGATCTCTGGGGTTCGATGGAAAAAGTTGGGATAGATTGTTAGGGTTACGTTTAAAATCATGGTTAGGATATTTGGTTTTGCGGGTAGATGGCAGAATTTTGGTGATCTCCTCGAGTAAGTTCTCGGGTGTTTTAATGGTTGAGGAGGAGGAAGGGGAGAAGGCTAGATCTTGGAGAGGGAGGGTGGGTTATACAATCTTGAAAAACAACAAGGGTTTTTGAAGAGAATCCTGAGCTTTTTTTAACGAAATCTTGATTTTTCCTTTAGCTGCGATTTGAGTTCCCCCATTGTTTCATCCATCTCAGATTTGAAACTATCAAAATCTGACTTCTTAAAGAATTCACGTTGTTGTTTGAAGAAGCCATAGGATCTTTGCTCATGATACCACTTGATGCAACGTGGTACATTACAACTTCGATGAAAAGGATTAAAGTCCTTCAATTAAAGAAGAATTGGAGATTTGAGAAGATGATGAATATTGGAGAAGAATAAAGAGAAGTTTATGTTGGAAGAAGATAATTTTATTTCAATGAAAAACTGATAATCTAAAAGAAACAAACCATCCCCTTCATATATGATAAGATGGACTGTTTTACAAGAAACTAAAAAATAACAAACTCCATAAAGGTGTAGGAGTTCTCAGCTAAAGATCTACACCAATTAGGAATAAAGAAATCCCATAAGAATAGGAAATTTCAAAGTCTTTGCTAGTCTTCAAGCTCTTATTGGGATTGGATAGCTCGATCTCCTACATCAAAATTTAAAACAGGCATTGAAATAGTGATTTAACATGTATAAACAAACAATGTTTATTGAGCATTCAAGATCGTTTGAGAAGATATAAAATAGAAAATTAGTATTAAACTGATAAAGAAAGGTAAAGCAAAATACTGTCAGTGCCTTATATGTCCTCTAGTAAGGTATTTATTGTGTCATAATGTCCATTGTATTCTACAATACAAAGTAAGAAATATATTATGATCATTGCATTCCTCGCAAACTTATGTGTATTGTCTATACTACAACATGAACAAAACCATAAATAGTACTTCATAACAAAGATGCAAGCCTAGTATATGTCGAGGCTTTAAGGCTATGGTTATCATGATTATCGAAAGGTTGAGACATGAGTATATAGCTAGCAATATTCTTGAACTCTCACGTACTTATCAGAGTTAAGTTCAGAATAAACGTTCATAGCCCTATTACAAGTTGCATCAAAAAAAGTTAACATATTCTTGAAAAATACTACCTTGAAGCATAGCCATCCGAAGTGACGCATCTTTGAACATTTGTTACTTTGTCTCTTGGATAAATCAGCTGTAGGATAACATCAAGTCATAATGAGGTAAACTGTTGTTAGAATACAAGATTGGGAAAAAAATAGGGTTCTAATGGTAGAAGAATATATGTAGGCCTTTTCTTCCCTTCTAGCTTAGTTGCTTCTTTCTCTTTTCATTATAGTAAATATATTCTATCGCAACAACAAATTAAAAGAATGATAAACGACTTATAAGATTTGGGTTCAGTGGGATATCAAAATAACAAGCATAGAAAACTCCTAGATGTTAGAAAAAAATGGCCTACATATTTTAGAAACCTATTTTAATGATCCAATAAGCTACCCTATACATGAGATAAACCTATTCTTCCATAAATTTCCTGAAGGACCTAATTTTGTTAACGGCCAAGACCTACAGTATCTGTGAAATAAACTCAAAGTCGTGTTCTACTAACCTGTAAGAAGTATGAAACTAGAGTAATTATAAAAAGTATGAGCAGCAACACAAGAAAAAGCGGCAGTAGTCAAACTCATAAGGGCAGTGGGCCAAAGATACTGATCTAGAGATGCAATATTCAGACTTTGATGGAAATCACCTATAGACAAATCTATTGGTGATTATCATCCTCTAAAACAAGTTATCAAGATGATTCAGGGTTCTTAAGGATATTCTACAAGTTGTGGAATTCAGGATTTGCAACAACAAAAGAACACCATGATATAACCAATGGTTGAATATGAGGTAAACTATAATAGAAAAAATCAAGTATCAAAATCGAATGATCTAACGTGAGTCTAATTGATAGATCCCCAATCTTCATCCCGTAGGAAGGATTGTTCAAGCTTATAACTCAAAGTATCATTACCACGGGTATGGGTGTCGATGTCTATTATGGGTATGAGATGTCCGTTTCATTTTTTATATGGGTCGTTATAGCATATGCAGCATTAGGGTGGGTTTCTTAGGTGGCAACCCACCATCTTTTTCTTAAACCAACTACCTAGTTGTTGGGTCTTTTCGCCTAGGTGGCAACCAAAACAACAACAAAAATGCCACCCTGAAGGCCGGTTTAGAGACCCATAGGTGGCAACCAAAAAGTCATGCCATACAATTCTGAACTGCTCAGCAAAATAGACACCCCAAATTAAGAAGCATCACAAGTTTCAGCGGGTCGCGATGCATCAAAATATTATTTTACATTTTTTTTAAATAAGGGCCACGCAGTTCTAAACTGTGCGGCATTATTTTTTTTCTCTTTCCACTTTCTCCCTCCTCTCTCATACCATGTGGCTTTTTATGATTGGTTTAAATCTAAAAAACTAGGTGGGTAGGTTTTCAACCACCTCAACTTCTGTGTAAAAATCAAGGTTGGTTACTGTTAAGGCATTTTAGTCGGTTCAAAGTGACCTTACTGCTACATATGCTCTTCTATCTTAACTAGTAATAAGAAAACGATAATCTAATCCCACATTAGAACCAAATAAATGAGTTGCATAAGAACCATTAAAATCATTATTAGACAATCCTCTAAAATCTAATTACCAAAACAAAACAGTTAAATATGTAAGAATTCCCAATTTAACATGCCATTGCTAGATCACAACTTGGAAACCCAAATAGCATATGGCATTGTTATATCACTATATTTCACATTGTCTGTATACAAAGGTCTAAGACACCAATTACAGACCCAAAATTGAAACCCCTAATTCCCCTATATTATAATTTAAGATGTGTCTTTCTGATGAGCGCATAATTATGACATTTTTAATATACTTTAACATGTATTTTAATCATCCATTATATTTAATTTTGGGTACTTATGCGCGTTTGTTTGATTGTAGCTATTGGAGATGGATATTTAAAGCCAAGCTCTTAAAATCAAGTAAAAATGTCTCCAACAGTTCATAGCACAAAAAGTCAAAGACACAATATATTTGGTCTCAAGATTGAAGAAATATATACACAAATATTCTTGGAGAACAAGATCAAAGAAAATATTGCATTCAAGATCCATGAAGATATTTTATATTGAAGATTTATGCAAAAGTTTCTGTAAATGAAGATCTCTACATCACTTAAGTGAATTATTTACAAGAATCTTAGGTGATTGGTTGTAATATTAAAAAAAATTATTGTAAAAATATTCATTAGAATTTAATGTATAGTTTTAAATTTGGGTTGTTTCTCCTACAAAAGGAACCCTCCCCCCATTGTAATATGGCATCTCATATTAGAGCAAGTTTAGAAGAAATAAAGTCTTAGTTTTATTTAATTATCTTCTCTTTCTTTTATTTTCTTTTATAAATAGTTAGCTAGTTCATGCAATGATCTTAGGAATGATAGAAGGTTAATCCCTTCTAGCTATGACTAGAAGGAAACCCTTACCCAGGTAGCAATAGTTATATTATAATTCTAGGATTAGTTCTTTTTTATAATCTTCTAAAATAGCTATAATTGACTTCTAGGCTTAATCATAGCTAGTAAGTTTATTTAGACTATTTAACCAAAATTTGGTATTATAACCATTAAACCAGATTATTTAGGCTTAGTCATAACTTTTCTCTTGTTAATTATTCATGGTATTTCTTCCTTTTCAATCGATCTATTATAAAACTTTATTCGGTCAAGAAAGTATTTGTTTTCCTAAACTTCCTGTGGATTTGATCACAATCATCTTTGCTAAAATTCGACAACCGTACTTTGAGTGGGTATTTTGCTAGAAGACCCCAAAAAACCTCTTATCACTTTCCTTCATTTATTTATTCTCTAAGAACACCTAAACTTTGATCTTAAACCAAGTGTAATCCCAAAATCTAAATTCAACCAAAGTTGAGCTCACTACCGAAAGCAAATTCTGCAATTATAGATAGAGAGAGAGTGAAAGACTATGGTATGCTTCCAAATGGCTTTAACTAAGAATAAAGTAAACCAGAGATAGAGATAACCAACCTTGAAATCGCATTTACTTTGAGATGGTAGGTGGTATCTTTGTGAATTTAGAGCACCATTAGCTTCTCTTCGTGATTGAAATATCGTCATCTATCTCATCCCTCAGAAATTTCCAAGTACTTGAGATTAACCGATGTTGACTAATTTAGGTCAAAATTGAAATGTTCGATAATCGTTTAAATTAATTTTCTAATTCTGACCTTGCTCAAGTTGATATGCACCTATAATCAAAAGTACGAGGACAAACAATTTTAACCTATCGGAAACCTTTTTAAGAGAAAAGCCCACAGATCGTAGCTGAATCGCCCGACAGCAAAAAATCCTATATTAAAACAAAATTATAAAAATTCAATCTTTTACTGACTCAATAAGCACATCCCATGGCTACCTCTCTTCTAATTGAGCTTCTTAAAATCTATTCCACGTTCTCACAATGCTTTTCGTTCTCACAATGTCTCACTTTGGATCACGCACCAAATCTTCAAAGCTTGAATCCCTCACTCTCAAAATCTGAAGCTGGAATTAGGTTTATGCAATTCTCGATCAATTGAACTTGTGGGTTAATTCTCGTTAAATCTATATTTAAATTTCCTCTCCTCTCAAAATATCTCAAGCCCTAAAATTTATTTTGGAAGAAGTGGAGTTCAAAATAAAAATAAAAAGCTTTTTATAAGAAAACTAAAATTTATGTGCTCTATTCGAACATAGCAAAAGTCTACTCGAATTGAGAGGGATCCAACTGTTTTATTCAAACAAAACAAAAGTTTATTCTAACAATAATGGTTATGTGAGGTCTATTCGAACAAAGCAAAAGTCTATTCTAACAAAAACCTATTTTCATCAAAGAAAAGCATATTTTTTTTGTTCATTTTGTAAAATACTAATGGGTTAGAGTATTTGAGTGAAGAGGTACAAAACCAACATACCTTCTTAGGGTCAGTCCAGCTGCAGTCGTTCCACCTGCACACTCTGACGATGAATAACCACAAGATAGTACTGACACCTATTCTAGACACGAAATGAAACCAATACCAAATATAGATGTTTCACCCTCTTCCGTTACCGGTTCAATCTCTTCTTCTCTATCTCCCTCTCATGATAAAACCCATGATAAATAACGTAAATTGATTTAAGATATGAAAATTTTAACTATTATAGGGAAAAAGATGCCTAATTATTTTTAAGTGTTAAAGTTAATAAGTGCTGAATGCGGGAAAAAAAATTTAAGTGTTGAATGTTGAATGTTAAATATTTTAAAGTGCTGAATGATAAATGTTAAAGTTAAGGGTTTTTTTTCCTAAGAAATGTTAATTGTTGGTTGATGTCTTAAATACACTTGTTATAACATAATACAACATAGAACATAACCCTTTAAGAAAAAGAACTTAAACTACAAATACCATCGTCACACCACCTCCATTTTCACCATAATTTACCCTTCACCACCACAAAACCTCTCTCCTCCACCATACATCCTACAAGAAAACATACAACATAGACCCAAATATAACACATCCAACCATACATACTCAATATTGAGATAAACTTAAAAATTATGTCTTAAAGAAACATAATTCAGCATAAACATAATCCAAACATACAATCAACTAACAAAAATAGCGTAGATAGTCTCCAAAAATATCCTAAAATAAACAATAACCATATGCATTCACAATAGCAATCAAAAGAATGCACAATTTCTAAAAATACAAATATGCCAATCAAAAGCTTAAAAATCACAAGACCATAATCCAATTTAAGGTTTGTTTGGGAGCTCTAATTCTCATCATTTATCAATTGAATTCATGGATTTTTGATGGTGTTGTAAAGTTTCAAAGTGTGTAAGAGAGAGAGATAGAAAAATTAGAGAGGATTCATAGGGCTTTGGAAATTTTGGGGGGATTGAGAGAGAGTTTCATGACATACACAAAGAGAGGGGAAGAGGGATTTATGGCAGAGAGAAAAAATTTAAGGGAGAGTGTGAGAGTACCTTATGAGAGAGGTTTTCTTTAGACTTGCGCAAGGGAAAGAAAAGGGTAAAGTCAGGGGAGATAGGTGAGTTATGTGTTGAAAAAAAATAAGCGTCCCCCAAGTGATTGTTGCAAAGTGGACAAAAATTAGGGCATAATTTTTTTTAAACGAAAAATAGAACACAAACGAACTGCTGAATTCCATTATTCAATAGTTGAAAAAAAATCCTCAGTGAAACAAACACCACTTAAATGATGGCTAAGTTAGGGATAGTGGGTTGAGTTGTGGAAGATTTTTCCTAGGGGAAGCAATTTTTTAAAGGGAAGGAATCATAGTATTTGCAAAAGCTATGAAAAAATCTGGATCCGCAAAAAATCATGCTTTTAGTAACAATTGCAACCTTCCATAGAGGTTTAGTAACAAAAAATCATGCTTTTAGTAATGATTCATGGCAGAGAAAAGAAATTTAAGGAAGAGGGAGAGAGTACCTTAGGAGAGAGGTTTGCCTTGGACTTGCGCAAGGGAGAAACAAGGGTAAAGTCAGGAGAGATAGGTAAGTTATGTGTTGAAAAAAAATTAGCATCACCCAAGTACTTGTTGCAAAGTGCTAAAAAATAGGGATTAATTTTTTTAAACAAAAAAAAACACAAACCAACTGTCGAATTCCATTATTCAGCAACCTAAAAAAAAAATATCAGTGAAACAAACACAACCTAAATAATAGTTAAGTTAGGGATAGTGGGTTGGGTGATGTTGTTCGACTAGTACACTTGACTTGAGAAGAGTTTAACCCATTTTTACCCCTCAATACGTGAATATCACGTGATATCTCTCTCTCTCTCTCTCTCTCTCTCTCTCTCTCCACCATCAAAGCTATTGGAAAATGTTTCTCTCTTCTCTATTATGACTCTCTCTCTATTCTGTGTAACTAAAATTGAGATAATTAGTGAGTTAATGGGTGGTGGTGGGCTAAATCAATAAAAGGTAATTAGTGTTTATCATCATTAATTTGAAGTACTGCAAATTCTCAAAATGGGGGGTAAAGACAAAGAGCAGGCAACTTAATGGGGGGAGGTAAAAAGAACTCACGTGATTTTCACGTAGAGGGTAAAATTGAGATAATTTGTTTTCAACTGAAGCCACCGTCTGTCAATGACACTTGACAAACATAAATGAGTTAAACGAGTACAAAGGCACGCGCTAACGCGCGTGTTGCCAAGCTGAGCTTTGGATTACTAGTTGACGCATGTGCCCCCCATTTTGATAAAAATTATATAGGAGATGACAGAAGGAAAAGCAACCAAATAATTTAAAGGTACTAAGAAGGAATCGATGACTGATTTTAAGGAGAATCCAAAAGTAGCGACTTAATTTAAAAAAAAGCAAATGATCTTAGCCATTAATTTCTTTCTCGACGCATAAGAAATGGTAAACGAAGGATGCAGATAAAATTCTTGTCGATAACCTGTATCCTTAGTAGTATTGATAGATAGATGGGGGTCTTCACATATAAGTGATGACATTACCAATGAAAGAAGCGATTTACATGAGATTTAACAGCTTTGCACCTAACCCCATTTCCTTCACTTGCCTAGATTTATGTTACTACTCCATGTTGGCCAGCTAGTCTTGCTTTGGAGTCAGGATCAATGTAGACAAAATTTAGCATATTAGCTTCTTGTGATAATTAAGCAAGAAATGTTGTGTTTCTAAATGCATATTTTTTCTAGAATTGCAAAGCAAGAAATGTTGTATCTGCAAATTTGTAATCTTGAGAAAAAGGGGGTGCATAAAACTCCAATTATGCTAGCCTATCGAGGAGAGGTTGATCACCATGGATCAGTTTCAAACATTGCTAATATGAGGTAAAAAATTTGTTAGAAAAGAGTGATTTAAAGATCCTGGAAATGTGTTTGAGGTGGACTAAACTATTGGCTAACATACTTGTTAGTTTGGCATTATAAATGGACATAAGCAAGACCTATCTCTCTCTTGCACTTCCCTTTATCTCTCAAGTCTCAAGGAGGTAGCATAAAAAAGCTAATATTTCCCTTCTTCTACTTCATAGTTCATGCCCTGCGTACACTGCCACTAGCATACCCGCTAATATTTTCCATGATCACTTAGTTTAAACTGTGCTTATAAATATTTTTGATATCAGGAAGATATATATTTGGTCATTTGGCAATCACTAACATATAATTGAGCAAAACCTTTCTTCTTATACAAATCTTAAACAATACTTATCAAGTACGATATAATTATGACTTGGAAAAGGACTTAAAACCAACTAGAACTTACATTTTTTCAAGAAATCCAAAAATAAAACTCTCAGATTTATCATTATAAGTAAAAAAATAAATCAAATTATACTTATACTATTCATCATCAACAGATTAGAAGGTAAAGTTATGTTCATCACGGGTGCAGCCCAAGGGATCGGCGAGGCTACTATAATGCTCTAAAGTCAACATGGTACAAAAATAGTAGTTACGGACATATAAGATGCCAAGGTTACGCAGTATGTAAGAAGATAGGGTTGGACATTGCATCATTCATACATTGTGACATGTCCGCTGAAGAAGACGTTAACAATGCCATAGATCATGTAAATGAAAATTTTGGAAAACTCGACATAATGTTCGATAACGCTATAATTGAAGGTTCACCTTGAATGGGCATGTTCTAAGGAATTAAGCATGCTGCTCGAGTTATGATACCGCTATAATTACCGAATTTTGTAGCTCGGAATAGCTCAAAATTAGATCTCTCACCAAATATACTTGTGACAAGAATTAGTATAATTCAAGAAATGACACAGGTAATTTAGCGTGGAAAACTTGAAGATTTGTAACTATAACTTTTATTGCTTGGGGCTGATATCTTATTACAAGTAATCTCTTAAGGCTAATATCTTATTATAGGTCTGATATAAATAACCGTTGTACTGTATTATTTGGTATTGCTATGAAAGTACTTTGTATCTGGGAATATCAGGCAGTTCTTTATTTCTTGAGAATGGTGATGACTAGGCATCAGGTATATGAGTCGAGGGTGATTACAGAAGTGCAAAAGCTTTGGTTGCGTTATTTTGGTAACCAATCTTTGAAGATGCCCACTCCCATACCGGTGCCACTAACATACCATGGGATGACGGAGGAGGAAGCAACGGAGGCGAAGGATGACTATTATCAAATGCGGCAGTTTCATCATCTAATTTTATTAGGTGAGAATAAAATTCTGGAGGCATATGAGGAAATTGGGTTACATACTAGGAAATATTGCCGTTAACCTGCGAGGGATTGGGTTCTATAAATATATAATCATTCTACTTTATCTGCTCCTCTGAAGTTGTGGAGGTTACGAAGATAGAGACGGTGGTGGTGGAGATGGAGATTGGAAATATTCTCCCGTACAATCATCGCTCTTTTCTTAAAGGAGTATTTTATGATGAAGGTTGGTTTAGGCTCTGTTACATCCATCTTCCTGGCTTTTCTTGCAGAAGTATTACAATACAAAGCAGTGATGAAAAAAATGAAATGTAATGTAACCTGTAGATCGATCTGTAGGAAAGTTCTAAATAATTATTCTCTATAAAGTTGTTTGTAAGTAATATTCGAGCTAATAAAAATTTTGCTTTATGTGAAAAATCAGTATGGTAATTCCAACTAAAAATACATTTTCGCATACTGAGATGTAATTTTCTTATGTGATAAAGCAAACTAAAAATGAATATGATAATTCAAACTATGGTTAGTTCGAGTTGTGTGTGATCAAAAATTGATATAATAAAAATAAAGGAAAAGAATCTTTCTGGTCGAGTAAAAATTGGAAAATAATTATAGAAAGTAATTGCTTGAAATGTATTTATCGACGTGCAAGAGATAGATATATGAAGATGTAACAGGTACTTGTGTCGAACTGAAAGAAATCCATTAACTGGTCAAAATGCAATGAGGTTGCTATGGAAATATAAACTTAAATAAATTTTGAGCATGGTCTTCGGATTATTAGCTATGGATAAGGGGAATTTTGAGTATTATTTTATGAATGCAAAATGGTGGGATCTACTGTTATCATAATTTCTATGTATAAATAATGTTTGAAATATGATATAGAGAGGAGGAAGAAATAAAAATGGTGAGGACTCGCTCTCAAATAGATTGGCATGCGTCGAAGGGACGGTTAGCAATAAAGGTTACAGAAGTTCGATAGAGGATCATTAAGCAGTTAGATTATGATACTAACTTGCTGGAATCTTCAATACAGTTTGATAGATTGATTGTGAGGGTGAGGGAAAACGAAATTGGGCGTCACATGTATTCTAGGATATTTCATGAAATAGTATTAGATCCAGAAGCTTAAAAAGCTATTGTGAGAGAAATTTCTCTGATGGAAATAGCTGAGGAAGATGACAGGATTGCTCAATGTGAACTGATTAGGAATAGCGCTCCAAAGCATCTTGGATGCTTCATGTGTGATTATTTGTGAGGGAGCAAACTGTGTTAGGTTGAATAACTGTATTTTGAATAAGGGGATAATACTTCCTTCCAAATGTGTTCCTAATTTTTTGTGAAAATTGTTTGAAAAAATTTCAATGTAGAAATGTTGTAGCATTGGAAATGACGTTAGCAGTTCTATAAGTAACAAAAATATGAGTAGAGAAATCAGATCATCTATATTTTTGTCTTTTGTGTAAGGGTGTAAAAAGTTTGATTGCATGTGAGGAGAGAATCATAATGAGTGTGGCAAGGTCTGAGAGGGATTTGGGTAGGAGAATAGAAAAATATTTAAATATAGGACATGGAATAATGATGGAAAGACATTTTCACCCAAATGGTACAAAACATCTGACTTTAATAGTGGAAGGGACGCCTCGCTTCCAAAATCGAGGGTGGCTTTTGTGAGCCCTAATAACTGCCAGCAGTTACAGAGAGAAAGTATACATAAATTTTCTTCTTATTTATTCAAAGGTCTGTCAAACACAGAGAAATAAAAAACTAGGGAGAGAAAAAAGGAATTGAGTTGTTGAGATTCTAGATAAAGAGTTATCGAAAGTAGCATCACAGCCGAAGGAAAAAAGGGGTTTTTGTGTAGGAAGATTAGAGACCTTTGTTGTACAGTATCGTAGTGAAAGAGGGGTAGTGTGATATCCCAAATTCTAATTCAAACGTTGAAGGTTAGTGGGTTTCATTGATTTGGCTAATTTTTTATTGTGATTTAGGGTAATTGTTTGATGTGGAGAATACTATATTTGTGTATATTCAAAATTTAAAAAGATTGTTATTTTTAATAAATCAGTATAAAAAATTGTTTTGCATGGAAAATTATATATGCATGTGTATGATAGATGTATATGTATGATATATGTATGAGTAAAAGTTTTGATAAAAAATATTTATCAAAAAATTTGATTGAATACATAGACCTATATGTAGGTAGAGGTGTGAGAAGGTTCTGTTATAGAAATTAGCCTAATCCTCAAGCCTATTCATGATATGGAGACTTTGACCTTTGGTCATTTGATCGAAATAGTATCTGTTGAAATGTTGTGGGGGGGGACCTACGAACGGAGAACCCTGACTTTGTAGAGGTAGATTTATAGGGAAAGGACGATGTAGTATTTCTAGATTTCCCTAGTAATCTTGTATCATACCCTGCAGATTCAGATGCATTTAAGAAGTTTTGTAAAATAAAATGTAGTTTTGGTGGTAGATGGGGTAATATTATAGAACATGCTGGGAGATCATTTAAGGGATGTACTGTTCAAAATGGGGAAGAATACTTTTTCTTGTTGCCTGAATTAGAATAGAAGAAAGCTGAGAGAGGAGTAGAGGAGTCGATCTCTTTTAAGTATTTCAATGGGGGTGTCCAAAGTGATCTGGACTAGAGATTTTTGTATTATCTGTCTCAGTTAGAATTTAGATTGATGTTGCTTCTTAGAAATCTTGCTAAAAGTATTTTGAATCCCATAGAGGCCTGTCTTGCCCAGCTTAATGGGAATATGTGGGAAGTGATAAATATATGTGATAACATGAATAGATTGTGGGCTGAAAATGAGGCAGAGAGGAGAATAACTCCTGTAGATGTTTTGCAGTATTAAATTGCGAAATATTATGCGGCGAATGGAGGCGCATACTTCTCTTTTAGTTCGTCTCGACCTCAGTTCTTCAACCTTAATTCAGCAGGGCGAGTGTGGAATGATAATTTGATATGGGTGAAGGGTGATTGTCTTCAAAGAAAGGATGAGGAACCTATAAACCTTATATATGAAATTCTAAAGAAAAGTAAGTAATCGTTTGTGATATCAAGCTGTTGTAGATATGACATCGTTTATCTGTATGTAACAATGTGTTGTGTTATTTTACAGACCCTCAATCTCAGGTGGCAAGAAAAAAAATCACTAATAGATATTGTAGCTCGAGAAGGTGCTGAGCTCAGGATTGTTTTGGAAGAGCTCAAAATTAGTAGATTCAAAAGGGCTAACAGTAGGTCAGAAAAAGTACAGAAGTCTTAAGCAAAGAAATAAATGACAAGAACTAGAGCTGGAAGGAGGGCAATAGCAGATAGTGAAGAACGTCCAGTATTATCGAAGGCTACACCAATGTCTTTGAAGGATGGTTCTGGGGGAGCTACGTCGGGCAAGCATGTTCAAAGGCACCCAAAGATGAAGAATGTGAAGCGTGGCTTGACCTCGGTGACCACGGAGAGTTGAGAGGCCGAGTTGAGTTCAGGAAAGAGGAAGGTAAATGATCTTGCTACTGTGAGCGAGGCGAAGGAGGCGGAGAGTGGTCCTACTATGGAGAACGAGCTGCTAGCTATGGAGAACAAGCTGAGGGAAACATCTCGAGTAGATGTTGAGGAGCTAAACACGTTTACGTAGTTAGAGTTGCGTAGGGCAAGTTTAAATTCTTTATACTATTTGAATTTTTTGTAACCTACGAACTAAAAAGTTATTTTGCTTTGAGTTGCCTTCGAGCTCAAATGTGTCATTTTTTTTGTTGTCGGCTGCTCGCGGATTAAAGGGCATATGTCTTGGGATCGAAAATGAGAGGGCTAAAATTGAGAAGAGAGTGGCTCAACTTGAGGCTGATTTAGCTCTGGAAAAGGAGCGTTCGATCTCTGTGAAGGATTTGCACCGGGTGATGATGCTCGAACACGTAGAGGAGGCGAAGAAGATCATCGAAGAAGTTGCAGCTACTCGGGACAGCCTTTGACAGAAGCTCCTCGAAGTTGAATATTTTGCGGCCCAATTTGAAGTTATCATAGAGGGGCAATATGTCGAAGAAGCCAAAGCTAAAGATGAGCCCGATGTTGATTGTAGCTTTCCCCAAGGAATAGGGAAAGGGTTGGACGCAATGTCCACTAAAACTGATATAGAAAACCACAGAGGATAAATTTGGAGTAGTCTAAGAGATGTTGTAAATATTGTTTTGTAGAAACTTAAAAGCATATGCCTCAAAATTGAGGGATTAGATAAAGAGCACTCTAAGGAGCAAAATGCCTCAGCAACTCTATTGACTTTGCAAACGAAGCTTCTGGTTAGAAAATAACTCAAAATATTTGACTTGTAGGCTTTGCTACTCTAGAGCTACAAAGTAATATTAGAAGGCAGATCAAAATCATAATTAATGAAAGTAATCCATGTTTAATTAGACCATTTCGATGTGTTAGAAAATGAAAGCATATAAAATGTGTACCTTAAAATAGGATGAGATGCAAACGCCTTTTGCCATTAGTGTGAAAAAAAAATTGTAGCTTGAGGGTGAATATAATCCCATCTTGTTGGCTTGTGGGAAACTGAAATCTGTTAAATTTGTGTAAAGCTAACTATAGTTTATTGATTGTATCTGTGAAGTATTGTTGCTTCAAACTTGTTTATGCAAGTCGAGTTAAAAACTATTCGCTCGAGTGAACAACAGACACTTACATATAATCATGAGTTTGCGGCTGAATTCGATAGGATTAAAGATACAAATAAATAGAGCGAGGATCAGTACATCAAAGTTGAGATTAAGCTTGCTAAGGCAAAGATAACTTTAATTATTTGACCTAGCAAATCAAAGGTAAAGATGTTGAGGAAGTAAAACTACAGGAGGAGCTCATGAGGGTGCAGAGTAAAGTGGGAAGCTAGATAATAAGATAGACTTGTTGATGGTGAAATGTAAAGAAGTAGATGTCATTCAATACCATATCAGATCATTAGATGCAGCAGATAAAGAGCTATGGGATAATGTGGTCAGTTTAAAGGATCTAGTGACTTGGAAAGAAAGCGAACTTGTTAAGGTATGAGCTAATTTAGCAAGTTTAGAAAGTGTGGATGAGCAGTTGAGTGATGTTTTGCAAAGTAAAGATATTGACCTTCAGATCACCCAAAATCGGTATGATGAACTGAATGAGCGAGTTATGAAGTTGAAGGCGGACTTGGCTAGTTCGTATGGCAAGAAGTCCAAGGCCGTGAGGCGGTCAAAGAAGAGAAAGAATGACGCTGATGTTACGACTGCCAAGGGTGATAATTTTAAGGTATCAGCTTGAATTAAATAGTTAGAGGCAGATCTGGTTTTCGTTTGAACTACGGTAAGAAATGCAAACGAATGAACTAGAAAGAGTGATTATAAGTTAGAGAATGCTCTCCGTAAAGAGAAAAAGTTATATGTAGCTCTCAAAAGAAAGGATGAGCCACTAAATAAAGCTCGTACTGGGGGAGGTGAAATAAATGAATTAGAATTAGTGGCACTTCGTGGTGAAGTGGAGGAGCTAAGAACGTAAAATCTTTCTGAACAGGAGAAGGTAGCAGAGTTCATATCACAGTTGACTACAGTGATATCGGGCTTAGAGCAACACGTAGAGCGGGCAAGCTCTTATTATGCGAATATGCAAAAACTTCATAAGAGACTAAAAGCATAATTTACCGAGTTAGTTGTGCGCGGCCGAGACAGGATTTCCCCAGAAGAGGTACAGTCGAGGGAACTAATGGCTGTCATTTCCAACTTCGAGGCTGTATCTATAATACTGATATAGATCGAGGAAATTGCCTGAATACCATGGAAACTGAGCTAGTCTTCCGACCTACGGAACTAGTAGCGCAAGGAAGGAATATTGTAACTGCCCAAGCTCCAGAGTTTATGGTTGCAAGACCCCATTTGCTGGGGAAGGTGTAGCTGACCTCCTAAATGAAAAACAAGTAAAGTGATCTGTATATTCTGTAGTTATAGACATGTAGAAAGACGAAAGCTAGTTTTACCTTTGCTTTATCTTATATCTTCTAGATAGCATAGATCATTGATTAAAAACTAGTATGACTTTTGTTTTAATCGCTGATATATGTATAGATTGATCTATTGAAAGCTAGTATTACCTTTTCTTTAATCTTTGATATATGTATAGATGGGTCGATTGAAAGCTAGTATAACCTTTACTTTAATCTTTGAGATTTAGTAGATTCTACAAACTCATCAAAGCTAACTGAGAGTTGTATAGATGTTGCTCCTACTACTTCTGACATGTAAGTTAGCATGGCCTTGCTGCAGGTAGCTAAACATAAGATTTCTCTATAATTTCTACCACAACTCACTGCAATTTTTTAGGCATGACTGGCTCTGATTTGCTTATCTTTAAACCTGTAAAGGTAAAGGCCTGTGAGTTTTTTCCACAACTGTTTGATTACCAGCAAGCTTTACAGTAAAGATTCCATATTTATCTTTCTGATTGAGCATATCTATTATGAGTGTACAACACCGAGTGAGCTCTAGGCGTTGGATTAGTAGCTTTACATCAAGAGGAGTTAATGAATCTTAATAATGATGCCTTAATCAAATGAAAACTGGATAAATTACTGGAAGAAAAAGAGTGTGAAGGGTAAAAACTTGCCATACAACTAATTAACCATCACAATGTAGTTCATTAGTAAGATAGTTATCTCTATGTGAACGTACGAATATGATTATATTAATTAAAATCATAACTTTTAAAGAGAAGATGTGCATTGTTAATCAATAATAGATTTAGTAGAATGAACTATAGAGTTAGTAACTACAATGAGGTGATCCACATAGTTCCATAAGATCTGATAAGAATTATAAACATGTTAAGATAGAAAACGGTATTCAGGACCAATACTTCATGATTGTAGGAGTATGTAAGAAGTTATATAATGTTTGAAATATTACTAAGAAGAACGTTTAGTGGCACAGAATTGATATGTAAGTTACCTCCACTTGTGCTTTTAGTCATATGAATTGCACGTTCTATTTGGAATAACATGACCTCAACCACCTGAAGATACTCTTCATAAGCTCTGTAGTGACCCTGAAAATTCTTAATTTCTTTTACTATTCCCATTTTGCATATTTCAATTTTTTTATCATTCTACATATTCCAACTCTTTAACATCTGCATATAATCATTCACGTTACTCATTCCACGCTTATTCTAACCGTTATGCATACATTAGTGTACTGTATTTTCAGTTTTGGGTATTAGATACCTTTATAGTGGTTTTGGTGGTTTCGGCGGGAGGAGGCCGTATCATGACCTTGGCGACCCCTAGACGGGTCGGGTATGATGTTGTAATAGAGTGTGTGTGGTTTGGGGTGATTCCGTAAGCCCGTTGGGTTCGCCGCCAGGTTCTAGAATTTTTAGGTAAAAAAATTCCTTTTCAGCAACTTAGGCATTCTGGTGGTTTTAGGGAGGAGTAGGCTATTTTTTTTATTGTGGGCAACCCCTAGATGGGTTGGTTATGTAATTGTGTGCGTGTGGGTGTTGCCGACAGCCCCTATCAGTTCTTTTAAGGCTTAGGACCTAACCCATCCATTTTGTCCTTTCGGCGCCTTTTCTGTCCATTTCTGAACTTTTGTTCAGAAAAGTTTTGAACTACTTTTTTTCGAGCGTTGGCTCTTCTAGATGGGTTGGTTATGTTATTGTGTGCATGTGGGTGTTGCCGACAGCCCCTATCAGTTCCGTTAAGGCTTAGGACTTAACCCATCCATTTCATCCTTTCGGCATCTTTTCTGTCCATTTTCTGGACTATTTTGTTTAACTGTTTTGGGCTGTTTTAAGCTATTTTTTTCGAGCGTTGGCTCTTCCTCATGATACACATTGGCCTTACCCTATATAAACAACACTTAACCCCCAAATTCATTTTACTCCTCTCTCTGCAAATCCTCTCCTCTCATGCCAAATTTGTCGCATCTCATCGCTGTGATCTTCACCCCATTACTCGGTAAGTAATTCATCTCTCTCTTCCGTTAGATTCATTTCGATTACTGATGTTGGAGTATGATTTAGGGTTTATAGGGTTTGTGATTATTGAGCTTCAATTGGGGTTTTGGGTGTTGTTAGGTCGTTTCCCTGCCGTTTCGCGATTCCTAGGGCTTGGAACTCCGGTTTTGGCATCATCAGGAATCGAGCCTTATAACAGGCGAGTTTCCCATCTTTGCTAAGTTTCCATACTAATTGCTTAGTGTTGATTTAGAGAACTACCTGTATTAGAGAGGTGTTGATAATTTTAACTATAAACTAGTTAGTCGTTCTTAGCATACTTGTAGTTTATTGCCTGTTAATTTAGTTAGCTGCTCTTAGTATTGGTTTGACAAAAGTTATGGGCTTCTAGTATCGTTAGAACATCTTGTGGTTAGACATGTCAGATTGGACCCTCCTTCGTCGTTTAGCGTAATTATGGCATAGCACTGTGATGGGGTAATTAGTCACTGCTTGTCTATGAATTTGCTTACCCCTTGGATAGTATTTAATTCACCTAAAACTTAGCATGATCGGTCTCAGATACAGAGACAAGATATGGCTGGATTAGTCTTCCTGGTGCCTAGTCTCGTCCTATGAAGAGAGACATGGTTGGATACTATTTCCTGGTGCCCAGTCTTGTCCAGCAAGGTAAAGATATGGTTGGATTAGTTTTCTTGGTGCCCAGTCTCATCCTGCGAAGAGAGACATGGTTGGATACTATTTCCTGGTGCCCAGTCTTCTCCTGCGTACAAAGTCATGGTTGGAATAGTTCTCCTGGTGCCCAGTCTCATCCAACAAGGAGAGACATGGTTGGATGCTAGTTCTGGTGCCCAGACTTCTCAGGCGAGGTTGAAATGCATGTCTCATAACAACACATCTTGTAGAATTTGGAATAAGTATGGGATTATTCCAAATTTGCCACCATCATATCATCATAGCATTGCATCATATCATATTCTACATACTCTCTTTTCCTCCTAACTCTTATTCTAAATCCTATCATCCATCCTTCTATTCTTACTCTAAATCCTATCATCCATTCTTCTGTTCTTATTATAAATCACTCACTTCTTCTCTTGGCAGCATTATAGATCTTGTTAGTGATCGTGTAGAGTAACTGTAGCATAATTAAACTGTAGTAGTCGTTGTTGTTTTTGGTTACTTTACATTAAATATTTTCCCTTTATTATTCACTCCTCACTCTTCTTCGGCACTGGATCACTTAGTTAGTTATTTAGCTTTGTTGGGTTTCGGTGAGCTGCGGTTTTGCTCACCCTCGCTATTTGTTAACATTTCAGAGGTTTAGTAGCTATTTTCTGCCGAGGATTCCAGCTGGTTTGGTGTTAATTTTGTGGCTATTGTAGATCTTCATAGTTTAAGACATCCCTGTATATGATCTTAGCTTTTGACTCTGTATATTATTCAGGACTTTGTATATATTCAGTTGATGTATATATGTCTTTCTTCCACCATTGTTGTTTATTCTTATTTTGCTCTGATGATTTTGTTAAGTGAATGATCGAGCCAGAATTTGTCTACGGCTCGATCGTTCGTGGGTTAAATCTTGGGATTCCCAACCTGTGCAACCTCGAGTCTCAATAATCGGTTCAGGTACTGATTATTAGATTTTGGGGTCGCGACAAGCTCTCTCTTCAAACACCATCTAAAAGTCTGATTAAACTGTAAAACAAAATTAACTTAATACAAAGTTGAGAATATTTTTGTTAATTTGGCACTAGAGCTTAACAGAGTTGATGCAGTACTAACCGAGTGTGGTACAAACATAATGCCTTGATACTCGTCAGGAAAGGAAGTAGAAGCTAGACCAAGATTACTTTACAATTCTATTAACCAATATACATTTTTGAGCCACTTGGCATGTCATTGCTCTTCCAGATTCACAAATCCTGCATCAATGGAAATGGATTATCTTATAAAAAATGAAAAAAGAAGACAATGTAATATCATGTCACACCAAGATCAAAATGAAACAAAGTTAACCTGATATGTACTAATTAATGAATATGAACTTCATCATCATCGATTTTAATATTTGGAATGTGGGATATCTTATGCCACTCACTGCCATAGTCATTCAAGAACATTATCTTCAAAAGTGGACAGTGAAATTTTTTTAACATTCGTAGTTTGGTGAAGCGTCCCTTCTCTTCTTTAGTAGGTAAAGATGTTAAATTTTTGCATTCCCCAATCATTAAGAACTTAAATGACGAAAGTCTGCCAAACCATTCAGGCTATCCGCAAATTAATAAAGCGAGAGATTATCAATTTCTTTAGGGTAGTAAGACATTGAAGTCCATCAAGCAAAGATGTGAGCGTAGACTAACCCACAATCTCCAGTTCATGACGGGCTAATAGATGTTGCTAGCCTTGGAAAGCACCACGATTCACATTATTCGGGAAAGGAAACGAGATTTGCTTATCTGAGATCCCGCCCATAGTCAATCGCTTAAGGGATGTTATTGTAATGACCCTGATTTTTATTTCCTAATTGTAGCTATTATTATATTCATTGTTGTGATACTCTGTATATTCCTACTCATTCTCTTGTCTACATATTAATTATCCACGTTAATTCTGCATACATTTTCCGCATATACTCATTCATCAATTGTGCATCCATTATTCCTTTCGGTAGGTTTTGTCTATTAGATTCCTTTTCGGCGTTCCGGTGGTTTCAGGCGATAGGGCGGTGTTGTGATTTATGGGAACCCCAAGTTGGGTTGTATTTTGTGGTTGTGCGGCTGATGTTAGTGTGGTTTGGGGGTCGAGATGTTTTTGGGTGTTTTGGCGTTGCTTGAGGTGGAGGCGTAGCGGGTGTTTTCCGGGGTGAATCCTTTATAGGATTTCTGGAGTCTTTTTCTAAACAGACCAGTTCTATTCGAACAAGACTTTCTCTGTTCGAATAGGATCCTTCTTGGTACATTTGGAATTTTCCCTGAGTCGCTTTATTCGAATAGGATTTCCCTCTGTTCGAATAGGACTTCCCTTTGTTCGAATAGGATCCTTCTTAGAACAGTTGTTTTTCCCCTAAACTGTTTTATTCAAATAGGATATTTCTCTATTCGAATAAGTCCTTCCTTATAAAGTTGAGCTTTCTTTGCAAGCTTTTTCTATTCGAACAAGCCTTTTCTCTGTTCGAATAGGAATATTTTCTCTGTTCGAATAGGAATATTTCTTATTCGAGCAGAGACGCATTTTGATAACCTGTTGGGTTTAATGTTCTCTTTTCCTCACTTCCTCTCTCCTCTTAAACTCTCTCTCTCCTATCCCTAACCGATTCCCCCCTCCTCAACACTCTAGATCCAATCTTCCCCATCACTCGCGGATTTAACGCCAGCTTCGTCGCAACCTTCACTCCTATCCTTGGTGAGTTATTCTCGATTCCCTTTCCGTTCTTTTCTCTCGATTCGGCGTATGGTTAATTCTAGGGTTTGGGTTTTGTTGTCGTTTTCTTTAATTGATTGTTTGCTTGTTGTTGTTATTGGTTGTGTTAGCTTATTCGTCGTTCTGATTGCCTCGTCGTCGATCCTAGGTTCAGTATTCCGAGTTGGTTTCTGCCGGACTTGGATTATTATCAGGCAAGTTTCATTCCCTCATTAGTAAGTTTCTATACTAGTTACTGAGTATTTTTTTAGAGTATCAAATTGAACTTTGAGATGCTATGTAATTAAACTATAATTTAACCTAGGAATAATTTTGTTTATATTGTTAACCTGCAGTTTAGGCTTATTAATTATTCGGGAGCTTGGTTTATGGTTCGTATAGGACCTGAGCTTAGTTAGTAGTGGTTGGATTAGCATTCTCGTGGCTTTGCCCCTGAATGCCCCTCCCAGCCTTAAGAGATTGATGTTCTGGATGTAGTGACGGTTAAGTTACTGTGTCGGCTATGCTTTGTCGGTGCAACCGAGTCCATATTCATCCGGATTGTGTTACTGTGTGAGCGGCAGCTGTGTTGTTTCTTGTGCACCTGTTGCATCTTAATATCTTATAATAACATCTTTTAAAATTTATTGAGATTGGATGCATGAACACTCACTTTGGTTAACCTCCGATAGGATCCAAGGAGTCCGAAGAACGGGATAAAAGGTTTGGTAAGATTGGGAATGGCACTATCATACCTAATTCAACCACTCATGAGTGTGGAATGGTACGAGACAGAGTTATAGAGATCCCAACTTATCCATGTTGTGGTTGAAATTACTTGAAATGATACGGACTATTGCTCCGTTGGGTTGGAAACTCCTACTACCACTTTGATCAAGTGAGACCTTTCCTTAGCTTGGTCGAGCTTAACAAAATCGTACTTGTGTGTCCCCTTACTGATCTCTTTAAGAAATTAGACGTTAGTGGTTGATCAGCCTACTACTTAGGAATTACGAGTATCGATTATATAGCATCACGTCACACTGCACCTAGGATAAGTATGGGATTATCCTAGTCATCTCATCGCGTCATGGCATTGCATGTTCTCTTATCATCGTATCTCCCTCCTCACATATTCTTGACTCTATTCTCCACCCTCTTATCAACTCTAATCATCTTTCCTTATCAACTCTTTATCCATTCCAGTCATTTAATATATATTGCTAGACTTGTGTAAACTTGTTTCTTGATTACATTCATCTCTACCTCAATTTCTAGTACAGGTTTATTAGTAGAATATTTAGTTCTGTTGGGTTTAGTAAGCCGTGGTTTTCTCACTCTCTTTTTATAACTATTTCTGAGGTTGAGTAGCCTGGACTGCCGCGTGGTTAGCCAGTTCACAGATAAATTTTGCTGCTGCAGATTTCCTTTCATTCCAAATTTTTGTAGGTGTTCTTAGCATATGTCACTGAGTTTTACTCAAGATATTGTATTACATTTTCGACTGATATATATATATATATATATATATATATATATATATATATCTTTTGCTTCCGCGTTATATTGTTATTATTATTTCTTTACTCTGATGATTATTGCTATATGTGAATAGCCGAGCTAGAATTTGTCTATAGCTTGGCTATTTATGGGTTAGAATCTTTGGATTCCCCGACCTGCACTACTTAGAATCTAGTAGTTGGTCAGGCTACCGATTACTGGATTTTGGGGCGTGACTGACTTGGTATTAGAGCCTAAGGTTAATCCTTATTTCTGTTATTGCAGATCATATGAGGTGTTACTCTTTAGACGGGGTTAGGAACGATTCTTTTCGGATTTTTATATTTTATCGAGTTCCTTTCCTATTCCTGATCCTTTCCTGTCCGTTCCTGAGTTGTGTTTCCTTATTCGTAATAGCTGGCTAGAGGTGACAGAGGCAGAGGTCGTACTAGAACTCCTAGGGGTATCTGAAGAGGTATCCGCAGGGGTTTGCACAGTAGAGCAGTGGCTGATGTGCTAATGATTAGTCAGAAGAGTACGGGGTCTGTTCTGATCCCGCAGACAGAGCCAATAATTTCTGGGGATATGGTTGGTGTGGAGGAAATGCCAAGGGTTTAGTTACATCAGGGTACCCTACTTACTCTAGTGCTTCCAGGGCAGCCAGTTATTTTACCAGTTTCAGCAACTTCAGGTGTTTCAGTAGAGATGAAACAGTTTATGGAGAGTTTTGCCACTTCCTTTCAGCACGCTAGGAGCCCGGTACACAGGGAGCACAGTTACTTAGAGCAACTTCAGAGATACAAGTACCCTACATTTTCCAGTACGTTGATTCCTTCAGAGGCCGAGACATGGTTCAGGTCTATAGTGAAGACCTTGGACACGATGAAGTGCCCTGACGATCAGTAGGTGACACTTGCAGCTTACCTACTTCTGGGCGAGGCAGATTATTGGTGGGATATGGCCAAATGGACGCTTTTGGAGTCTTCTATTCTTTGGTCATCATTCCAGAAGCATTTCTTCGATCAGTACTTTCTGCAGAGCTACAGAGACGCCTGTATTTCCGAGTTCTACTCACTTGAGCAGGGTGATATGAGTATTGCTCGATATGATCAGAGGTTTAACGAGCGAGCTCGTTATGTGACGTTTATTGTTCAGGACGAGGAACATAAGAAGATGAAGTTTTTGAAAGGTCTCCGTCCATTCTTCAGGAGGTTCTTGATCTCCTCTGGTGCCAGTACTTACAGGGAGACTTTTTCTAAAGCGTTAGCTTTGAAACAAAATGAGGCTAAGGATCGCAGGTCCAGGGAAGCGAGGAACCCAGCGATACATGATACAAGACCCGATAAGGATAAGGCATTTCAGACTCAGTACGACAGTTTGGGCTTGAAGAGACTGAAATTTAAGAGCACACCAGCGAGAGCTATGGGCGGACAGTATTTAGAGAGAACACAACTTTCTTCTCGCACTTGTTAGAACTGCGGAGGAAATGGGAATGTTAGGAAGTTCTGTCCTAAACCAGATAGAGGTCAGCAGCCGCTACGGTATTTTTAGGGTCTAGTTGGTTACCAACCACGACCGCAGCAGGTTCCTCAGGTTCAGCAAGTTCCACAGAGGCAGTTTCAGGGTCCACAAGACAGATAGAGAGTTCCAAGACCTCAGGGTGTTCAGAGATCGCATCATCCAGTACTGCAGTAAGGTCAGGTTTAGGGCCGTGGACAGGGCAGAGTGTTTGCAGTAGGGAGGCGCGATGCTCACACCGCTTCACCTGTGGTGGAAGGCACAATCCATATCTCTTATTCGCCCGCTCATATCCTTTTCGATTCAGGTGCATCGCATTCATGCATCGCATCTGCATTTCTCTGCATTATGGGCATTGGTTCTTCTTTCTTGATTGATGAGGCATCCGTGGGTACTTCTTTAAATTCCTCGCTGTCTATCTTAAGTATATGTAGAGATTGCCTGATAGTTGTTTGTGGTCGAGTCCTATCAGCAGACCTATTGGTATTACAGATGCAAGAATTTGACGTCATCCTAGGCATGGATTGGCTGTCGACGCATCGTGTCACCTTAGATTGCTTTGAGAAGACGGCTACCTTCAGTATTCCTGGTGAGAGGTGATTCGTGTTTGCTAGTTTGAAACTCGTGCAGACTGGGGTCGGCTTATTATCTATTTTAGAGTTAGAGTCCTCGGGCGTGGACATTAGCTCGATTCTGGTGGTTTGCGATTATTCTGACATTTTCTATCAGATTCCCGGTTTACTGCCGACGAAAGCGATTGATTTTGAAATAGATCTTGTTCTAGGTACAACACCGATTTCGAAGGCACCGTACTGTATGGCGCCTGTTGAGCTGAAAGAGCTGAAGGATCAGATTTCTGAGTTAATGGATCAGGGATTTGTTCTACCAAGTATTTCACCGCAGGGAGCTCCAGTATTTTTTACAAAGAAGAAAGATGGTTCGATGCGTTTGTGTATTGACTACCGCGAGTTGAACAAAGTCACGATCAAGAACAAATATCCGTTGCCGGTGATCGAGGACTTGTTTGACCAGCTTCGAGGAGCACAGTTCTTTTTAAAGATTGATCTCAGATCGGGTTACCACCAGCTGAGGATCAGGGCAGCTGATGTTTCGAAGACAGCCTTTCAAACTCGTTACGGACACTATGAGTTTCGGGTGATGTCGTTCGGTCTGACGAACGCGCCCGCAGCTTTTATGGATTTAATGAACCATGCTTTCAGCCTTTTTCTTGACCGGTTCGTCATTGTGTTTGTCGATGGCATTTTGATATATTCGAGGATCGAGGCAGAGCACGAGGGACATTTGAGGACCGCTTTACAGACTTTACGGGAGAATGCATTATTTGCGAAGTTTGAAAAGTGTGAGTTTAGGCAGCAGGAGTTGAAATTCCTAAGACACGTGGTGTCTAAGTATGGAATTGCAGCAGATCCTTCCAAGGTTGCAGCAGTCGCAGATTGGGCACAGCCGACGAGCGTTACAGAGATTCATAGTTTTCAGGGTTTAGCAGGTTACTATCGTAAATTTATTGAGGGGTTTTCGCGGATTGCAGCTCCTAAGACCCGTTTGACACAGAAGGATGTGCAATTTTTTTTGGATGATAGATACACTTCAGCTTTGCCGAGTTGAAGAATAGATTTACTACCGCGCCAGTTTTGATTATTCCGCCCAATGGGCAGAGATAAAGAGTATACAACGACGCTTCGCTCAGTGGACTTGGTTGTGTTTTAATGCAGGTGGGCAAGGTGGTGGCTTACGCTTTGAGACAGCTTAAGGTACATGAGGAATTATCCTACTCATGACCTCGAGTTGGCAGCAGTGGTTTATGCGCTGAAGATCTGGAGACACTACTTATACAGGGAGAGGTTCGAGCTCTTTTCAGATCACAAGAGTTTGCGGTATCTTTTCTCTCAGAAGGAGCTGAACATGAGACAACGTAGGTGGATGGAATTTCTGAAGGACTACGATGTAGATTGGCAGTATCACCCAGGGAAGGCGAACGTGGTGGCCGACGCTTTGAGCCATTTGCATAGAGGATTACTTGTACATCTGATGATTTGTGAGTGGACGATGCTGAGCGACATTACAGAGTTTGGGTTGATTTTGAGTTCACAGACTGCGGGTGGTCTTTTTGCAAATCTTAAAGTTCAGCCGTTTTTGATTTCTCAGATTATAGAGGTGCAGCAGCAGGATGACAGATTACTGTCTTGGGCTTCAGACGATACTAGACTTGATTAGACAGTTAGTTCAAATGGCAGCATCAGATATAGGGGCAGATTATGCATGCCAGATTCCAAGGTACTAAAACGTGAGGTTTTGAGTGAGGCTCATGGTTTGAGATACACTATTCATCCAGGCAGTACGAATATGTACCAGGACCTGAAAAAACATTTATTGTGGGACAATATGAAATGCGAGATAGTTGCATTTGTTTCTAAATGTCTAACCTGCCAGCAGGTGAAGGCCGAGCATTAGAAACCTACAGGACAGCTCAAACCTTTACCTATTCCAGAGTGGAAATGGGAGCACGTCACGATGAATTTCATTTCGGGATTACCACGAACGAAGAAGAAACATGACTCTATTTGGGTGATTGTGGACTGACTAACCAAATTTGCACATTATATTCCGGTTCGTACGACGTTCACGGCCGATGAGTTGAGCTAAATCTGCGTGAGGGAGATTGTTCAGCTACACGGGGTTCCAGTGTCGATAGTGTCAGATAGAGATGCCAGATTTACCAGCAAATTTTGGCAGAGTTTTCAGCGAGCTATGGATACTTGACTGGATTTTAGTACAGCATTTCACCCTCAGGCTGATGGTCAGACAGAGTGAGTGAACCAGATTCTTGAGGATATGCTTCGAACTTGTGTTTTGGACTTTAAGGGCAGTTGGGACGAGTATTTTCATTGGGTTGAGTTTGCGTACAACAACAACTTTCAGTCAAGCATCGGGATGGTACCGTACGAGGCCTTATATGGTAGACTATGCAGATCACCTTTGTGTTGGGCAGAGGTTGGTGAGCAGAGCTTACTGAGACCAGACTTGGTTCGGGAGACTACTGAGGCAGTTACTACCATCAGGGATTGGTTACGTACAGCACAGAGCTGACAGAAGAGTTACGCCGACATCCACAGGAGACTGCTAGAGTTTCGGATCGGGGATCATGTTTTGCTGAAGGTTTCACCGATGAGGGGAGTGATGCATTTCAGCAAGAAAGGGAAGCTAGCTCCGAGATATATTGGCCCGTTTATGATTCTGGACAGAGTTGGAGAGTTAGCATACCATTTGGCGTTGCCGCCGCAACTGAGCAGAGTTCACAGCGTCTTCCACGTTTCTATGTTGAGGATGTACGAGCGAGACTCTACTCACGTGATTTACTGGGAACCGATAGAAGTTTGGGGTGATGCCTCGTATCTTGAGCATCCGATACGCATTTTGGATCGCGGGAGAAAGTTCTTCGCAGCAAGGTTATTCCGTTTGTAAAAGTCCAGTAGAGTCACCATAGACCAGAGGAGGCGACCAGGGAGCTAGGGACTGACTTGAGGAAGCATTATCCGCAGTTGTTTTAGAGGCTAAGGTACGTATTAAATTTTGGGATAAAATTTCTTCTTAGGGAGTAGATTGAAATGACCTTGATTTTTATTTCCTAATTATAGCTATAATTATATTCATTGTTGTGATACTCCGCATATTCCTAATCATTCTCTCATTTACATATTAATTATCCATGTTAAGTCCACATATATTTTCTGCATATACTCCTTCATCCATTGTGCATCCATTATTCCTTTCGGCAGGTTTTGTCTATTAGATTCCTTTTCGGCGTTCCGCTGGTTTCAGGCGATAGGGCGGTATTGTGATTTATGGGAACTCCTAGTTGGGTTGTATTTGGTGGTTGTGTGGCTGTTGTTAGTGTGATTTGTGGTCGTGATGTTTTTGGGTGTTTTGGCGTTGCTTGAGGTGGAGGCGTAGCGGGCGCTTTTCGGGATGAATCCTTTATAGGATTTTTAGGGTCTTTTTCTGAACAGACCAATTCTATTCGAACATGACTTTCACTGTTCGAATAGGATCCTTCATGGTACAGTTGGATTTTTCCCTGAGTTGCATTATTCCAATAGAATTTCCCTCTGTTCGAATAAAATTTCCCTCTGTTCGAATAGGACTTCCCTCTGTTCGAATAGGACTTCCCTCTGTTCAAATAGGATCCTTCTTAGAACAATTGGTTTTCCCTTAAACTATTTTATTCGAATATGATGTTTTTATATTCGAATAAGTCCTTCCTTGTACAGTTGAGCTTTCTTCGCTGACCTTTTCTATTGTAACAGGCATTCTCTCTGTTCGAATAGGAATATTTCTTATTCGAACAGAGGCGCATTTTGATTACCTGTTGGACTTAATGCTCTCTTTTCCTCACTTCCTTTCTCTACTCAAACTCTTTCTCTCTCTCCTCTCCCTAACCGATTCCCCTCTCCTCCACACTCTTGACCCAATCATCCCCATCACTCGATCAATCTTCGCCAGCTTTGTCGCAACCTTCACTCCTATCCTTGGTGAGTTATTCTCGATTCCCTTTCTGTTCTTTTTCCTCGATTTGGCGTAGGGTTAATTCTAGGGTTTGGGTTTTGTTGTTGTTTTTTAATTTGATTGTTTGTTTGTTGTTGTTATTGGTTGTGTTAGCATGTTCGTTGTTCCGATTGCCTCGTCGGCGATCCTTGGCTCAGTATTCCGAGTTGGTTTCTGCCAGACTTGAATTATAATCAGGCGAGTTTTATTCCCTCATTACTAAGTTTCTATACTAGTTTTTGAGTATTGTTTTAGAGTGTTTAATTGAACTTAGAGATGCTATGTAATTAAGCTATAATTTAACCTAGGAATTATTCTGTTTATATTGTTAACCTATAGTTTAGGGTTGTTAATTATTCGAGAGCTTGGTTTATGGTTCGTATATGACCTGAGCTTAGTTAATAGTGGTTGGATTAGGTTTCTCGTGGCTTTGCCCCTAAATGCCCCTCCCAGCCTTAAGAGATTGATGTGTTGGATGTAGTGACGGCTAGGTTGTTGTGCCGGCTATGTCTAGTCGGTGCAACCGAGTCCCTATTCATTCGGATTGTATTACTGTGTGAGTGGGAGCTGTGTTGTTTCTTGTGCACCTGTTGCATCTTAATAACTTATAATAACATCTTTCAAAACTTATTGAGATTGGATACACGAACACTCCGCTTCGGTTAACTTCCGAGAAGATCCAAGTAGTCCGAAGAACGGGTTAAAAGATTTGGTGAGATTGGAAATGGCACTATCATACCTAATTCAGCCACTCAGGAGTGTGGAATGTTATGAGACCGAGTCATGGAGATCCCAACTTATCCACGTTGAGGTTGAAATTCCTTGAAATGATGCAGACTATTGCCCCGTTGGATTGGAAACTCCCATTACAGCTTTGATGAAGTGAAACCTATCCTTATCTTGGTCGAGCTTAACCAAATCCAACATGTGTGTCACCTTGCTGATCTCTTTAAGAAGTTAGACGTTAGCAGTTGATTAACCTACTACTTATGAATTACAAGTATCAATTTTATAGCATCACGTCACACTGCACCTAGGATAAGTATGGAATTATCCTAGTCATCATGTCATGTCATGGCATTGCATGTTCCCTTATCATCGCATCTCTCTCCTCTCATATTCTTGACTCTATTCTCTACCCTCTTATCAACTCTAATCTTCTTTCCTTATCAACTATTTATCCATTGAAGTCATTTAATATAAATTACTAGACTTGTGTAAACTTGTTTCTTTATTACATTCATCTCTACCTCAATTTCTAGTACAGGTTTATTAGTAGGATATTTAGTTCTGTTGGGTTTAGTGAGCCATGGTTTTCTCACTCTCGTTTTATAACCATTTCAGAGGTTGAGTAGCTTGGACTGCCGCGTGGTTAGCCAGTTCAGAGACAGATTTTGCCGCTACAAATTTCTTTTAGTTCCAGATTTCTATAGGTGTTCACAGTATATGTCGCTGATTTTTATTAGAGATATTGTCTTACATTTTTGACTGATGTATATATATATCTTTTACTTCCGTGTTATATTGTTATTATTATTTCTTTACTCTGATGATTATTGCTATATGTGAATAGCCGAGCCAGAATTTGTCTACGGCTTGGCTATTTGAGGGGTAGAATATTTGAATTCCCCGACCTACACTACTTAGAATCAAGTAGTTGGTCAGGCTACCGATTACTGGATTTTGGGGCGTGACAGTCAAGCACTTCAATTCCATGCAAGGGAAAGATTAAAGCTTGGGGCAATCCATAATTATTAAATAATGGAAAAACTTATTACTGCTTAGTAAACCTTATGGCAGAAGTGTAAAATCTAAAATTCCCTTTACCAAATGATAGGACAAGAAAGTTAAATTGCCAGCCACCGAATTTACTATCACGACATTGCTCTCCATGATATGCAGTTCCTAAAGACTGGAAAATAAATTTGGCACTTTTACCAACTTTCGGCCATACTCCCTCATCATCGACTTTAACAGAATGTACACTTTGCAATTCATCAAATTTACACTAAAAAAGGTTACTACAAAACTCTCCACTAATTCAACTAATCAGACTATGTAATTTACAAGAACATCAAAATAATGCAAACCTAAGAAATTATGAATCAAGTAAAGCTCTTTCAGCAAAAATTAAATGGAGCTAAATCAGATCAAAAGAAGCTAAAAAAAAAAAAAAATGTAAACTTTAACCTACAAAAAAGTAAAATCACCAAACCCCATTTCGTAAAAGGTTCCTTTGGGGTAGGAAGAGTTGTAGCTTCACTTGTAAGCATGGAAAGTATAAATGACATGGTTATTCTATCATCTAAAAATCATGCAGACACAGCAATCCTTCTAGGACACACCTCAAAATTTCTATGAAAAAATAGGTTCAGATATGTCAGGATAAACTATCTCTTCCACTCTGTTTTCCTTCCATGATTTTCATGTATGAAATTAAGTACAAAGAAATTTTAGTTGGAATGAGCGGGAAAGTGAAGGTTATCCAGATTAAATTGAAGAAAACATTTGGCATGCACTTACATATCCTAAAAGGTTCAAGGATTCTCCGTAATCATGAATGTTTGTGTTCTTTTTTCCAGCAACAATCTCTAATAGCAAAACTCCAAAACTGAATGCATCGGACTTTTCAGAAAATTTTCATTGCATAGCATACTCATGGGACATATAACCGTTGCATTTTGATTATTGAAAATTGAATGAATAGAACTGTTAGAAATAACAATATAGATGCAGATTCCTTTAAAAAAATTAATACTTACTATGTCTTGACAACCCTTACAGTATCTGCGTTATTAACCGTAATGACCAAAGATATTATGCATGTATAAATAAGTAGATAAAGAAAATACCTTTATTGCTTAGGTCAACACTTACATGTGAAGCTGTTCCCTTCATGGCTAGTAAAAGTTTCCTGTGACAATGAATAGAAGAGTAAAAGAGCAAGTTAACCCACACAGAAGAAAAATTTATAAAATTTTCAGAGCCTCAATAATAAAATACATGGTCATGAAATGAGGTTATGCCACAACTTCATATTCCCATATATTAGAACTGTAAAAAGGTACATCATTTTCAGGAAATTTTACGTGAGATTCAAAGAGCATATCTTTTCAATACTGTGAAATATTTATATATCAACAACAAAATCATAAAGTAAAAACATACATAATGGCCGAAACTAAATATACCGGACTTTTAAGAGAATTTTCATTACATAGCATACACTGGTGAAATATAACCGCTGCATTTTGATTATTGAAAAAATCAACCTACAACTAGAAGCTATAAAAGCAATTCAAAGATATCCCTTTTACAATGAATATTTAGGAAGAAGAGATGAAATAAAGCTTAAGAAATGATGAATCACTGATTACCTCAAGCTGAATGTTCGATCGAATGCAAGAACGCTTTTACTCAAGTAACCGTCTTGTGGAATCATAGAAACGCATAAAAAGCACTGGATATTTTATGGGATATTCTCTCATCGATTAAAATCAGCAAAAAAGCATCGTATTTAAACAAAAATAAATGGCAATGTTATAGGAAATATATGAAATAAGAGAATTACCTTGGAGCTGCAGTACGAAATGTAGGAGGATTACCTTCGATTTTGGGGGAGACACTATGGGAGAGGCATAGGGTTTACACAAAAAATAAAGATAGAAAGGCACGCCTCTCCAGTACATAATTTAGGAGATCCACATTTAGCATTGCAACTAAAAAAAATGCCAATAGAAATAAATAAAGCCTATCAAACATAACATTGTTTAAAAAAAAAACTAACTATAGTCCGACCAATTTCGGATCAATGCATAAATTTGACATAAAAAAATATGCGTGACATAAAAAAATAGAAATAAGTTTTTTTAAGACTCTTGGACTTTTCGATCAATCTTCAGATTTTATGATAACTTTTCCCCATTCTGGATGAAAATTGAACAAGCAATAACTGTTGATGTCTAATGTGAAGTACTTGCCGGGTGTACTTTTGGGGTGAAGCTCAACCCATTTCTGTAAAAATAAAATAAAATAGTTTAGTAGTAATAAACTATATTTAAAAAAATTAAAAATGCTTTTAATTTTATATGTTGGAGTTCTTACCGGTTTAACATGCAACATTTTCTGCAAATCCAACAATTTTTCCTCAACGCAAAAATAGTTCTCAAGTGCCTATAGAAATTAATAAATTTAAATATGTCATTTGTGACGAAAAATATTAAACTATAAGCTTTGCGAATGTAACATATAAATATATACGTACTTATTAGAGAACTTCGGGGTAAACAATATTCGTTGTATGGGGTGAAACATTGGGTAGAAGTAATACACTTATTCTGCTAGCAGAAGTGCATCTTGATAATCCGACATACAATTGTCCATGAAAAATGGCTGAGGTTCATAAATCTAGCCCAACATATTTTACTGACTGGCCCTGTGATTTGTTAATTGTCATTACATATGATAACCATACGGGAAATTGTCGCCGCGTCATTTGGAAAGACATTTTCGTAGTTGTCGGTGTTAAGGAAATGCGTAGATAAAAAACCAATATTCCTGAATGTGCACTAGTTAGAATCTTGGCCTCAATAATCCGTGTCCCACACCGGACAACAATTAATCGTGGTCCATTGCAAAGCCCATCTTTAGGAGCAAGATTTTGAAGTAACATTATAGGGCATCCCACTTGGAGTTTTAGCTTGAACAGTGGTAAGCCGGGAGGTTCAAGACTATTCAAATACTGACTTGGGTACCGATTGTCAAATGGACTATCAACTGCCTCATTTTCTTGAATTTTATCTGCCGTTAAATAAGTTATCGATTCTCCAGAAATCATATTTAAAGCTTCATTATTGATGGAGCTAACGTCATCATTTCGTGCAGACAGAATTGTTCACTCCGTTAGAAAACAATCTTGTCTTTTGATAGATACATTCAAGTGTGGGTAGATTGAAAGTATGAGGTCTCAGACAGTTTCTAAATTTTAGATTTCTACCAGCAATTGTACAATCTCTTCGGGATTGGATCCAACCTAAGGAATCAGTTCATGAATTAGGTAGTAAAGTTAATGTTAGAAAAATAACTTAAGGATAAAATTACTTGCATCAGAAACTCACTGAATAGTTTGTTCTCTGGTGCAACATAATCCAATCTCATATTATCAACCAACGTTAGAAGTTGAACATGTTGCCAGAGTAACAATCTTTGCAAAGATGCCGAAACAATTTGATCATGACCACCATTAGGTACAACAGGGAGGATTTGATGAAAGTCTCCAATGAGTATGACTGTAATCCCACCAAAAGGCCTACTATCGTTGCGGACATCTCTCAGTACTCGATCAACTGTTTCCAAGCAATACGTATGTCGTATAGGGACCTCATCCCATATGATAAGCTTGGCTTCTCTAAACAATTTTGTGTGAATAGATTGTTTTTGCAAATCCACACTTGGAATTTTTAACCACATTTATCGAGATGTAAAAGGTTGATTGGGCTGTTCTGCCACCATCAAGAAGCAATGATGCAATACCTGAGCTTGCGACCATTATTACAATATTTTTCTTTTTACATAGAGTTGTCGCAATTGTATTATAAACAAAGGTCTTTCCAGTCCCGGCTGCTCTATTTAAGAAGAAAATAAATCCTTTGTTGCCTAACACAGACTCAATAATAGTATCGTAAACTTTTTTTTGAGCATTATTCAAGAGATTCACATTTACAAGAGCACCTGCTATTCGTTTATCGGATTGAAACTTCTTTTGCTCCAATATAAGCTTGTTCTCACTTAATGTACCCTAGTTACCTTTTGGCGACCTCATTGGAGGAAAATCTTGAAGCATTTTTCCCGCTACGAATAGCATTTGATATACCAGATATAGGGCATAATCATTAATTTCATCTTCGGTTGGATTTAATATATGAAATTGTTCTTTTATCTTATACGCTAGATCATCACAAATATTTATCCATAATCTGTTCCATAGTTGTTGGGGGTCAATAGGATTATAGTCAGCTAAAATAACAAAAATTAATCTTCTTAGCTGATACCCAGTTTGTATAATAACGGCTTCATCTAAAAATTAAATCCAATCTTTATCATCTTCTAAAACTCCCATTGCAGCACATGCCGATTTAAATGTGTCATAAACCACATTGTTGACTTTGCGTAATGATTCAAAAGATGTTGGACCCTTCACTACTATCAGAAGTAATATCAAGTAGCACCTCTCCCTTAAGTTTGGGATTGCATAATATATTCGACCAATTGTGAACTTATTGTGTGGTGATTGGCTTGTACAAACTTTGTTATCCTTATGCCATGTATGTTGATAAGGAAACTCTTTATATGTAAATGATCTTGTATTATCAAGTGAGGCACAATAATTAAAAAAAGTTGTAAGTGACATCCTTTCATTAGCAGCTCGAGCAATAATTGAGGCCATCGATTCGTTTGCATCAAAGGTAACTTAATGCATTCCAGGTTAATGCAATGCTAATCTTACAAAATTTGGTTGTTGTTTATGCATTTTGAACCCAAATATCCTCCAAGCACCTTCAGGAGAACAAATGTATCGGAAATCGAGGTATTGTTGAATCTCATCCCATGCAATAACCATAGTCGTCCTATCATGACCCTTGTAGATGTACTTGTAAATGTATTTGACACATTGAAGTATGTCACATATCTCAACATTGATATGGCAGTCAAATAATTCAGATAGCCGCGGATTGTATGGTATGACATCCCTATTATCAACAATTATCCCTTTTACAACATGCGTTACATCAGGTGTCTCTCACCTACTGTAAATAGGATAGCCATATTTCCCCATGGTTGTTTCTTTCGCATACCACCTTGGATACTGCTTTGTATACTGACCATTCTCCATACATAAAGCATTCATGTTTTTTTCACCACATGGTCCATGAATCATGCATTTTTAACAGTATTAAAAAGTATAGGATGAGTTTTTTATCAGGTAATTTTATGCTTTCCACCTAGTCCACTTGTAGTGGCATTCGAATCTTATCCTCATGTCGCAAGAAAAATAGTACATGCATATGTGGTAGTCCGCATTTTTGGAATTCAATTGTCCATACATGTGCAACATGAATACCGAACACTCCATTATTGAAGACCACATTTAACAAAGCTCTGCATTTTCACTCAAAAACACGGGCTACCAGATCTGGCCGATCATAGACATTCTGATTGGGTAGAAGGGCATTTGTTATTTCGGGCCAATTTGGATTAGCTGTCATTGTAAGAAAGATATCTGGGTGTTTATTGTAACCGATTATTGCCAACGAATCTTGATAGATTTCATACATATTTTTAGGGCTCCCAATGTGCAAAGATGGTAGAACACTATGTTGTCCAACTTGATCATCGTTTAGACCCTCCGTTGTGATATCTGTCAAATTGAATTATATCAGAGAAAAATTCATCTTGGTTCAATCTTGCATAAGTCAATCGATTTTTCTCAGTTATAGCCCACGGGTCAACTATGAAAATTTGGAATAATCTACCTCCACAAAAGATCGGTGAATACTTTGTTGTGCGCTCGAAAAGACGATAGAAAAAAATATTGCTTCATGAAAAGCTTTCTTGATGCTGAAACCTTACGTGTTACATCACAATGCTTTAATCCTGTCGTCCATCCTAACTGACCAATCGGGAAAAAAAGAACATAATGCAAGGGAAGATAGGCAGGATGACATTCACTAATTTGTGTTAGTCCTTGTTCATGCTTAACATAACCAACAATATCTCTAACATTGCATATTTCCATCCCATCTCCTGGCAGTATGACTGCAATTTCATCAGTTGTCGGTATATTATATTGGCGATGATTTGTAAAATTGGCATAATGAAGATAAGTTGGCACATTAAAATTTTCATCTCCGTCAGAAGTAGCTTCTAATACCCCAAACGCGCATTGATATAGTTCACAAAATGGATTATTTTGTTGCATTGTATTTTCTATAGTTTGTAGCACATTTCTATTTAGACATGGATTTCTTTTATGACGTGTATCAAGAGCTGCACTGGGATTGTATATATAAAGTTGGGCATACATCACATCTTCACCTTGATTTGGCAATAAAGCACCTATTCGGTGGTACAAGACTCTGTGGATAACAAATGGAGATGGTCCTTGTCCTCGGACTATTCGATCATCCATATAAACGCCATGACTTGTAAATGTGTTGGCTGCATTATAATCTCAAAGGTAGTTTCGAAATGACCTTGAAAGTATTCCATTTCAATCGTACAATTCTTGCAATTTAGTAGGCAGCGGATCAAGTATTGGAAACCTAATTTTTCCCTGGAAACAACATTGGCCAAATCGCCAATTGAGAATGGAAGGCTGGGATAATTTTTCATCTAACCAAAGAAGTACAGAGCAATGTATACATTTGACAACCATTTGTCCAAGAAAATGTCACCCCATTTGTAACCCAACTCCTCTAATGTCATTGCACTGGCGATTTTCATCTTCGCTTGAAGCACATTGGTCATTAAAATCAGCATTGAACATATTCACTCGAGTTCTTGAAGTATTACCGATTTCAAAGCTCCGAAGGGATGGAAAATTATCAGTTTCATGTGTATGCGAAAAAGGGGGGATAGGAATTACATTGCTTAGTAAATCTTCTTCGGTAGATAAGACATTGTCATTAGTTATAGGTACATGAGAAGGAATAGTAGGAGTTGTAGAAACATAAACTATAGGACCAGAAATCCCAGTACAGATTGAAGCTCGATTAAAATCAACATCAAAGTTTCAAGCAACTTTGGCACGTTGAGATACCCCACGAATAATTGCATCTCCTTTTAATTGTTGTTCTCTTTCTCTTCTAGCACGTTGAGATATTCATTTTTTAGATTCACTAATTGGTATGTCTTGAGGAATGGGAGTTGTTTCTAATGGAGTTTTAGGAATGGGGGTTGTAGGAAAAGAGATAGCAGTACATGATGCAACTCGATTAAAATCTATATTTAAGTTTTGAACGACACTTGCTAATTGATTCGAGGCTTATTCTTGATAGACTGAGATAACTTTTGCCTTACTTCCCTCTTTTTCTCTTCTTGCACGTTGTGCTATTTGTCGCTGGATAGCCCTTTATCTTGTACTGGTAGTCACTCAAATGCTACAAAATTGTTCTCTTCGAATTTTTTTCTAGGCCGTTGAGCCAAATCTTGACTCGAGATCCCTTCCTGGACTAACATAGCAAATTTTGGACCCGTATCTTGGTGACATTGAGCAGAATCATTAAGTACCCTAGGTGGCACGGTTGAAGATGCATTACCATCTTTAGGAGTTTTACGAATGAGGGTTGTAGGAAATGAAATACCAGTATACGATGTAACTTGATTGAAATCTATATTTGTGCTTTGAGCAACACTTGTTAATTGATTTGAGGCTTGTTCTTGATATACTGGAATAACTTTTCTCTTATGTGCCTCCTTTTCTCTTCTTGTGCATTGTGATATTTGCTGCTTGGATAACCCTTTATCTTCTACTCGTAGTTGCTAAAATACTATAAAATTGTACTCTTCGATTTCTCTTCTAGGCCATTGTGCTAAAGCATGACTCAAGAGCCCCTCTTGGACTGACATAGATACTTTAGGACCTGTACCTTGGTGACGCTGATAAGTATCATCAAGTACCCTAGGTGGCACGGGTGAAGATGTATTGCCATGTATCGCATCCGATCGTATAACCAATGTGTTGGTGGGTGATGTGTGCCTTTTCCTTTTTTTCGAGGTACGCGGTAAATCCTATGTAAATTTATAATAAGATGATTTGTAAAGTTTAAAAGCTACAATGCTAATGAGCAAGATTTAGCAAATGCAACCTGGTGTTCAAACCGAACTCCATTATGATTAGAAGATATGGAGTTATAAAATAGCTTTTAGTTTGTCCATTTACTTAACACATACCCATCACGACTATGCTAAAAATCCCATGCAAAATTATAGTTCCAGGAATTCATTTTAGTTTTGGCAATCCTCAAAAGAGCTAGCCATAAATTATGCATGATAATGTAATATATTTCTTAAAATGAATGACGCACTACACATAACTTTCTAATTTAACTTTGATAATTGTTTCATAATAATGAGAAGAATGTATCTTTAAAGTTATTTAGATTGTCAAAGTTTGAATACTTATAATAAATAATAATTATACTTTAAAAAGCCATTAGCTATTATTACGGGTGTATAAGTGATATCTTTTTGCATAACTTGATAATAGCGATAAACGCCTCTATGGGAGACTTTGGTCTTCGAAATTTACATGGCATTTTGTTCTAAATATGACATTTTGTTCCTGTTATTAAATTAGTCAGATATTCAACCTAAAAAAATACAGCAACTTTGGTGACATTTTTGATTTTATGGTGCATTGTGGTTCTCAATTTGCATGTTCTATAAGGGATTTCAGGTTGTGGCATCAACTCTTTTCTATCCTATCACCACTTGGGCATCTTACAACTCAAAGGCCTTGGAGGCATCTGAACCTTCCAATCAAAGAACTTCAAATTCTAGAATCCTAGGATTCCAGATTTAGGTATAGGTATAGGAACCAGTGCATAGAGCTTAGCTTACCTATCCTTAGCTTACCTATCCTGAGCTAGGTAGATAAGATGTGAACCAACGACCAAATCCCATTTTTGTCAGATATTCTGCTGGGAGGTATTTATGTACTATCGGGGTTCCGTTGCCATATTTAGGTATAGGTAAAGCTTACCTTTCCACCTCAACTTTCCAACCTACCTAGATTCCAGAATCCCTAGTATAAAAAGTATTAAATGTTGATGGTTTAAATCCTACACTTAATTTTAATTTTCAGTAACTCATGAGAGTGCTTTATGGTATGGCATTAAGTATCATATAGTGCTTTATGTATATCATCTTCATGTGACAGACAGAGTAATCGAGACTTGCATACGGTGAGAAAAGCCGGTAGTAAGGAAAGAGAAGGACAGACTAACTGAGACTTGCATACGGCAAAAAGCCGATAGAAGGTAGCAAAATAAGGTAGGATCCTTGAGTTAGGAAGCCAAAGTATTTTAAAGCCATTAGAGCTAGTTTAAAAGAGGCGAGGCAAAAGAAGTCGAGTACAAAGACCATAGCATAGCATCGCATCTGGGCATGTTACAAAGAGTTTCTTGCATCCATAGCAGAGAGTTTCTTTTGTTCATAGATAGATAGCAAAATATGAAAGAAGAAGCACAAGAAACTCAACCTAAGATAGAAAGGACTACTGCCATATTAGCCTGGGGTAATTCCCATATGCCGTAAGAGTAAGATATGTTATATTTATTACATTGAAATGTGTGAGTAATTTTTACATGTGTCAATAATTTTTACAAAATATCGTGTGAGTAATTTTTACAAAATGTAGAAAGTCAAGCAATATATGTTATATTTATTAAAGAAAATGTGTAAAATAACATTGAATTGTGTGAGTAATTTTTACAAAATATAGAAAGTCTAGCAATATATGTTATATTTATTAAAGTAAATGTGCGAAATAATATTGAACTTACCTAAGGCAAGAGCCCTTGGATGAATCGATTTCGCTCAATTGGAAAGTTTGGATGCTCAGTTTCGAAGTACGTGAATGTACTTTTTTCAATCTCTTGATTGTTCACTGGGTGTGCATTACGTATTAGTGTGTTGGGGTTTGGTGGTGAGGTCTTAGGCATGGGGATAATCTGGGGGAACAATAAACATTGTTGTAAGTATGAATTTGGGTAAACACATGTTACTCGATGCATTACCACTTCTACCGGTATATATATGTAGGACTGATTTCAGAACCAATATGAAAAATAAAAAAATTTAATTACTGGGAAGACTTATTGGTGCACCATGTATAGGCTACAAATCATAGATAAGAAATGCGATATATGGTAGCGAGTCTGATATGTTACGGATCAAAGCGCATCATTACCCAAGGGTACCATTAAATATTATAATTAATTAAAACATTACATAATCATCCCAAAATGTTTAACTACTCAATGCATTACCACTTCTACCGGTATATGTATGCAGGACTAACTTCAGAAACAATTTGGAAATTAAAAACATAATCATCCCAAAAGGTTTAATTTAGCTTAATCATCCCAAAATGTTTAGCTACTCAAGGTATTACCACTTCTACCGGTATATGTATCCAGGACTGACTTCAGAAACAATTTGAAAATTGAAAAATCTAATCAACTATGATAATGGTTTTCAGCAAAAATTAGGAGAACAAATAGATACACTAAGGAGAACAAAACACCCTATATAGAGAGAGAGTATGTGTGTTTAGAGTACCTGTTTACTGTTAAAGGAAGACATAAAAACTAAATGACGAATCTTCAAGAGGGGAAGCTGAACGGAGCAGTACAATGCTAGGTAAATTTGAACCAATGCAAATCCACCCAAATCTGAACTATTATTCAGAACTGAAGTAACAATATTTCACGCAAAATTGAAGCAACGATATTTCCAAAAAATGGCGTTTTAAATCAAAATCATTGTTTGCAAATCCAACCAAATCAAAATTATAAGGAGAAATTGAAGCAATGATATTTCCAAAAAATGGCGTACACGAAATTGAAGCAATAATATTTCCAAAAAATGGCATTGATAGCTGTGTGCAAATCCAAACAAATCAAAAGCATAAGGCGAAATTGAAGCAACAAAACGCAGAGAGAGAGACAATCGACAAAATTGCAAATGTGCAAATCCAACCAAATCAAAAGTATAAGGCAAAATTGAAGCAACAAAATGTAGAGAGACGGAGAGAGCGTTGGTTTTGAGTATTTTTTTGTTTGTTTTTTTTTTTGAGAATGAGTAGTTTTCACTTGGGGGAGGAGAAGAGAAGTTTGGACTCGGGGTTTTTCATTTTTTGACTTGAGTTTTAAAACATAAACTTTCAGAACTGCCCTTCCTTGTGCGTTCCTCGAGGCGTCAACAGCGCATCCCGACCCCTCTTTATCTCTGGACATAAAGACAGACTTGTCCCAAGCGGCAAAAACATTTTTTTAATATTTAACACTTTTTAGACCTGACTTTTTAGGTGGACCAAACTTGCTACTTTTGCCATTATAAATGAACCTAAACGAGGCAAGCTCTCTCTCTCTCTCAAGTCTCAAGGAGCTTAATTGAATAAGGAAAGTAAAGAAATCAAGAAAGAAACAAAATGAGCTTTAATGGTTTTGTTCCTTCCATTACAGCTGAAAGTAGGTAATATTCATTTATGTTCATGTCATTAACAAAGTTCACGCAAAGCGCTGCTACCACTAATATTCTCTGCTTATTGAACTATATATAGATTTATATTTGCGATCCTACGGGTTCGTACTTATACTTCACATAAATAATTTCAGCTTACCCTAGGAGTTGGGAAATGCCTTATAGTGAACCCTAATATATAACTTTGAGATTTACTTTGTACTGAAATCGTTCGTCATCAACAGATTAGAAGGTAAAGTTGCATTAATCACGGGTGCGGCCCAAGGGATCGACGTGGCTACTGCAATATTGTATAGTCAACACAGTGCAAAGATCGTAATAGCAGACATCCAAGATGACAAAGGTTATGTATTACATAAGAAGATAGGGTTGGACATGGCATCCTTCGTACACTGTGATGTTACCATAGAACGTTAAAAACGCCATTGATCATGCAGTTGCAAAATTTGGAAAACTCGACAAAATGTTCAATAATGCTGCAATCGAAGATCCAACATGTCCGAATGTAACTGATACTAAAGTATCCAACTTCGAAAAGACAATTACCGGGTGTGTTCTTGGGAATTAGACATGCAACACGTATTATGATACCAGGGAAACAAGGTTGCATCCTCATCAATGGAAGAGTGTCGACTGTCACAGGGGGATATGCATATCAAGTGTACGCAACTTCAAAGCATGCGATTATAGGTCTCATGAAGAATACGGCTGCTATATTAGGACAGTTTGGTATAAGGGTTAATTGCATTTATTCATTCGTGGTTGTAACAATTATGGCTACTGATTATTTTCCGGACAAGGATGTTAAGTGGATTGAAGATTATGCATGCAAAATTTCTAACCTTGAAGGAGCTGTTTTAACTGCAGATGATGTTGCTAAGGCCGTGGTCTATTTTTGGGAACGACGACTCCAAATATATCAGTGGACACAATTTTATAATTGATGGTGGGCTTACCACGACTAATGGAGCGTTTGGTATTTTCGATTACAACTAATTAATTGCCGGTAAATTCGAAGACGTATCCACGATTTGTTACACACTAGAATTCAATATAATAATTAATTGCCGGTAAATTTGAAGACGTATTGATCGAGGAGGATCTAGGAATATTTGTAATTTAAGTAAAAGTCGTTCGAACGAGCTTGAGAGTCGTTCGAACGAGTTGACAACTTTCTAGGGTTTTAGTCCAATTGGCGTAAGGTCGTCCGAACGACTCTCTATTTCGTTCGAAAGACTCTGGCGGTGGTTTTATTTATAAGGTGTGTTTTTCCCTCGAGATGCGTTCTAGTTTGTAATTTCCTGTTCCCTCTATATAAATGGGACTTAGGTTATCTTTTTTTATTATGTTAGATCTAGAAAGAGTTATGAGGAAGCCTAGGGTTTTTGGAGTGATTTTCTTGTAATTACTTCATTTTTTAAGCAATTGAAGCTTTATTTTTTTCAATCAATTGGTATTCTTCATACTTTTCAGCTAACTAGAGTTTCTCAATCATATTGTGGATTAAGTGGTATCAGTTTTCCAGTTACGATCTTTGAGGGTTGATTGTGGTTTATGGTCTCTACACACGACCGTCTCAAGCAAACGAAGGCGAAGCTAGTGAGTCCGTTGAAGATCCATTGCAAACCTAATTCGAAGAAAGAGGCCAATTTGGAGATGGGCGATTCCGACGATCGACTCACGATTTTGGAAATGACAGTTTCTGACCTAACTTCTACTGTAGGGGAGTTAGTTGAACAATTGCGTCTCACAAACCTCGCTAAGGATTCCGCTTCCGCGAAACGGCGAGGTCGTTCGAAGAAGAAAGGGGTTGTGGAGGTGGATGGGGACGACGATTTTGCAAAGATCGATAGTGATTCTAGTAAGGCCGAATCCGACAAGGAGCGATCGGGTATTGGTAAGTCATAAAATCTTATTCGTAATCTTCGTATCAATTTTAAGATTGAAATTCTGGTATTCTACGGTTCGATCGATGCCGAGAAGTTGGATGATTGGTTAGATAGGTTAGAAACTTATTTTTTCGTTTATGAATACTTCATTGCTCAGCAAATATCTTTTACTGCGTTGAAATTTGTAAGTCATGCACTCAAGTGGTGGAAATCTTATCGAAAATGCCACGTTGTAGGAGATTTGGGTTGGAAAGAATTTAAGGTATTAGTGTGGAAGCAGTTTTATCCGATTGGGTATGAGCAAGAAAGATGGTATAAATGGCATAATTTTCTCCAGAAGTTTGAGCAATCCGTACAGGAGTACACTACGGCGTTTCATAACCAACCTTTGGTTTTGGACATTGATGTGGACGAGTATGAGGTGTTCATGAAGTACATGGGGGGTTTTCAGAGTCTATTAGGAGAGAGTTGAAGCTCTTTACTGTGGCCAATATCGAGGACGCTACCGTGAAGACAATTGCCATTGATGGCAAGTACTTGAAGAGTGACAAAGAAGACGACAAGATCAAGTTGGGGTACAAGTCTAGTTGGAAAAACGAACATAAGGGAGAGGCCAAAGGAGAGGGGTTTTCGTCTAAGGAGTTTTATTGCAATCATTGTAAGGCGAGTGGGCATATTTTTTATTATTGTTGGAAACTTCACCCGGAGCTTAGGCCGAAGGAGGAGAAGAGAAAGAAAGAGAGATATGTACTAGCCGCAGAGGTTGTTGACCTCCCAGATTTAGATAAATCGAATCCTAAGCTTGTATTTATGTTTTAGCGGAATTTGGCTACCGATGAGAAGAGTCGGGAAGAACTTTTTCATGTCAGCATTCATGTAAAGCAGAGTTTAGTTGAGGCCATTATGGATCCGGGTAGTCAGAAATTTTTTATTTTTGAGATGTTGGTTGAAGAAGATGGGTTTGACGACTAGAGCTCGTCCTATACCGTATGGTTTGGGGTAGATTCATAAAGATACGGATTTGAGGATCACGAAGCAGTGTATATTCAAGTTTGCGATCACTGAAAGGCTTATTGACGAGGTGACGTGTGAGGTAGTTACTTTTAATGTGTGTCAGGCCATCTTGGGTAGCCCTTATCTTTGGGACCAAGATACGATTCATTATCGTAGAGCTCACAAGTATCTTCTTGTGAAGGAGGGGAAGGAGTTCCATATCAATGCTTGTAAGGGCATGTCACTACGTCAAATTTGGTAACGGAAACTCAGGAGAAGCGGCTGGTTAATACGAGCGGCAAGTTTGTATTATTGGTACGACCAGTTTAGGAGGGTACGTCGGCTTGAGTGTTGTCTCCAGTGATGATGTTTTATAAGCAACAGACCGACATGGGGAAGTTGTAAGAGAAGGTTGTGGTACATTCTGATCACAAACCGTTCTAGTTTTTAGCTACATAGTCCAGGCTCCAGCAAGCTCGCAAGATGAAGAGGTTATCGTATCTCCAACAATTTTCCTTGATTGTATAGTATAAGAAGGGAGTGCACAACAAATTGGCTGATAGGTTATCTCGATACCCATTACCAACTACTTTCGCTATGTTGGTTTCTATGCAGATACAGCCTTTTGTTACATCAGGATATGTTGTAGAATATGATGATCCTAAGGGGCGTAGTATGTTTCGCCGAGAGTTGCTGCCAGGCAAAACTTGTGGTGGTATTGAATTATTCTGAGTTGGGAAGAAAGGTCAGCTACCTAGTACGTTGAAGTGGTATAGCAGGGTACTGAGCGGCGCTACATTCCCACCTCTCAAGTTCTCACTTGAGCGGGAGCTTAAGGCTCCTAAAGGGGGGAGCCATGATCGAGGAGGATCTAAGAATATTTGTAATTTAAGTAAAAGTCATTGGACGAGCTTGAGAGTCGTTTGAACAACCCTGTCGTTCGAACGACTCCCTATTTCGTTCGAACGACCTTTGTCATCTCCACTAGAAATTTGGACCAGAGCCATATTTCATTCGAACGAGTTGACAACTTTCTAGGGTTTTAAACCAATTGGCGTGAAGTCGTTCGGACGACTCCCTATTTCGTTCGAACGACTCTAGCGATGTTTTATTTATAAGTCGTTTGAACGATAACCTAAGTATGCCTTATATCATTTTTTCTTGTAATTACTTTATTTTTTAAGCAATTGAAGCTTTATTTTTCCCAATCAATTGGTGTTCTTCATACTTTTCAGCTAACTAGAGCTTCTCAATCGTATTATGGATTACGTATCCGCGATTTGTTACACACTAGAATTCAATCTACTAGTCGTGGGTAATATTTAAAGTGTATTGTTCTGGCTCATTATTCCTCGATGTATCAACTATTTGGTATCAAATAAATTTTGATTTATAAAATAACTTCTATAATATACAAATACTGCAAAAATCGAAATGGTGAACCTGATTATATCTTCCTTAGAACTTATATACGGGAAAAATACTACGGCTGGAACGTAAGAGATAGTTAAACTAAGTATTTGAACGATAACAATAATCTAGAAGTAACAACAACAAAGAAGCATGCTCGAGTTGCGGGTCACACTTTCTTTAAGGAATAATTCGACATAACCCGAGTACTAGTAGTGAATTGTCGAATCTCCTCCCAAGATACAATGAATAACAACATACATAAGTTCTTTGTACTGGCGGGACGACATAAATAAACTTACACTAAACAAAACCATTTGGAAAAGAGAGAGAGCAAAGATTGATTTGTAAAACCTGGGGGAGAGAGAACAGACGTTCCAAAAAGAGACTCAAGAGCCAACTACCCAAATCTAAACCCGAACCTAGGATGACCTAAAAGGGGTTTAAGTATGTCAAGGGTATAAAGAACAATGTGGGCACTAGATTATATTTTTAGTTGCATTATAGTTTACAAACAATGTGGGAGTAAAACTCAAGGCAAAAGTTGGGTTCTTTTTCTTAACACATTGAAAGAACAAATTGCTAGAAGATAAAGAGATTTTATAAAGAGGTTTTGAAAAAACAATAACCAACAGGTCATGGGTTCAAACCCAAGTAAATTTTTTATTTTCGAAATATATTTGTTTTGTTAAAAACCAACAACAAATGATTGGGATGGGGTAAATTTTATTGAAACCTCGGTTCATCTTGAAAAAAGTAAGTATGTTTCTTTCCTTGTATCGCTACTTTGGTGCTTAGGGAGAGGGGGGAAAAATGCCTTCCTTGCACTTTGACAAAAGAATCGTCTAGATTTTCAAAAGAGAAGCGCAACAATAAAATTTCTCCTATACCTAGATATACCAAAAAAGAAACACCATGAAATTGTTCAAATATAAGTGACACCATGAGAGAGCAGAGAAGAAATCCTTGAACCACTACTTCAAACACACTGATGCGGTAGTACCTGCCAGTGAAATAAAGTTTGAAAAGATCAAAAACTGTTATGAGCTTATCGATCGATACCATATCAAGGTTTTGAGATCATATATATAAATCTTGGATTTATTCACATGCTAATGAAAGCCAATATGTTTAAGTTACTGAGGAGTATTAGTTTGGTACAACTGAGATTGCGATGCTAAATAATGTATTTATTGTTGGAAGATGATAAATCTAGAGCAATCTAATAATATAACTTATAAACAATAGGAGAGAAAGAAAGAGAGAGATTTATTGATTTATCATAGTTGTGTTCTCTGTACATAATATAGAGATATATATAGGTAACCCTACAACATAAGATACCCAATCTACTCCAACTCACCCCATAACCCTATCGGACCTATGGGCTTGTTAGGAGTCCGTATAGGACACCCCAACCCTGTTGGGTTCCTTGCTTGGGCTTGAACCCAACTCCTAACACTCCCCCTTGGGGTATTCTATACTAGGACGACTTGCCTTATTAAAAACTCTACCTAGCAAAACCCCCTTGGGCAAAAAGTTGTGCAGGGAAAGAGTACAATCATATGCCATGTATGGGTTGTGGACGCGTATACATTACCTCATCAAAACCTCTAGCCAGTAAAGCCTCCCAGGATAAAAACTGCACTATCAGGATAAAGAGTACAATACGTGTGTGTCCACGTTAGACAGGGACTACTCCCCCTGACGTTGATCTCCCTGAGATCTATCCCTCTGAGATAATAAATCTTGTAAACTTCGCATGCCGATTCTATGAACTAATCTCTTGAACGTAGGATATGCAAGAGCCTTCGCGAATGAATCTGCCAGGTTATCTTCTGAATGGACTTGAAAAACATTGATCTCATTCGTCTTATGCAACTCGTGTATGTGGAAGAACTTTGGTGAAATATACTTCGTTTTTGACTTGAACGATACAAGTCGCATTGTCTTTAGAAAGTGTCATCAGTTTATCTTGGATAGAACTAAGACCGCAACTCTCGTTGATGTAGTTGATCATAGACCACAATAAGAAACATTCTCTGCCGGCTTCATGTAGTGCAAGAATCCCGATGATGCAGTAACCATTGTCTACTTCACTGATCTCCATACAAGAACACATAACCCGATTGCGATCGGCCTTTATGTGGATCTGATAATTATCCTGCATCGGCGAATTCTATAATTTCTCGTTTGCCAAGTTGTGGATAGAACAGACCCCAGTCTTTCGTGCCAATGAGATATCTCAGAATGTACTTGATCTCAATCCAGTTCCTTTAGGTAGGAACAGAATTATGGTAAGCCAAACAGTTCACTACGAATGAGTCATTGGGTATAGTATACCCAGCTAACTATAGCAAAGTACCTCCAAGCTATGGCATTATAGCCTTAGGAGTTTTTCCCGCCATTAGGATGGTGAAAGATGTCGTTATCCACACCCAAGTGATGGACGTGCAATAAACGACTTAGCACTGTATGCGGCATCCATATCGAAGTGTTAGATAACTCTTTTAATATATATTGCTTGGCGTATAAGTGCCACTCTCAAGATGTTCGATCTATAAATCAAGACACTCTTGATTTCCCAAGGTCTTGTATTTCAAATTCCTTCCCAAGGTATTCGACGGCTCTCGTGATCTCCGCTGGAGGTCTAATGATATCTAAATCATTTAGTACACTGTTATGATGAGTGAAACTAATATATGTATTCTAAATAAGAACACATGGACAGATAAGTATATTTGCAAAGTCCACGACCTTCAAATACTCATTCAACTTACTATGTCTCATGGGCCCTTATTGCTTCAATTCAACAATAACTTTTCCAGTTTTATTACGTATATACCTCTTGCGTCAGGCTTAATTACTTCCAGAAGCTTATACCTTCCCAAGTAGCTTTATGTATATATCTGTAACTAGTTTCCCATATAAATATGTGGTATTTACATCAGACGCATGTCTAGCTTATCCCTAACAACTTGACAGACTGATCAGTACCGAAATGTTATAGCATCCATAACCGGGTAATAAGTCACATTGCAATCGATGCAAGATCTCTTAAAGATTTCCTGGACAACTAGTCTTGCCATGACCAAATTATCTCTCTGAGTTAATCTTGTTTTTGTACCTTTCCCATTTATAATTGACAGGCTTAATGGTATCATTTTGTATTACGCACAAGCTGAGCTCCGCTTGGATTCCTGATACCTACTTTTATTAATGTACAACAACGCACAGTCATTTACAATTAGTAGTTTTGAATCTTCATCCTAGATGATGAGCACAACAACGAATATGAATACATTGTCAATGGGTGGTTCCATCCTCGATGAACCGACTACACCATTAGTCATATGTGTCCCTAATTCTGCAGTACCCCAGCTCAAAATACTTCCAACGGTGCTTCGCACTAAGCGCGAGCCTCAGATTTGTTTTTGGTACTAATTCCCTTGGAATGTTCTGTTGTGGTACTAGTTCCCCCATAACATTCCGTTGTCTAGGTGTATTACTTGTAGGTACATACACTTACGGTACTTCAATAGTGTTTATGAATGTATCTAATAATTTATTTAAGACCTATTGGAGGTTTGTAATCCGTTGAACCTTATTGTCACCTAACTTATGTATAGGGATCTAGATGAGATAACGATGGTATTTTCAAGGATTTCTTGGAAACATCCTCAACATCTACTGTCATATCTCCCCCCAATGCTGGGAATATCATCTCATCAAAGTGATAATTATCTGCCCTACAGGATATACATTGCCAGTGGGTCCAAATATCCAATGATAAATGCGAATCATAACCCATATAATACCAGGTCGACGTTGAGGGTCCCATCTTCATACATTGTGGTGCGATTGACACCTATACGAAACATCTAAATGTTTGTCGATGGGCAACACCGGGCTCTGACCCAGTTAGTAGTCGCTTTCAGGAAAAAATAATTTGATAATTTATTAAGGGACGAACCTTAATCAGTGGTGTGGAAGCAAGAATGCATATCCCAGACATTAGTTGGAAGCTATGATTGTAATAATAGTGGCCTAACAAATATCCTAAATTGCTTGATTAGGTTTTCTGCCAATCCTGAGTTGGGTATGGTATGGCGTACTCACGATGCTCAATCATATCCCATTTAGCGGTAAAATAATCATTAAAATCATATGAATCTAACTCCCAAGCCCCCGTCAAGTCACATCGATCAACTTTGATCGGTTAATCCAGGAACTGAGCCTGCGATCGAATGATCTAAGTGAGAAGTCGTGTTAACGTTTCATTCCTAGAACCATCTCCTAGATGCATCTGTTATGACCATAAATATTCAAGTACGCAACTATGCGGATGGAAAGGCCTACATGGATCTCCATGGATGCGTTTGGAGTAAAGGTTGGAGATCCCACTCCACCTTGGTCATACTAGGATAAAATACTGGACTTTCCTCGAAAGCAATCGTTACACATACACTCTCTGGATCTTCTCTCCATATAAAGAAAGTTGAGATGCAATCCCAATAATCTTCCTCACTATCAAAACCCTGAGGAGTGTATTGAAAACTGTTCCAATAGCGTGTTCTAACCTTTAAACATGGAGTGAATACACAAAACTTGGTCTGTTATTTTTTCTGATTGTCATGGCGTGATAAGTATTATCATGTATCTCCCTAAACTCAGTAAAATCCGACTGGATTTACTAATTTATAAAGTGGACTAGATACCCTGTATCGTACCGTCAGAGAGTAATAGCGTGGCATACACAGTGCGTTCTATCATGTTGGTCATGCTAATGATATTCGTGGCATTCCCAATGCACTAGGTTAGAGACAAGAAATATATGCATATCTCAAAAGGATCTAGTGCGTTATACTAATGTTTCATAGACATGTGTCGCCACTCATCCGATTATTGGTCATGCTCAATAAGCAGATAGAGCCATAGGCATGAGGTATGTAGTAGATCAGCTATCATACATAGAATTTAACTACTTCCAAAGCAATAAATTTGAATAATTATAATTTATTAGAACAAAATAAATCTCATGTATGCCACGAGCATTTTATTAAAATATAAATGATATGTTCCCAAAAAAATCAAAAATACTAAGAACAAAAAGTAAATTAAGTATCTACTAGAAAAGAAACTACTAGTGCTCTCTCTAATGTGACATCACATGTCTACTAAGATATTATTGCGGATAACTCTGTATGTTGATCCATGACAGCATCTATGTCTTCAAAGAAGTCGGACGCTGTAACCTCCATAGGGGTAGAGTTAGTGTCAACAACTGCCTAATGGGTTTGGACTCTGTCACCTGTAGCCACCCGCGCTACATGGCATTCCCGTGCTCAGTGTTCTATGTCACCGTAGTTAAAGCAAGTAGATCCCTGATCAGTCATCTTTCCTTCTTCACATTTCCTTGTGTCCAAGATTTCTTAAATCCTTTACCTCTCCTAGGGCCAAAGGGTTTATGGTTCTCACCCTTCCTGTATCCCTGGTATCCTTCCCTGCCCCTTCTATATCTTCGTCCCTGACGTGCAAAGTTGTTTCCCCGAAACTGAACATTGTTTGATACAGGCAATGGCGTACTCCCAAAAGGCCGCATAGCATGATTCTTCATCAGAAGTTCATCGTTCTGCTCAGAGAGGAACAGTGCCTGAATCAAGACTTCATGAGTCTTCATGTTTTCTCACTTTTATTGCCTCTGAATCGCAATATTACTAGCATGGAAGGTTGATAGAGTCTTATCTATTATTTAAGCATTAGTAACTTTCGTCTCACACAACTCAAGTGTAGAAGTGATTTTATGGACTACTGCATTTTAATCAGTGACCGCCCTAAAATCTTGGAACCTAAGGGTGTTCTATTGGTACATTGCTTTTGGGAGCATAATGGTCTTTTGATGACCATAACACCCCTGCAAGCTTGCCCATAAGTCAGCTAGCTCAACCTTGTTGAGGTATTCAGTCTTTAGGTCATCTTGAATATGATGACGGAGGATAAACAGAGCCCTTGCTTTGTCCATGGGATCTTCCTTGTTACCAATGACGATGGTCTTCTGCAGATCAAGTAACTTCAAGAATAAGTCAGCGTCAATACACCATGTGAGGTAATTGGCTCCAGTGAGCAGCAATGGTAGAAATTCAACATTTTTTAGCTTCACAGATATTTCTAATGCAAGATATAGATTGTAATTAGAGACAAATCTTTATAAAAATATCAATTGTATTAAAGACAGATCATAGTACATAGAATAAAGCTAAAAAATGATTCCCAATCATATTATAGGTGAACCCTGTTCATATTCTAAAACTCGTGAAATTATTTTATAATAATTAAATCCTAAATTTTGCCCTGTAAAAATGATGATCTTAATCTTATGTGTGCGTTTTAATAGAATCTTAACCAAGATTGCAATTGAAATCCACTATATGTGTGATATCCTTATTCTGAGAACTTGGGTGTTCTAAGCCCTTTAGTTCTATAAAGGTAGGTATATTCTAGCCAAATGATAATATTTTCTATGAATATGAGGGGCATTAGATGTTTAGCTGACAAGTGGTCCCATCCCGAAGTCAGGTGGGTTTCACAAGATAGGTTGATTATGCCTATCTTTAAACTAACATTTTTGGGTACTATAGGCTGCTATTAATGCCAATATACATCTAAATATTATTATGTAACATCTTATTCCATCTAGATACGAAAAATTAGTTCCTCAGATACCAAGTTTTTAGAAATAAGACTATGTTAATTCCCAATTAAGCTCTAGTTATTTATTTTTGGCAATTAACTGTGATTTAGATATGACTTATAGTCGTATGCTAAATTAGTCTTGGTTTCGTATTATTTGTGATCCCCGATCATGATAATTAGTATCATAGGGGAATATTAGTAATATTTTATTAGCTATCGTAAGATACTTAAATTGGTATTGTATCATTTACTTATATCACATATAAATGAGCCAATGTTCTTATATGAGGCACCTCATCCCAAAAAATTTAAAAAATATTTTCATAAAATAAATTCAAAATGGGTCCCCCATGGGGTAGGTCCAGTCAATAGGAATTTTTTTTTAAAAATGGGCTCAATTTGACCAAAAATTAGGCTATTTATAGTTGTTTTAGTGTCTGGACCGGTTTTGAACTGGTCTGACTCGGTCTGGGTCAAGGCCTAGATCGGGGTGACTAGTCTGAATCGGTCTACCAAGTGCCACACATGCATGGTCACACGTGCCACATGCATGGGATACACACGTGTTTCACATACCCATCACACACACGTGTCACTCATGCACACGTGCCTCACACTTGTCTACCACACCACCTCTCTGATGACTGCACTAGTGACTGACGGGGAATATTTTGGTGGCCGTCCGGCAAATATTCTGGCCAAAATTTTGGCAAACTTCCGACGTTCATATATTTTTGGATTGGGGTATCTCCCAGAGACGTGCAATATACCGTTAGAAAGCTCTCGGAGTAGGCTAACGAGCCAAAGTGGTCTCACCTCTATCTGATGTCTATAGAGAAAGTTATACAAGTTTGAATACAACCCTTTATTATGGGTAAAAAACACCAAAAACCCTAATTTTTAATCCGGGAAAAATAGGTTTTCGAATCATGATAATTTATATAGACTAGATCTGAAAATATGTATTCAAAAAATCGTAAAATACCTCTTCTCCTGATCGCTTGGTTTCCCTAAAAACTCTTATTAGAAGGTAAGTTTTTGCTCTCCTAATTTCAAGAGCTTGCGTGCTGATAACGTGTTGGAAGATGATAAATCTAGAGCAATCTAATAATATAGCTTATGAACAATAAGAGAGAGAGAAAGACAGAGATTTATTGATTCATCATAGTTGTGTTCTCTATACATAATACAGAGATATATATTGGTAACCCTACAACATAAGTTACCCAATCTACTCCAACTCTCCCCATAACCATATCGGGACTATGGGCTTGTTAGGAGTCCGTATAAGATACCCCAACCCTGTTGGGTTCCTAGCTTGGGCTTGAACCCAACTCCTAACATTTATCATATTCATATTTCTGGTACGTACGCACATTAGTCCCTGAGAACTTCTAGGGATTGAACACTTGATTGCTCCATTAACATACTATGTTGTTGATGTAGATTTTGTCTTAGCTACAAAGTAGCATGCAAAGCATGTATTGAGTATGGTAAAGGCAGTGGCATGATCAACACAGAAGTGCGCCTACAAGTTGCAACAAAACATCAATGAAATAAGTGAAAATAATAGTTAAAGTTACGAGTGGTTCTTTAAATTTTAAAATGTGCTCATTAAATTAACAAATTAATCGAAGAATTCGGTGGATTCAGATTAAAGTTATGTTATAACTAAAGCTTTAAAGAATTTGTTTGAGGAATATACCATTACAGATTAATGCAGTAAAAAGTTATGCTTGTTGAGTCCAATATGCTCATGTGATAACATCTATAATACTAAAGGAATAGCTATGCCATGAGAATCAATCTCGGCTATTGATCACCCTACCCTACACATGTTGAGGAAAATATATGGTTTAGTTTATAGCACAGCCGTTAGATCATGAGGGTTATTTAGTTTACTCTCACAATTTATTTAATACAAAAATACCCTATTTCGTATGTACCAAATCCCTTCCAAAATAGGTATCTCAATCATAATTACGTGATGAAAGAAGGGGTATAAATGGAAGTCCAGCCCATAATTTTTCGTATATACGAAATTAGGGGTACTTTGGGAAGCGTAAATACAAAATTAGGTCATTTCGGTAAATCTTCCTCTAACATTTTGTCTCTCCCAAACGCACCAAACTCCTCTCTTCACCCAACCAAAACCTTTTCTTCCCCATCTTTCTCTCTCTATTTCAGACGACTTCAATGTCGAGAGATGACCCACTCTCATTCATGACCCAATCTTCGTCGTCATCTCTAATTACGGTCTCATCCAACATCAACGATAACAACTACATCGATTCCCATATTGGTAGTGGTTCTGGGACCTTTCAAAACAATGGGGTTCTTAGCAACAATGATGGAGGAGTGGGGAGTGGGAACATCAGTGAGACTAAATTTGGGTTTTAGAGAAATGAGTTTTAGCAAAACCCTTTAGTTGGGACTGTACAGATCTATGATCGACATGTTTTTCTCTCTGACTTCTCTTATACTTTCTCAAGAGTCATCTCTCAGTGTTGATCATCAACATGGGTTCTTTGTAGTTCAGAAAGTTTGTAGTGGTAATTAGTATGTTATTGGTTTCTGTAAGGGCTGGGTGTCCCTTCACCGTGATATATGGATTTGGGGATTCTTCATCAGTGGTCGATCACTTAGGTAACTTTTTTTTTCCAGGTTAATTGAGATTTAGTGATATCTTTTGTTTTTGACAAATTAGAAATATTGACATGATATCCACAACATCTTGTCAATTGTTGTAAGTGAAACATGGGAAATATCATGATATAGCCGGCGTATTAGTGATTATAGCATGATATATAGCCAATGTATTAGTATCGATTAAGATAGCGTGAATATACGAATTATATCATGATATGGCAGACGTATTAATATCAGTTTACATATCCCAAATATTGATCATATAAACTAAAAATAGTGTGATTGACTATATATCCACCACATCAGTGAAGGATTGAAAAATAAATATGTACATCATCTAGAAGTATTGGTCGTTAAATCCGATTTATAGCCAAATATTGGAGATAACTTGACAAATTCGTAACAGGTACGAGATTTAACATGATATATGTGATAGATCGGTGAGATATCACTATATAAACAGATACATTTATGGTATCTCATATCAAAGATTGTGTTAGAGGCCGACTATTTTGATATATTGATGATATTCTTAAATCTTTTGGATCAAATATTGGTGATATTTAAACCCTGATCATGCAGCTTCGGCGTTTCATCTACCTTCTCCCAAGCCATACCTGCAGAAAGACAAAGCATATGGAGTAAATTTGCTGCACATGGGGCGACTGCTCTCAACTCGTCCTTCTTCGAGACTCGAGAAATCAAGCTGTCTTAAAACAACAACATACTCGATGGACAAATCGAACAGTTTATGACTTATCTCGATACTATCTGTTATTCTCATCACGGTAGGTGCAATATTTCACGTTTTCATGACATCTTATTTTAAGACATATAATCTTAGTTTTCCATATAGTACGTTTCTCATTGATCATCACCACTACATATATGGCAGGTTGTGTGAAGAAACTTAAGCATGCCATGTTCCTGGTGGGGGAGTTTGGGGCAAATGATTATAGCAATGCTCTTTTCCAAGGGGAACATTTAGAAGAGGTGGATTACTATGTAACCGTAATCCCCGGCCGTTAAATCGATCAAGGACGCCGTGAAGGTATGAATAACTGCATGCATATGCTTTTCTTTGTAATTTGATAGTAAGAAGAGTTATTAAACATCTTTAGACGACCTTCTGAATATTTTTGTGCTAAATACAGAATCTGATCAAAGCTGGCACTGTTAACCTAGTTGTTTCAGGAATTCTACCACTGGGTTGTTTGCCTAGCTACCTCACCATGTTCCATCATGATGTCCCAATGAGTTACGATTCAAAGAAGTGCCTTAGAAGCTTCAACACCTTTGTGATGCTTCATAATGATCATCTTCAACAGGCCTTGGCAGAACTCAGTCGAATACCCTCATGTTCAAATAGTTTATGCCAGTTATTACAAGGTGTTCACCGCACTCCTTCACAACCATGGTCTTTTAGGCAAACAATTTTTAGAAAATCTATTTAGTTTGTTAATTACTTTATGTTAACTATTTATAATAATTAATTTATTTCAATCAGGATTTGAAAAGAGTTCATTGACGAAAGCTTGTTGTGGAACTGGAGGAATTTACAATTTTGATGCGACAAAAGGTGTTGCAGTTTGCTCTGATCTGATAAAGTACGTTCACTGGGATGGAAACCATTTGACAAAAGAAGCTTACATACACATGGTGGAAGGCTTCATCAGTGGGAACTTCGTGTATCCCAAGCTCAAGCTTAGAAACTGGTGCCTCTGTATTATGTAGAGGGTCAACAACTTATCTGTTATTCAGACGATGATCTTAAGTATCTGTGGGCTTTGAATGTAAAAAATGAACTACATTAGTACTTGACCCCCATTGCCCACTGGGGTATGTAGGCAGCCGCTTGCAAAGGTTGTAAAGTAAGTTAAGAGGTTTAGTACAAAAAAAAAAACACTCGGTTAGATAAGCGCAACAGTACTGCAGTTGCGCAAGTGCTTCAACATTGAAGTGAAGATCTCCCAAAGCCAATTGAGCTGGAAGAAAATCATGAGAAGATGCAGGAGAGGGAAATTCCAGGAGCTTTTAGGGGTGGAAGATCTTATAAGATTGATGTATGTGATTATGCTTCTTCTAAAGATAGTTGGAGGTGCAAATGATTGTGGGATCTATGATTGCAAACCTAGAAGGGACGCTTTGATCCCTTGTAAATGTAATGCTATCTCTAGAATTATTTCTCTGTATTTTCTTCATCATTTTCTTAATAAAATCTTCTTGATTGCGCAAAGATAAAGCTTTGGAAGGACTCTATATTAAAGTTGGAAGAAAAGATTAATTGAATCATCGTAGACGTATAAGGTATCAAAGTGCTCAGTTTTGCAAGTTCTGGTGTCAAAGTGCTCAGTTATGCAAGTTCTGGTGTCAAAGTGGTGGATGCACATTGATATGTAATGTAGGCAGGCAATTAATAACAGGTTAGACTTGTTGTAGGTACTCTATATTATAGCTACTTGAATAAAGCTCCGCAATAAAGTAGTCTGAGTATAATCGTAAATCCCGTACCTTGTAAGCTACTCTTAGGTATTTGATTTATTGTATTTTGTAATTATAAAGAAATAGAGTTGGCACTAGATTTCAAACACGAACTTTATCTAATTAAAGGCAAATAAGAAATCCAATGCATACTTCGTAACTACACTAAAATAAATGACAAGCATGTAGAAGAGACTAAAGAGGCTTTCAAGAGATACGCACTCGAAACAATCCCTCCATTGCATCATCAACTTTAAGAAGGCACATGTCTCCTAACTGAATTCCCTGAGACTAAAGAGGCTTTCGAGAGATGCGCACTCGAAACAATCCCTCCATTGCCTCTTCAACTTTAAGAAGGCACATGTCTCCTAACTGAAAATAAAAGCAATGTGGAGAGCAAAATTCAGGAATATCTTAGAAAAATTCAAAAGGGAAATATTGGGAGTAAGACTATGGCAAGGACCTGATAGCAATTTATAGATCCATGAACTAAACTCAGGATCAACCTAGCATGGGGATATATTCCCCTGCTATCATTCTGCCTAAAAAATTCAATCGTTATAAGCCAAATCCATTGAATAAGATGTTGAAAATTGAATACTTTTGTAATTCAATCGTATTACTCACATTCTACACAAGAATTTTTTGTGCATCTTTATCTGAAACACAAAACTTGGATACTTTTGTAATTCAATCGTATTACTCACATTCTACACAAGAATTTTGTGTGCATCTTTATCTGAAACACAAAACTTGGATACTTTTGTAAGACATAATGATCCGATGTTTTTCACTGAAGCATATTATGCATTTTTGCTATTTATTCATGTATTGTCAAGGAAATATAGTTTTGATGGTCAAAATACTATACAAGTAGTTTTGTTCAGCTCATTTTTCAGAATTATCTAATTCCATTCGCATATGTAACTTCCACACCTTTTCTTTTGTAAGATGTTGAAATACTAACTATAATAATTATTTATTGCATGGCAGGGGGAGCATGAATAACCACAACAATTTATTAGTGTATTTAAGGACGGGTAGTTCTTGACATCTCCCATCTCGCACTTAGGAACTTAATTGAGAAATAGTTGTGAAAAGTGTTTTTCCTTTCACTCTTACCCATTTCCCCACATTGTGTTCCCCTTGAAAGCTAGAGGGTTGAGGTATGTTTTGGTTTTTTTCTTTCTTGCCACTTTTGAACGGCAAGTTGGGGTTGAGCAGTCCCCCCTTTTTCTGGTTCTTGCTGGATGTCTAACTATTTTATGTGTTCTGTATCTGATATATCTTTGTTTGTTATTCTTTTTTTACCAAACTGTTGTAACATTTATTCATTATTGGAGTGAAATTTTTATTGCTTTGTGATGATAACCAGAACAACCGTGTAATTTCCTCTCTCTTTTCTTCCTCTTTTAATGAGGAAGCATATATCCTAGGAATAGGTCATGTCTTATTTGTGTGGATCATGATGTGAACATCTGTATCTGTTTATTATCCAACTAAGCTTCCGGATCTTTCAGCCTGTGGTTAAGTTATAAGTGCTTAGCCCCACGGTCTGTAATTCACAGCTACAAAGTAAATCAGCAACATCATTATATTGTTTTCACCCAGCGGACTAAGATCCCTGAATCTTATGCTCTGGCCACCACTTGTAAACATAAGATCTTGGGAGACTTTACTTGGGCATCCCAGTTTTACTTGGTGCGTACCTCAAGAGTAATCCTCCTTTTTAAAGAAAAGATGACCCAACGTTAGTCTAAAATATTTGTAAACAAATCCAATCGTTAGGTCCCAACGGAGGGGCAAGTGAAATTCGGTCCAAAAATCAATAGGTTCGACTCTGTCGTGAGAACCAACTAAGCTGACCACTGCATTTTATTTAGCTATGATAAATGTGACCTTACCTAACCCTTGTGTTACAACACCAAAGACAATGGCAGTAGTCTTAGAGAATGGTGTCAACTGTCAAGTAGAGTGAATTTTGTACTTGTATATCCATGGTTCCATAGTGCATCACCGCCTCATGGATATCTTTCATATTAAGGCTTACACATTATAAACTATAGAGGTTAAATCTCTAAATTGATTGATATCTTAGCCTTTTATTTTATATTTATAGAAAATCCTGCTCCGACTTGTTAAACTTTGTATATATCACTTCCATATGGATGACGCTCTTCCAGTATACCCTCTTGGGGAAATCACAATCCCCAACCTCTAAGATCGAGTAGTACTCGACTGTAATACTAACTGTAGCAATTCCTATATTTCGGGTGTCATCTACCTGACATTTTTTAAATGTTTCTCCCATTTGTAATTCTGCTCACTGTGTACGGTCATCTGTTTTTGGGAGGTACAAAACCTTGTTTATTTGATGAGGTTTTTGAGTTCAGTTACTGACGTTATAGTCTTATAATTGATTTTTAGGATGAAGTTAAAAGAAATGCCGAGAGTATGGATATTTTGGTCATAAAGAAATCCCACAGTTTATGTTTACAAGCTCAGAAGCTTTATACTGAACCCTTATCTGGAAAACAAACACAGTCAAGAAAATTACTTGATGTAAAAGACAGGTAAACAAATGACAGCTTATTGTTAAGAAACTAAATTCGAAACATATTCCTTTCCATGTACATTTTTGAATGCTCGTTTAATGTTATATTTTTGTATATTTGCAGTGGTGGGATGAATGGTTTTATACACCCGCTTCCTGAGGTTTCACAATTAACCCAATCTAGTTTTCGTCTTAAAAGAATGATGGATGTTCCCATTAATAGTGTCTTGTAAGTATGAAGTTTTCTTCTTCTTTGTTATCTTTTGTGAAGCTGCGTTTTATTTGTTTATGAGAAATATAATTATATTATACTCTCTATTTGATGTAGGTGTGTGAGATTTGAATGTCCCTCTGGCCATTCACATATCCCTCGATTGCTCCAGAATGTAGAACTTTCGGAAGAGATACACATATTTGAACTTTTTTGCCCATTTGTCACACTTTTTTTTAGAGTTGTAGAAATATAATTGATCATAAATGGTAAGGAATTGAGTCAAAGTTACATAAGACACTCTTTTATTCTTTTGTCTCTCCTTCGATGTTAGGTCTTTACCATCACAAATAGGTGACATAAAAGAGGTATAAAAAACTACTCATGTTTAAACGATTTTACCATCTGCAGATACTTTCTGAATCAGTTATTGTGAGAGAGCCACTCTGGCACACATACGAAGGTCGCTTTCCTCCTACTATCAGGCAAGTCGAGTAAAGCTTGTATAGGTGAGATTAGTATCAATCTCAACAAATGAGCCATATAATTGCTTAGGTCATATCCATGGATGATTGAAATTATTTGTTCTTTGTATGGTCTTGGATATTACTATTCTTGCTGCGACTAATACATCTTTTGCTCCTGCGTGGTTTGGTCTTGAAGACGATTGATGATCAAGACTTGGTGTTCTTTACCAATTTACTTGGCATCCCTATATATGTTCTGGTGATCACCTACCATTATGTCATAGCTGACCCAAAATATGAAGGCAATTGTGAATCAAAATTATGTTTGTTTCTTATTCATAGAGATGGATTGAACTACTCAAAAATATGTGACCTTAAATGACATATCAAGTCAGTTTTGTTATATGGCAGGAGGAAGAAATCAACAGAGGGGGAAGAGTAAATAGCAAACAAGTATAGTCGTGTTTTACTGTTAATCAAACGTTAAAGTGCATTTTAACTTCGGTTAACAGTCCTCGGTCTTATCCAAGTAGAATAGACTTGATATTCATTTCTTTAATTTAAGTTTTTTTCCCCATGGAATTGTTTAGGTATTCTTTCGTACATGAATGGTTACTTTTTTGTTTTTATTCAATTGTGTTCATTATCTTTAATAATATTTACCTTTTATGTATGCCTATTAAAAGTAGTTTGCCAAGTCCTCTCCAGTGATCATTGTAACCTGTTTAGATTCATTACTTCTGTTTAGAGAGAGAATATGTATTTTCTTATGGGCAATATTTTGTTTATTAACTCTTCTGGGTGAGTATGCATTTTTCATTGTCTACCACTGTTGTGAGTCTCTATTATTGAAGGAGGTAAAATCAATGATGAAATAAGAGGCCTTGCTAACATTGAGAGGTCATCTTTTAGGGAAAAAAACATTACCAGGCAACCACATCTATGTAGGATGTTCATAGTTATCAAACACAGATGAACAACTACTGTCAAACTGCTAAAAATTATGATTCATTTTTAGCTTGGCCATGCAGTGTCGTATATTGGCCTCTGCTTTGGTTCATAGAGAATACATTAACTGTACCATCATGTAGAAGGAACTGCCTAAGAATTATTTAGTTGAATGGCCTACATAAAAGTCCTCAATCACTAGGCTTTCAAGCCCTCATATATTTGATAAAAATATTGACAATCAAGGGCAACAACACCAACACTTCATTTACCTTATCTGCTCTCTACCATAATGTAATGCACTAATGTTCTTTGGTGGAGCATTATGAATTCTACATAAGAATGTGCTACCTCCATGTACAAAGTCTTTTAAACATTGTGATTTAACTAAAATTGCAAGGCACAACATATAGTAGCGTCCTCCATGACTAAACTCTTGTAAACAATGTGCTTTAAACAACATTTTAAGGCACGCGCGACATGCCCGACTGCTAGTACCAATGAAAGAAGTGATTCACATAAGTTTCAACAGCTCTGTGCCTAACATAATTTCCTTCACCAAGATTTGCATTACTATTCTATGCAGGACACCTAATTATATGATAATTCCACTAAAGTTAGTTTACATCATAATTACCAACTTTTTTTTTCTGGGCAAGCAGGGGTTAGGCAAGGACCCCAGATGCAGATTTATAACAAGAAACACTGTCACAACCTAAGAAATCACTTACCTGTGGCATCCTTTAAAAGCTTAAGAATTAATTCAAGAGGCCAAACACGAGGAGCTAAGAGGATTTCACCAATTAAAGTACAAAAGGAAGCTAAGTAATCTGCACATTGGTTTGCCTCCCTAAAAACATGATCAATCTGGTAACCTTCCGGCTTCTCACAATATATTGCGATAGACAGCAGCAGAAACAGTCCCATGGTAGAGTTGCTCCTCCTTAATGTAGAGAACCATTAACTGGCTATCAGTAGCAATTCGAATTTTGGGAACTCTCAGTCTAAGAGCTAAAGCAAGCCCTCTTTCAATAGTAATGATTTTTACAGGTAGATAACGGAATGTGGAGTTGTTTTACCTACATAAGCACCATCACAAGTACCCTGATGGTCTCTAAGAAGCCCCCCTCCCCCCCAGTTCACCATTAACAGAACCATCAGTGTTAAGCATAAATTCACCTTCAGGGGTGGTACTCAGGAACAGTAAACTGGAATCTTCAGCTTGAAAGTAGGAACGACAATCCAGTCAACTACTTGAGAAAGATTCCCAGCAATTCTTCTAACTCTGTTCTTCACAATCAGCTTTTTCCAAATGTTCTTAGCTAGAGAACATTCAAAGAATAGGTGAGGACTGCTTTCCTCTGCAGTGCCACAAATTTTGCAAGTAGCTAGAGTCAAGAATGATGCTTCTTTGCTTAAGTCTGTCTTTGTTTGCCAGAACTCCATTCAACATCATCCAATTAGTGAAACCTAATTGCCTTGGGATATTGTGCCTAGACAAACAAATCTTAGTTCACATAACCATCTCTGTTATAGATCTAATACTCTCCATACACCACCAAAAAAAAATGAATTTGGCGACTGGTAAAGACCATCGAATTGCTGTCGCAGTTGATGGTGTCAACAAAAGTTTGGCGACGGACAAACCCATCACTATATGTCATAGATTTTGTGATACGTTTATTGTGTCGCTGTTTGTTGCATATTCGCGACGGTAAATTTTGCGATACTGTCTTTTGCGACAATTTCATGTTGTCGTCTAAAAGACTCGTCTCTCGCAAAATAAAAATCCCATTCTTTATTGCGACGATATTAATTTGTCGCCATGAAAGATTTGCCAATCGGTTCTTTTTGATTTTGGCTTTAGCGATAGTATAATTCCGTCGGCGTTTATTTTTTAGCGACAATATTTTGAGACAGATTTACCCGACGTCAAAAACATTTATTAAAAGAACAAAAATTATATAATAAAAAAATGAACATATGTTTTTTTTGTTTTTTGTTTTTTGTTTTTTTGACATATTTTTACATACACCTGTATAGGATAAAAAGAAATATCGCAAAAAACTTATAAACTATGCATTTGAAGTCCGACATAAATATAACAAGAAACCAAAGATGAATATTTAAGATAGCATGATTTATTTTAAGCAACCTGCAAAGCCTTAATGCTTGATCCAACTTCATTTGCATCACTGTAGGATTTGCTCATGTCATTATCGGTCCTTGTCATTACTAGCTATGCTCATGCCTTTTTCTCTATTGTATTTCTTATCACTGTCATGATTAAAGTGGTGAATAATCTTCACTCCCCTGGTCAACGTGCCCAAAATTCTACTAGCAGCAGCAAGTTGAAGACTTACTTAAAACATAGGGAGGAGATGAAATTTTATTTAAATAAATTACTAGGAAATTTTCCGTAGTTAATGGTAATTGCTACCCTTGTCACAATTCAAGAGAACATATTCAATTACGTTGATTCAGAATGAAAATTTCAAACATTTATAAGGCTGTATACAGTGTGTCCTTTTTGGGTGTTTAATAAGATCATATTCTCTTCTACAGAGTCTTGGTCTATTATATAATGAATATGGGATAATACCTTATGGCAGCAGAGAAACGAACAACCAAACGTCCAAAAGAAGTCGATAAGCTCTTCAGCGGAGACTACGACATTCCTGGGCAACAAATTAAACAAAAAAAAATTATGCCATAAATCATTTTACTCTAAGCAGAAATCATACTAATTTAAAAAACAATATATAATTTATGTTTCCTAAATAAACCGAAAATTATGTTTAAGTATTATATTGCACCATAGTAGCTCAACTCATGACCAAAGAACAAAAAACAAAAAACAAAATAAGTGAATACCACTGAGATATATGAAAAAACCAAAAAAGGAGGGAAGGACCGCAAACCTTTTTAGCAGGAGTTTTTCTTGGGCCACCTCTACCTTTGGGTTTCACTACGTACTGCAATTGTATCTACTATTGACACGAACCAACTTAACTCAAGCTTGGTACGTGGGGCACTCAAGGCACGTGCTTCAAGTAAGCCTAATTATTCGTCTCTTTTCAATCGTCTTTAGCATACAATATCACATAAGATCGCATGCAATCAAGGCAACACAAACACTGTACAAAGGGGCCTTGAAAGCATCATTTCATTCATTTATCAACAACAAAGTACAAAGCTTTTATTTATTCTCGGATGTATCGGAGTCAAGTCCTATACATATATAGCTACTAAAGAAATAGCTAAGAACCAAAAGGAAACATCAAAGTTGGAGATAAAGCGTACTCCCCCTTTTGGCTAACCTAAGTTTTACAGAAATAAACGAAACTTTATACAATGCTTTATTACAACCTAAAGATACTATGTACAAAATTTGGGCTTGATCAGCTGAGGCGTCACACTCTCTCCCACTCAGCTTGGAGATGCCCTTGTCGACTTCTTCATCTTCTATCACATCTGCCTGTTCTCTTTCCTCTCTTGCTTGGCCTTAATCTTCCTAAGCCAAACCAGAAGGGGATGAGAATCTTAGTTGGCTTCTGTGTCTGGCAAATCCTTTCACTTCACAAGGTACTCGTAGACTTCCTCCTTTGTGTCCGGTTCAACATGGGTCACCCTGTGAGCAAGAACACTCTCTGGAACTTGAACTGGGTTGACAGGCTTGAGAGGAACCTGAGGCCTGACGGTACTTCTGCTTGGATCTTCTTTGTCTTGGTAATAAGACTTTAGGGCACTTGCATGGAACACTGGATGGGTGAAGTGAAGATGGGATGGCAATTGAAGCTTGTAGGAAACCTTTCCAACTTTGCCAATGATCGGTATCGGACCGATATACTTGGGTACCATGCCTTTGTGTACTCTATCACTTCGGTGCTTGAGGTGGGAGTTCTTGATCATAACAAAGTCTCTAACTTAAAAAGGATCTGGTCGTCTCTCCTGATCGGCCCATTTCTTCATTCTGGCAGACGCTTTCTCCAAATAGTCCCAGGCAATATCAGTATTTCTCTGCCATTTCTTTGCAAACTGGTAGGCTCTCGGAACACTTCCTTTATAGCCGGAGACCACGGTGTGTGGTGTGAGGGGATGCTGTTTCAATAGTATCTCTAAGGGACTCTTGTTGGTTGATGAACTCTTCTGCAGATTAAATCAAAACTGTGCTACATCCAGGAGTTCACCTCAGTTCTTCTTGTTCACCCTGACGAAGTGCCGAAGGTATTCTTCTAACATTGTATTGAAGCGTTCAGTCTGACCATCTGATTACGGGTGGTTACTGCTTAAGAAGTTGAGAGTGGATCCCAGTAATCTGAACGCTTCCCTCCAATAATTTCTAGTAAATCTCGGATCTCTGTCGCTAACAATGTCCTGTGGCACACCCCAATACTTAACAATGTGCTTCACAAAGAGATGCATTGTTTTATCTGCCGTGCATATAATCAGGGGTGGAATGAACGTTGTATACTTAAAAAATTTGTCAATGATCACGAGTATGGAACCATATCCTTTAGTCTTAGGTAACCCAGAGATGAAGTCTAGAGAGACGCTTTCCAAGGTCGTGTTGGTACAGGAAATTGTTCTAGCTGTCCAAGTGGCAAGTCCCGATCTACTTTGTCTTACTGGAAAATGTGGCAAGTCCGCGTATAATCCATCACTTCATTTTGATCATTGGGCCAATAATAACCTTTGTGCAACAGGGATAGTGTTCTTCGCCAACCTGGATGGCCTACCCAAATAGTGCCATGGCACTCCCTTGTCAGCTCCCGTCTTAGTCTTGCAAACAGAGGAACATAAATCTGATGTCCCTCTGTATATAAAAGACCATCTTCTACCCATAACCATTTTATCTTCCCCTGTTTCACCAAGTTAATGATGACCTGGGTATAAGGATCCACCGCCAATCATTCACGGATCTTATCTTGGAAAGTGCTGGTAATATGAGAGTGAGATTGTTTGGCAGCTATAGAGATGGTTGCTAGTTCAGCCTTACAGCTCAAAGCATCCAGTACATTGTTCATCCTCCCTGGCTTGTACTCGAGGTCTAAATCAAACTCTACTTGAAACTCTTGCCAACGAGCCTACTTTGAGGTCAACTTCTTCTGTGTAAGGAAATGGTTTGCCGCACTGTTATCGGTCTTCGCCAGAACCATCATTCCTAACAAATAGTATCGCCATACTCGTAGACAATACACAATAGCTAGGAGTTCCTTCTGTTGGGCTGAATATTGTCTCTCTGTATCATTCAGTTTCCTGCTTTCATAAGCAACTGGATGCTCATCTTGTAACAATACTCCACCGATACCATAATCAGACGCATCGGTATGTACTTCAAACGACTTGGTAATATCTGGCAAGGCTAGGACTGGGTTGCTCATTACCACATGCTTCAGATCGTCAAATGTTGTTTGACATTTCTCAAACCATGACCAAGATATATCCTTCTTAAGAAGATCTGTAAGGGGTGTCGCACTTTTTGAATATCCTTCGATGAACTTGCAGTAGTAGTTTACGAGGCCAAGAAAGGAACATACTTCTGTAACCTCTGTGGGAGCTTTTCACTCCTCAATAGCCCGGACCTTTCCCATATCCATTCGGATCTGTCCTCCGCCAATAAAATGTCCAAGAAACATAACTTGTTCCTGGGAAAATGAGCATTTCTCTAACATAACATAGAGCTAGTTCTGTCGTAGGACTTGGAATACCAGGAGAAGATGTTCAAGGTACTCCTCCATAGTGTGGCTGTAGATAACAATATCATCCAAGTATACCACCATAAACTTATCAATATATTTTCGGAAGAGCTCATTCATAAGAGTACAAAATGTTGCAGGAGCGTTGGTCAGGCCAAATGGTATGACAAGAAATTCATATGCCCCATACCGAGTGGAACAAGTTGTCTTTGGTTCGTCCCCGGCAAGAATCCTGACTTGATTGTAACCCGATCTCAAATCATATTTAGAGAAGTAATTCGCGGATGAAAGCTGGTCAAATAAGTTGGCAATGAGCAGTATTGGATACTTGTTTTTCATCATTATCTTGTTCAGGGCTCGATAGTCGACACATAATCGCAGACTTTCATCTTGTTTATTCCGAAATAAGACCAAGGCACCATATGGCGCCTTTGAGGGGAAAATAAAGCCCGATTCCAATAGTCCATCAAGCTATTTCCGAAGCTCTGCTAGTTCAGGCAGACTAATTCTATACAGTCCTTTTGCAGAAGGTTTTGTTCCAGGGACTAACTGTATCTGATGATTGATAGACCTTCGTAGAGGTAACACATTTTGGCAGTTCCTTCGGTATCACATCCTTAAACTCAGTATGTACCCGAGAGACTTTCGTTGGTACGACACAGTAAATCTTATCATCCGGCTTTAACCGTAAGGTAGCAAGGTAATTCAACTCCCCTCGCTTCAGTGCCTTCTCCAACTGAAGAGCTGATAAGATTATCTTATCATCTTTATACATAGATATTTATAGGATTGAGGGATTATCGCCAATAATCCTCAAGGAATTGACGAACGGCATCGACAGTGCTTTGTGGTAGCGAAGAAAGTCCAATCCCAAGATAATCTTGAAATCATCCAACGTCACTGCGAGAAGGTTATCCTTCCCACTCCACTGTACTATCTTAACTGAACCAACTTGGCAACACCATGTATCGGCATCGCGGCGGAGTTGACAGCTTTCACCCAGCTAGAATCCTTCACCAAATGCAGTCCCAAATAATTCATTTTTTGAATAGCGATAAAGCTATAGGTAGCACCTGTATCAACCATCGCCAAAGTGCTTCACCCATTAATACCGAGGTCCACGTACATGAGTCCCTTCTTAGGCTTAATCTCTGGCAACTGAGTGGTCACAGCATTGAGCAAGTAAAGAAAACCCATATAAATTTCACCGCTATCATTTCCCTGAGTGGTGTCATTGGCTTAGTCCCCTTGCGATGCCATTAGAGCATTTAAGGCTGTCTTCTGAGGACACTGTTAAGCTTTGTGATTCCCTCCACAAAGAAAGCATTTCAAGTTCCCTGGACTCCCTTAAAACTAGGACGAGGAGGAAGCGCCACCATTATTGCGCGGACTATGGTAATCCCTCCTGGAATTGGAACTCGATGCACCGCCCGTACTAACTACACCACTTCTGTTATGGCGATGACCTTGGCCTTGACCTTGGTCTCCCCCACTTCTAGCTTGGTATCCCCCATTATTTCCTTTATTGTAATTATAAGAGGATCCTGTTCTCTGCTGCGACTAGGAACTAGACTAATACTAGGAGTATAGTCTTTGATATGCTCAGCGGAGGCCATCGTCGAGGCTAAATCTTGAACCCGTTGCCTTTGTAGTTCATTCTGGAACTAGGGTTTCAAACCTTCGAAGAAACAGAATAGCTTATCATTTTCTGACATGTCACGGATATCCAACATTAGGGCTGAGAGCTGCTTCACATACTTACGAATATTGCCTGTCTACTTTAGTTGCCTTAAACTCCACCGAGCAATGAACTAAACATTCTCGGGTAGGAACTGATTCTTCAACTCTCTTTTTAAGTCATCCCACATGTTAATAGTACAGTGACCGCTCTGGATCTTGGCATACTTGGTGCGCCACCATAGTTTAACGTCACCGGTGAGGTACATGGTTACCAATGACACCTTCGCGCCTTCGCTCTCGGGTCTGACTACATTGATGTAAGCCTTCATATCAAAGAGGAAGTTCTCCACCTCATTTGTGTCCCTCGCCCCCTCGTATGCCTTGTGATCGGGGACCTTGATTCTATGTCGTTCTATACCGCCGCCCAAAGATGCTGGCTCACCATTCCTAACAACCTTAACCAAGAGATTTACCTTCGAAGATTGTTCAGCCACCTGATTCAGAAGAGTAGCCATATTCCCTTTAACAACTCCATCAAGCGCAATGAGACATTCGCCCATATGGGCCTGATCATCTCGGAACCCGTCCAATTGTTCCTCTAAAGTTGTTACTTGATTGATAATCCCACATAGAGCTTAGATCTTATCCTTTAATTTGTCCAACCGCATTCGGGTATTCACTGGCCTGGGATTAACGGGAGGTCCTACCGCATGCGGGACAAGGCCCAGCGGACCCTCTGCGATAGCAACTAGATCACTTACTACTTAAAACGTTAGCTCTGATACCAGCTAACACGGACCAACTTAACTCAAGATTTGTACATACGGTACTCAAGGCACGTGCCTCAAGTAAGCCTAATTATTCAGGGGTTTTCAATCATCTTTAGCGCATAATATCACATAAGATCGAATACAATCAAGGCAACACAAACACTGTACAAAGGGTCTTTGAAAGCATCATTTCATTCATTTATCAACAATAAATTATAAAGCCTTTATTCCTTCTTGGATGTATCGGAGTCAAGTCCTCTACTTACATAGCTACTAAGGAAATAACTAAGAACCAAAAGGAAACATCAAAGTTGGAGATGAAGCGTACTCCCCCTTTTGGCTAACCTTAGCTTTACAAAAATTAACAAAACTTTATACAAGACTTTACAACCTAAAGATACTATGTACAAAATCTGGGCTTGATGGGCTGAGGAGTCTCAACTACAATAAAGAACAAATCAAGTCAAGTGATACATATTTTTGGCATAAAAAGAAGTGTAACGATGATCGCATATCATGAGGTAAAGCTTACCCATACCAGATTCCCCTATAACATCAGTAGTTGAAATTTTGTTAGTCTTCTTTACATTAGTCTTTCTCGGGGTTTTCACTTGTTTAGAGCCCTTCATCCCCGCTTCATTCATTGTCGTACCTTTTAACGTCTTTCTCACTGCTTCTACCTTAACATCACTATTATCTTGCTCCTTCATTATTAAAGATGATAAATTAGTAACAGATGAGATAGGACATAAAAAATATAAGGACCAAATAAATTCGAACACATACATCAAGTTCCTTCTCTAGTGTGTAGAGATTTCTCATCCATAAAGGCATCGGAGTCGAACCTTTCAATTCATAAACTTCATCGATCAACTTATCTATTTCAGCGTAAAGCTCTTTAACCTTTTCGAGACATGGACTTCCAATAGCCATCGACAATAGATATTCATAATCACTGGCCTTTACACCTACATTGACAATAACTACATCGCTATTCTCTTCATTTTCTTCTCCTTCTTCAGTTGCTTTAGCAACAATAGCTTCAACATTCTTGGTCTTCTTTAGAATTGGAGTAAAACCTTTTTGCTTCAAGTCGAGGAAAAGTTCATCTTTCTTTCTGTTGCTAACTATGATATCCCCTTTTACCACTCTAAGAATGAATCGGACTTTGTTATCTAGTTTTAAAAACTCCATTTCAAGATTCTCAAATAATACTCTCTGTAAGTGATCCAGGAGGATCTATGAAGTATCACTAATTTTGTGTCCTATTTCTATTTAGCGTATTACACTAATTTAGCAGTAGGAGTCCTATTGTAACTAAGAACTTGTAACCCTTATAAATAGGGCAAGGCTAGGCAAGTCCTATTGTAACTAAGAACTTGTAACCCTTATAAAAGGGGCAAGGCTAGGCAAGTTCTATTGTAACTAGGAACTAGTAACCCTTATAAAAGGAGCAAGGCTAGGCAAGTCCTATTGGAACTAGGAACTTGTAACCCTTATAAAAATGGGCAAGGCTAGGCAAGATTAGGAGGCCGAGATCAATAAAAATTCTAAGAGAGAGACTTAGGGTTTGAGAAGAATTCGATTGTAATTGATTTCGATTAAGCAATTAAAGCTCTAAAGGGATTATTCCTAACCAATTGGTTTGCTCTTCGTACGTTTTTGCCAATTAGGGTTTCTCTATTCGTATTGTGGATTAAGTGGTATCAGTTCTCCAGTTATAATTCTCGGGGGTGATTGTGGCTTATGGTCTTTACACGTGACCATCTCAAGCAAACGAAGGTGAAGCTAGTGAGTCCGTTAGAGATTTACAGAAAGCCTAATTTGAAGAAGAAGGCCGATTTGAAGATGGGCAATTCTGACGATCGACTCATGACTTTGGAAACAACAGTTTCCGACCTAACTACTACTATAGGGGAGTTGATAGAACAACTGCATCTCACAAACCTCACGAAGGCTTTCACTTTGGTAAAATCCTGAGGCCTCTCTCAACGGCGAGGCCACTCGAGGAAGAAAGAGGTTCTAGAGGTGTATGGAGATGAAGATACTGCAGAGATAGATTGCGATTCTAGTGATGTCGAATCCGTCAAGGAGCGCTTGTGTATTGGTAAGTCAATAAATCATATGCGTAATCTTCGTATTGACTTTAAGATTGAAATTTTGGTATTCGATGGTTCAATCGATGCCGAGAAGTTGGATAATAGGTTAGATAGGTTAGAGACCTATTTTTCTGTTTATAAATATTCCAACGCTCAAAAAAATTATTTGTCTATATTTAGTAAGTCATTTACTAACGTGGTGGAAATCCTACCAGAAATGCCACGAAGTAGGAAGTTTGAGTTGGAAAGAATTTATGGTTTTAGTGAGGAAGCAATTATATCCAATTGGGTATGAACAGTAGCGATGGTTCAAATGGTATAATTTGTGGCAAAAGTTTGGGCAATCCATTCAACAATTTACTATGGAGTTTCATAACCAAGCGTTAGTTTTGGATATTGATGTGGATGAGTATGAGGTATTCATGAAATATACGGGAGGTTTGTCAGAGTCCATTAGAAGAGAATTAAAGTTCTTTAATATGAAAAATATCGAAGATGCTACCGTTGAAGTAATTGTTATTGAAAGCAAGTACTTGAAGATTGTCAAGAAAGACAACAAGAGAAAGTCGGGGTACAAGTCTAATTGGAAGTACGATCAGAAAGGGGAGTCCAAAGAAGAGGGGTCTTCATCCAAGGGGAATTCCTGTAGTCATTATAAGGCTAATAAGCACATGTTAGACAAATGTTAGAAACATCACCCGGAGCTTAGGCCGAAGGAAGAGAGGGGCAAGAAAGAGAAATGTGTACTAGCCACAATGATTGTGGATCTTCCAGATTTGGATAAGCCAAATCCTAAGCTTACTCTAATGTTTAAGCAACCTATAGCTATCGACGAGGCGAGTCGTGATAAAATTTTTTATGTCAGCATTCAAGTGAAGTAGAGCTTAGTCGAGGCCATCATTGATCCGGGTAGTCAGAATAATTTAATTTCTGATACGGTGGTGAAGAAGATGGGTTTGGCTATAGTGGCTCATCCTAAGCCGTATGGTTTGGGTTGGATTCAGAAAGATGCGGAGTTGAAGATCACTAAGTAGTATAAGTTCAAGTTTGTGATTGCTGAGAAGTTTTTTAACAAAGTAGTGTCAGAACGGTGTTCCGTTCATCCTTGGGAGATTATGGTTTATGGTCTCGACATGCGACCGACTCAAGCAATCTAGGAAGAGATTTAATTAGAAAAAGAAGAACATCATGTCTACATCCAAGATCTCAAAAGCTTCTACTTCCAAGAGACGACATGATCGTGAAGAGAAGAAAGGGAGCAAAGGGAATGAGGAGGATGACGATGTATCTTGAGACTTGAGATTCCAAAAATGCCAAATTCGAGGAAATTATGGATGTTGGTAAGTTTACGAATCCTAGAAAATAACTTAAAATTGATTTTAAGATTTATATCACCATTTTTCATGGACTTATGGATACTGAAAAAGATGACAATTATTTTGGTAGATGGCCAATACTAGTAAGTTCCACATTATTGGAGGTTATACATATTCAGTTGATTGTACCTTACGAGTATGATACAAGTCTAAAGATTGGAGTAATTCACAAGAAGCTACTATGGAGGAAGAATTGCGAGTACCATTTGAAGTCTTCCAATCAGGAGTTGGGACTAGATCTTCAATTAACAGTACCTAATGACCATTGGAAGAGTACTTCGATGGATTTTAAGGGAGTATTGACAACTATCAGATCTGAAAGTGATTATATATTCTTATCTCTACTAGATGAAGACTCCACATAAGACACTCGACTACCATCAGTTAAAAATCTTTAGATTGAGTGAGGAAGTCCTTTGAAGGAGTACGATATTCTAGAGATGGGGATGACTGTGACTAGAAGCGATAGAAAGGGCAAGCTTGTCAACAAATCAATGTGGTACACTCATGATATGGGGGATTCCAAGTTCCCACATCTCCAATTCTAGCTTGAGCAGAAGCTCAAGGCTCCTAAAGGGGGGAGCCATGATCCAGGAGGATCTATGAAGTATCACTAATGTAGTGTCCTACTTCTATTTAGAGTATTACTCGAATTTAGCAGTAGGAGTCCTATTGTAGCTAGGAACTTGTAACCCTTATTAAAGGGGCAAGGCTAGGCAAGTCCTATTAAAACAAAAACTTGTAACCCTTATAAAAATGAGGCAACGCTAGGCATGATTAGGAGGGGGAGATCAATGCAAAATTCTAATAGAGAGACTTAGTGTTTGAGAGGAATTCGATTGTAATTGATTTTGATTAAACAATTGATGCTCTAAAAGGAAATTCTCTCACCTATTGTGTGTTCTTCATACTATTTATTCTATTCAGGGTTTCTCAATTCATATTGTAGATTAGTAAGAAAACACAAATAATTATATTCTTCACTAAAATATCTTAAAAAATCAAGTGCATAAATTTTACGACCGCCAGCTTACCTTTCATTTCGCGTAAAGTTCAAGCCTAATATTGAAGAACTCTTCAAAAACTGTCATGTGAAGAAGAAAAAAATATAGCACAAATGGGTTATCAATATCTGTATATGGTCTTTAGTGACTGATATAACAAAGTCAAAACTTACTCTGTTCAGGGGTATCATATTTCTTAATAATCCCCTTTGAATCAAATAAGCGTCTTGCTTTGTGTTGATTGAGGTAGTGAGCTTGAATTTCTTTACTAAACCCTCTTGTCTTGCCATCAACAAGGTCTCCTCGGACATGATTAACTCAAAGTGTATAGTTGTGCCATCATTTTACTCCCTATAATCCTGCATTAATGAAACAAGCTTTCAACCCTCCTGAAAACTTCAAAGTTATATGACTGCGTTACCTTGGTGAGTAAATGGTTCCTTTATCTTTTCATTCCCTGTCATAATATACTCAAGAAATTCCTTATAATCCTGAGTCCATCAACATACAGGAAGCTCCGTGACCCTAAGTATAGTCTCGTCAATTTCTTCAATGATCCCGCTAATAGTGTAGGTTACCCCAGCTTATTCTGTTGTTATTTTCTCTATGGTTCCCTTAAAACCTTTGTACCAGGGATCCATAGGTTCCATTGGTTCTCTATTTAATAAGAGCTTAATTTTTGCAACAATCCACCGAATTCTCAAGGAATTTTAGCACTGAAGCCGGTTATTTCCAGGTTAATTTCTATAAGAAATGTTAGGTTGCAAATAGAAGGTGATATAGAACCAACCAACTTTAGACTTTGTATCCCCAAGAACATTACTCTCTGATGATGCGCATCACTAACTCCTGTCCAGTTACAGAAATCGACAGAATCATTCCATGAACTCATTACTCCGAGTGAATCCAGAGCTATCTTAACCTTAAACGCGATCAAAGCGAGGTGATCAGACACATTTCTGAAGATTGTAGCTGTAGTCCCCGAGCATGAGAGAATGACTAATGGTAAGAACATCATCAATCTATAATATAAATTCTCCATGGATTACTAACTAAAGCAAGGAATAATATCTAATATATATATATATTCCATCAACTCTTTAAAACTTCTTATGATCTAAAGTTCTTAAAAAGGATTTCTTTGAATCAATTACAAGACATAGAACAATAGTGTGGTTTCACTTTGCTTGACCGAAGAAGTCGACTCTGAATAGTATATCAATTTTCCATTATTTGCTTATAATAGTGGCGCCTACAAAAATGCTATGGGACCTTAACACTGAATTACAATCCGACGATGCACAAAGGCATCTCGAGATAAAGAATTAAATTTTTAGAAGTCTATTATTATCTGAAACCAATATGTGTTATTGCCAAATTCCTTCAATGTGCCACAAAACTCGAGGTCTGATTTGCATATAATGGGGATAAGTTACCTACTTCCATAACATTATAACCATATGGGCAAGTGTTTTTAAGGACGATGCAATTATATTTAATCAGATCTTGATTAAATAAAGTTGGCTGCTTAGCGCAACAGAGTACAAATTGTGTAGAGTTAAAAGTACTTTTCTTATCAGGACAAATTTTTATAGTATTGTGATAACTATGAGCCCATATTCTTTCTCCATGGCATTTTTCATGCATTTCGTTATAGTTTCTTTGCTACACTCAATCCTTTTTTTCTTACCTCTACTTATGGACTCTATTTCCTTTTCATCTCACGTTTTAAAACCCCACTGCAATAGCCTAATTTTGTGACCGAAACTTAGCCTTTACACCAAAGATATTCAGAGCTTCTAAATGAATAATAGAAGAGTAATAACACAAAGCTTAACGTGCAAAACCTTTGAATAGGTTAAAATCTACGGCCTTTCTTAAGAATTTAGAAATATAGTAGTTTATTGATAGTTGTTCGATATTACAAGAGAAGTTTTGAGTATTTTGTATAGAGTTTTAGTGAGCATTCATTTGTCTCCAGCCCTTTATCTCAAATTCTCTAGTCTTATAATATGACCGTTTGACGATCATTATTATCCTTAATGATGGATGTTACAATTCGGATTTGCAAATTTTTGATTTAATTGCGTAACAGTCATATCTTTACTATTTCGTAACGGCTTTGTTGGTGATTGTACGTTTGCATAACTCGAACTGTTGATGTAGAGGTCGAAAGTCATGACTAAAACTCTGTAACTACAATATATTTTCAGTAGTGCCACTTGTATGTTGAGGAAGTCGAGTGGTCATATACTGGTCGAAGATAAGTATGAGTCCAAGATGCTGAATAAGCCACTACAAGACGGCTCTCAACCAAATAGAACGATGAACATCATAGACAAGTGATTTTGGTTGAGAAGTTCTTACTATATATGTTACCTGACATTTCTGCCTTGATTCTGATTGTGCCATAAATGTGCCACATGTTATGTTGGTGAGGTTGGATGATTGTATGTTGTCGAAGATAAAGCATGAGTCCGAGATGCAGAATAAGCCACTACAACCGCCCCCTCTCAGCCAATAGTAGAAGAATATTATGGGTGAGTGGTGTTGGTTGAGAAGCTTTATTTAACTTTTCAATTAATACATAGGAATCATTTCTAAAGCATATTCATGAATATTTGTTTGCGGCATTTGGGTTTTCTGGAGCCAATAGTTCTAGTCAATTTTGGTGCATGGGAAATCCTCCGGACGTTGGGAATTTGAAAAGAAGGATTTAATGCTAATCATAGTATAAAGAGTACTCTGATTTGTGTGTGATGAACCAAGTCTTCTTCCCTAAACTATTTCTTCTGTGTTCTTGTTTCTGTACTTAAAATTTTTTGATGGTTTAAACTATGGTAATGACAAGGCAACAGTCTCGGGTTCCAGGATCCGAAGGAAGATCGAAGAATTTTGTGTCAGATATTTTTGTCACCAACCTTTGCATCTACCGACACCGATTCTGGTGTCCCCTACATACCATCATATATCACATAAGGAGGTGATGGAGGCGGGGAATGACTATTATCAGATGGTGCACTTCCATTTTTTGCTGACTTCGGAGGAGGAGCGCCAAAATGGACTATGGCTACTGGCGTATGAAGCTGTTACAACTGAAGATGAAGTAGCAGGCGTTCATCCAAGGGAGTCTCGCCGGTACCCTGCTAGTGCGTGGGTCCTGTCTAAAAAATAAGACCCCCCGTCTATCTTTAGCATGCGGAGTGGTGAGGTTTATGGTGGAAAAGGTGGTGGTGGCAGAGGTTTTTCTTCAAAGTAACATAGATATTGACCATAAAGAAGGTCCTTCTGCTGTCCCCGTATTTCTTTGGTGACTTCCTGTTCTACTGTTTCCTAGCTCTTTCCTGCAGGGGATCAGAGTTTGAAGATGCTTTAATTTTGCATTTTCTTCCTCGTTGGCTGCTGAGAGGTGTTTCGAACTGTGACTTAATGTATCTTGTGTATCTTGTAAAGTAATCTGTGAATTGTCTAGAACACTTTTTATCTGTAAAGTAATCTATAAAAAATTGTCGAACTAATGAAATGTCTTCGTTCTGTCATTTTGATGTTGTATTTCAAACTTTTCTACTTATATATGTAGTTTCTTGTTTCAAATTAGAAGTCTGTAAATATGTATGTATGAGGAACAATAGTTTTCCATGGTGTATTGTTGGATAAATCAAACTGTAAAGATCTCAGCGTGTATATCTGTAAAGGGTAGTGGAAGTTAAGGTTTAAAAAAATAGAGGAGCTCGAAAAGGTCATGTGGTGAGAATAAGTAAACAAATTGTATAGATGGTTGGGTGGCTGTAAATGTATGTATATGTCTGTGAGCTACTGATTCGAACTAACTGGAAAATGTCTAGCCATATGGAAGTAACTAATATCTGCATGTAGGTATTACTACTAGATATGCCTGATTTGTATGTTGTGATATCCATATTTGTATGCATAAAATCTGAGGAGATATTTCATAATATGGAAAGTATGACCTGTCACAATATTATATGACTTATGCTGATATTTGTGTTTCCAAAATTTTGTATAATATATCTTTCAGCAAAATTTGTGGGGCGATTGAGATTTTTAGAGATCGTCATTTTTTCTATATAAAGTAGTGATCCTTGGTAGCTATGTATTATAGTCAGAGATAATTTTGTCGTGTTAGTTGGAGTGATCAGCCATGGTGAGGACGCGCTCTTAGCGTGTGCATCATGCAGTAGAAGGTAGGTTTCATATCAAGGTCGCTGAACTTCGCGAATGATACTTTCGTCATTTGCCGTATGATCCCATTCCTTTGAGGTGGCCGTTGAAAGTAACTAGCTTAGATGATGAGGTCAGGCGTGCAGAGGTTGATCGCTTTTTCTGGTGTAATGTTTTTTGAGAGTTACTGTTAAATGCAACTTTACAAGAAGAAGTTGTTTGAGAGATCGCACGTGACAAGCTTGCTGAAGAATATGAGAGAGCAGCAGGAGGGGAGATAATACCATGTGGTATGGTGAATCATCCGGGCTGGTTCAAATATAACTATATGTGACTATAATTTTGAACTGTGAGAGCTCAAAAATGAATAAGTACTCTATTTTTAGTATTCTATTTTGGTACTCTGTTAAATGTAGAACGTGGCATGTTGATGCTATGAACTGAAATAAATAAGAATAAAGTGTTATGTTTTGACTATTTATGTGGAAAATATTGTGGATGACAGCTGTGTGATTTTAACAATTATGTGGATAGTTTTGAATTTTGAATATTTAGCTATTTTAAGAGTGTCATACGATCATGGTATAGTATTAAAGTAAGGTGATTGGTCATGTATATTGCTTTGGGAAAGAGGGGCAAATTTTTTTAATGGCAGATAATAGACACAGAGGTTATGACAGTAGACGTTATCAAAGAAGTCATGATGATGTTGTAAGATGAAAAGATGTACCAATAGAGACAGTAGGGGTGACTGGCACGCGTCTGAAGGAGCCATCGTTTCGTAAAACGAGGAAAAGCATAAAAACTCGTATCTCTCTCCCTCATAAATTATTTATAGCTATATAGAGAGAGAAAAGTGGTGTAACCCATATCTCTGTAGAGACGGGACGTTTAAGTTTTGAGTGCGATTTGGTAGAGAAGGATTCATCTGGTGATAAAAAACTGTTGGAAAAGCGGCAGGAGCGGTCAATTTCTCTCAAACGTTTGGGTAAAGTAGAAGATTGCAGTTCTTCGAGTACAGGTTAGTGTTTTGATGTTTCTATTTTGTTTCTGTCTGCTGTAATTTGTATTTGTGTATTCATTACTTTTGATTTAGAGAGAGCAAAGTTGAGAATGCAGGGTATTTGAGTAATTCCCTGTAATATCTTAAAGTACACATGTTTTGGTAGTTGAACAGACTGTAGAGAGATAAAATAATTTTTTGGAGAAGAAGAGGGAAAATTGAAATGATTGCCTTTTATTTTGGAAAATTAGAAAATAAATGTGTTGACTAGGTAGAAACATAGGTGGGGTTGTTTTACAGTTTGCAAGGTGTAGTCTGTAGCGTAGAGATAATGATAAAATATTTTGTGTATCTCTAGGTCAAGTATGTGTTCAAAACCTATAAATCCCATGAGTAAATTTGTAGTAGCATCAAGTTCAAAGGAAACAACATCGTCGGTGAGGGAAAATGATTGTAATGTAATGGAAGAGACTGTAGATATGATAGACGTAACTGTAGGTTTAGAGGTTGGGAAATCCAGTAAAGTAGAGAAAGTTATAAAGAAAGATGATACAAAAGATAAAGATAAATTATTTTTCATATATCCTGAGGGATTAGATGTAAGAAAAGAATTTTTGAAATATAAAAAGAAATTACAGGGAGAATGGGGAAATTATATGACAAACCAAGGTCGCTGGTTTAGGGCATATGTCCCAGGAAAAGGGAAGCAGGCAGTATACTATCAAGTCCCTTATTTGGAGAAGTGGAAAATGGATAAAGGGATTAGTAAGGATATTAAAATCTAGTATAATAATGGCCTTAGGTTGGCAAGCACGAATGATGGGTTTTTATGTTATCTGAATCAGGTCATTTATGGCCTTAAAATTCCTCTGACTTTATTTCTGAAAAAGGTTATGAATGTATTGCACTGATGCCCTGCCCAACTAAATGGGATTGTGTATGAGATGATGAGGGTATGCGAGGCTCTGAATGAGAAATGAAGAAGGGAAGGTATTGCCAAGCAGTTTAAAGCTGATGATGTGTTAATATTTTATAAATAGAAGTGCGTCAAATATCAAAATAGTGGTTACCTGTATAGTAATTATTCTAGGCCAAAATTTGTTGACTTTGAATCTGCGGGTAGACCATGGAATGACCACCTTGTATGGGTAGGGGGCAACTGTATGCAGGTTCTAGACGAACCGGTGCTCGTCCTGAACCATAAATATTATAACCCTAGTAAGTAACATTCATCAACTCCGGCCAACCATTATCATGTCTTCGAGCTGCTAAATATTGTGTTGTTCCTTGCTTTGTCAGATCCTAATCCTTTATCGATGTGTGACAATACCAGCTTCTTCGACTGGGTAGCTCATGAATAGGTCGACTTAAAGCAGGTACTTGGTGAGCTAATTATCCGGAGGGATAAGAGGGTAGATTCCCTTGTACACAAAGTTTAACGAGCTCACAAAAATTTACCTATGGCTGAGAAGAAAGCCCGTTTGACTGTTGATGATGTCACTAGTCTTCCTTTTCCTACACAAGAAAATATTAACGTGAAACGGACTACTCGGAGGTCGAGAAAACTAACTCTGCAAACTATGCCTGCTACTGTAGTGGTGATCTCAGACCAAGAGATTGCAAAACCTACTGCTAGAAATGTTGATGAAAGGCAGGAAGTGAGTGAAGTTTCTCCTTCAAAGGTTGAGAAGGGCTCGTTAAAAAGAAAATGGCATGAGGGTGAGGGTAGTACTCGTACTAATGCCCAAACTGCAGCCAAGATGAGAGAGCTGGTGTAAAAATATTGCCTCATGGCGAGGACTAATCCACAACAGCTTGATGAGGTGCACCAAGAGAAAAAATTTGTGGTATGTATTAAAAATTTTGATGTGCTATATTTGAAAAGTGATTTGTAGTTTTAAAATGTGTTTTTGTATTGGTAGCTCATGATGCTGATAAAGGGGGTAACGATGTTCATTGATAAGAGGAGCTAGGAGTTTGGAGATCTTACTCTGAGGTTTAATGCCCAATCGGCTAAGATGAGGAAACTTGAAATTGAGCTCGAGCTAGAGAAAAAGAAGAGGGTTGAAGATGTCAAGGCTGCTAAAGAGGGTATACATCATTGTCTGATCATGATAATATTATGTCACGATTAGGCGAGGCATTGAAGGCGAAAAGAGATTGCTTTGTCCAATCTTCTTACTCTTTTGGGTTGACTCGTGCTGATATAGAGCTAGGTCGATCTAGCAGATACAATGAGATAGACTTTCCTGTAGAGGTTGAAGGTGAAGTTGTGGCTGATGTTGTTGATCCAGCCAATGTATCTGCTACACCAACTAAACCAGTTGCAGCTACTGATAAGATATTGAATCCTCCATCTAAGGTAGAAATCAACAAGAATATTTAACCAATCTGTAGTACGTATTATGTTTCAAACTATACAGTTTGCTTAACTTTGATAGGATTGTACTCTGTATGGTCGTAAAACTGTCTAAGTTTGATAGACACTTTTTAATATGCTCTCCTTGAATGTTTGTATGATAATAAGATATTTGCAATTTATATAAGAGGTAGATCGAATGAGAAAAACTATTTTCGGCCTGGAGAGATTGTTAGGTAGAGCAAGGAATTCGGTGGCTCGTGTTCAACACGTATTAAATAAAATCGAGTAAAAGAGAAGGCAGTTTAAGTCTAACTCGGAGAAAAAATTTAAAGATTTATATGACCTCCAGTATAGATATGCTAAGATAAAAATAGAAAGGGATAAAGTTTTCAGAATGGAAGAGGAGAGAGGGTGTTAGTACAAAAACCGAAAGAGTTAACCTATTTTAATGACCCGAGTAAGAAGGCTAGTTGTCAAAGCCTGTTGATATCTCAGACATTATATTTTAAGGTCGAAGTAGATAGTGAACGGGGTTTAAAAGAAGCTTATATAGAGCTTTTGAAGGAAAAGAGTGTAGTACCTGACCCGGCTCGAGTAATGTTTCTAGCTCAAGAAGCACATAATTGCCATATTCTAGATGTGAAAAAATGTTCAGCGCGAGCTGGGGTGTCTATTATATGGGGTGATGTAGAACTTTTACTTGATATTTTTAGTTTTATATAGGAACGAAGGGCAATGGGGATTGTATTTTTTAGGATAAGGAAAGAGAAAATAGGGGTTCAATAGAAGCTAGAGGGTGAGTTAAAAGAATGGTAAGATTTATTGTTGTAACATATAGAGCAAAAAATGTCTTTAACGACGCAATTGTCAAAAGAAGTAACTGTTCGAAAGAAGGTTGAAACTGATGTGAGGGCATTAGGTGTATTATGAAAAGAAATGCGCAAAAATTTGGCACAGGGCACAGATGTAGCTGAACGAGCATTTGTATCTGTCACGAGAAAAAACCATAGGTCGAACAGAGTTTGGGCGTCATATAGAAAATGAAATTAATTTTTTATGAAGGGGAGCTGGCGAAGGTAAAGAACGAATTTTGAAAGTTCGTAACTGGTTGTGGGAAAGATTTTGATGTGGAAAACGCAAAAGTGGAAAACATGTAGTTTACGATAGATGAGGAAGGGAAGGTTGTCGAAAAACCCGTTTCTAGTCTGAGAAAAAATATCTTAAAAGTGCGAGGAGGAGGTTGAGAGCCTGATACCCTGATCGTGGCAAAAACAACGTCAACAGGAGGTGGTGACCTTTATATCTCCTATTGATGTTCAAGTAAAAAATTTAAAGAGTTCAAAAGACAATGGGCAATCCTCTCATAGCTCAAAAAAGTGAAAGTAAGGTATTCTAGTTTTTCACCGACCCTGCATATGTGTTAGATCTTTCTTCACTGTTTGGATGATAAATGAAATTTGTTCTCTGTGTTAATTATATAAATAGAGCGATATATCGATATTACTCAAATATTATGTTCCTGGGTAAACTTGTGAATAATGACATGTAATCTGTTTGTATATGCGAACTAGTTTAAATGGTAACTGTCGTGACAGGTGAAATTAGCAGTTATTCAGAGCCAATATGACGCATTATATATTCGAATTGAACAATTGAACGCTGAATTAAATTTATGTCCGGGGGCACTAAAGAGTATTACTGAGTTAGAAGAAAAAATAAATGTGAAGATATTAAAAGAGTGAAATAAAGTAGTTTGTTTTACCGATAAACTGCAAGATAAAGAGGTTAAACTAGCCAGTGAGCTAAGAAAGATGGAGGGATTAAAAAAAGTTATATGGAAAAAGGATGTGGAAATTTTGGGTACTTCAGGACAAATTAACCAACAAGGGGCAGAATTGATATATGCGAGAACTCAAATTACAGAGCTATTGGCGGTGTTAGAGAAGAAAGAAAATAATGTGAAAGACTTGCCATATCAGATAAACATGTTCGAAGCGAAGAGAGTTGGTGCGCGAGCCGCTATCGAAGATATAAATGATCGTCCTCACAAATTTACAGTATTGTGGTATGTTATGAACAAGATGTTAAAAGAGATAGAAAAGGCCTATAGCGAACAAAATGAAACAATAAATAAGGATTGGACCACGATCTGTGCTTTAGAGCATAACATTCAAACATTGAGGTTAGGCATTTTGGAGTATCAATCGAAAAATGGGGAACTGCGTAATGCAAAGACCAAATTTGAAGTTGATCTTTGCAAGGCTACAATAAGTCTTAAGGAAGAAGTACTAGAGAGGAAGTCTAATCAAGCTCGTAGAGATGAATCAACAGACTTGGTGGCAAACAAGGATGAGTTTCTGGCAATAATGGAAGGTCGTAATGATGCAACGATGAGTGAAAAACAAGAATTGGAAGAACGCTGCAGAAGTTTGGAAGCTATGCTGAAGGAGGCTAAAGGACAACTTGTAGGGTTTGTTCTTTCTGATTAGGTAAAATATGTGGCAAGTAATACGCATGAGAGAGAAATGATAACAGTGTTCTCCTTCTTTGCATCCGAGTTCAAGAGATTGGAGGTGGAAAGCAAAACTGCATATGACAAGCTAGTTGCTGATGGTGTTCAGTGTGAGATGAGGTTGATATGATCTGAGTATCTGGATCCCATAATAGAAAAAAATTGGTGTTCTTATAATGAATATGGTTATAGAAGGAAAACAAATTGTGACTGGGAAGATGCCAGGTTCATGCGCCTGTGACTTTGTGGGGAAAGTTTATGTAGTGTTGTGCGGCATGACAGCTCAAGTGATAGTTCGAGTGATAGCTCGAGTAACTGATAAGGCGTTATGACTGTTAGAAGGGATTATTCGGACTATACTAAAGAAAATATAGTTGATAGAGTATAACAAGGTGGGATAGTTGATAAAAGTAATGATCTGTACAAAATTGTACTAACCTTGTAATGAATTGGTTATGATTTATAAGCATGTTAACCATTTTACCGCATAACAGAGAGTTGGTTTGGCTGAAGTAACAAACGCTTGATATAATAGAAGATCGATTTGGCTGAAGCAACAAATGATCTGTAACATATAAAATTGAAGATTGGTTTGGCTGAAGCAACAAACGATTTATAATATAATGTAAGATCAATTTTGCTGAAGCAACAAACGATTTGTAATGTAATAGAAGATTAGTTTGGCTGAAGCAACAAACGATCTGTACTGTAATATAAGATCAATTTGGCTGAAGCAACAAACGATTTGAAATATAATAGAAGATCAATTTGGCTGAAGCAACAAATGATCTGTACTGTAATAGAAGATCAATTTAGTTGTACCAGCAAATGATTTGTAATGTATTAGAATGGAATGAACCCACTGGTAAACTACGATGTTTAGACATGTAATCTGTATATGGATGTACTTGTATGATATATTAGAAAAGTATTGTATTATAGTGAAATCAAACATAAATATTTCATTGTTGTAAGATTGACGTACAAAAAATATTAGATGGAGTACAGTATGAAATAGTAGAAAGTACTCTGATGTATGTCAATCAACCATAAGTATTTCATTAATATAAGACCAACGTACAAGATGATAGATTTATTTAGAAATGTACACTGTGATAGATTATCATCTTCGATGGAGCTTTAATCACCTCGTGTTCCAAGGATTAGGCACTCGTTCCTCAAGTTTGGTGGAGAGATCGTAAGAGCCAAGTCTACTTTTTCAACAATAATAAAAAGACCTTCCATATTTTCAGTGAGTTTTCCAATATTGACTTCTTTTCTGTGTTTAGGAACTTCTCAAAGTACTAGATATTTAATTTTGAACTCTCCAAGATGAATTCATTTGTTATAAGATCTTGTTAAAGCCTGGTAGTATCATCCCTAGTTCATAATTGCTCTGTCTCAAGTTTCCTTGATCCAATTTATGTTACATGCCAACTAAAATTCATTTTCTTTGTCTGTCATGGTATGGTCGTGTAATAGGTGATGATATTGAGTGGGGATTATTGCTTCAGTGCCGTACACCAGCAGGAATGGTTTGCATCCAGTCGACACCCAAGGTATTATACGATATGCCCATAATACATATGGTAATTCTTAGACCCAATTACCCTTCTTCTTTGTCAAACAATTTTTGATTTCGCCAACGATAGTGCAATTAGTGATTTCGGCATGACCATTTCATTGTGGGTAATATGGATTGGAAGGAGAGTGGATGATGTTGTACTAATTTAGGAACTCAATAACTCTGGAGCCAACGAACTGAGGTCCATTGTCGATTCAAATAATATAGGGGCAGCCAAACCGTATTATGATAGTTTCCCATATAAACTTGATGACTTCGTCTTCACATGTACGACGCAGAGGAACTGCTTCAGCCCACTTGGTGAAGTAATCTATTGCCACTAGGAGGTACTTTCTCTTGCCTGGTGCAGTGGGAAATTCTCTTACGAGGTCGAGGGCCCATCTTTTGAACGGCTAAACAGCGTTGCTAGAATAGAGTTCCAAGGCTGGAGCTTGAATTTGTGGGCCATGTTGTTGGCATGCATCACACTTGCTTATATATTTACTAACTTGAGCTTTCATTTTAAGCTAAAAAATACCTTGAGTAAGAGCTCGATTTGTTAAAGATCATCCTATTGTTTGGGACTCATGCAGGAATTTTTTAGCCTCTTTAATAGATAACCATTCGAGATAAGGTCCTGTAACTGATACTTTATAAAGAAAGTTATTAGCTACGACGTATTGTTTAACATTATCAAGTACACGTCTTTGTTCAGTACGATCTTTGGGGAGTTTGCCGTCAAACTTGTTTTAGGGTCCAATATATGTGAGAAAAGGCCATCTCCAATCGTCCTCATCATTTTTGGCGCCCTCAGTATTAACTTAATTTGAGCTGATGATGTTAATGCTATGGGTAGATATTACTTCAATCTTCAGATATCGAGCTTCAGTACCGAGGACTCTTTCCTTGTAGGCAAGGGAATTGTAGGGGCCGAGTTTCGTACAAGGGGAAGCTGACTCTTACACTATGGGTTTTATCTTCAACCAGGGGGTCCCAAGCATACAAACGATAATAATGAGACATACTACAAGATCATACGCTTGCGTAGAGGCCTTGAATGGGTTGCTCCAGAACCTCTGGTGAGGATTTTTAAGAGTAATATTATATATGTAGAGTGGTCGAAGTATCGAGAATCAGGTTGTTACAGGGTACTTGAAGGTAATCTTGTAAGGTTTGTTGGGAGAGATTTTCTAACCCCTTCATAGTGCCTCTTCCCTCCTATTTATAGGACATAGAAAGGGTTAAATCACCATAGGGGGTCAGGTTATATGCATATCTTCTTAGGACAACTGACTTGTACCCAGAGTCAGTCCTGACACTGTATCTTTTGGGTCTGATACTGTAACTGTTGGGTCTGACATTGTTGCTGTTAGTTCTGACTTTGTAGTTGTTTGATCTGGCACTGTAGTTATCGAGCGGCTTGTTTCTCTGTTCTATCTGGTGAGCTGGTTATCTGACATGTTTCCCTTCGACCATGTACTACCATGGTTGAAGTACTCATCTATCTTCGACTATAGCGGTTCCTACGAGTATTCAATTAGTCTCAGAAGGCTTCGTGGACGTAGTCATTATCTTATTGGGCTTCAAGTCATCAGGCAGGCTTCGATGCAGCCTTCGAGTATTCGACTAGTGTTAGAAGGCTGCGAGTAGGCTACTATATTTGCCCCCTCTCAGTAGGGGCCTCTGGAATTGGTGAAGAGAGCGCATGCTGAGAAAAATGGTTGAGTCTGGGAAGTTGGAAAGTTTGACTGAGTGATTATTATAATTCTGAGGAGGGTAATTAAAGATTGTAATTCATGCAGGTTGTGATTAAAGAGGGATTAAATGCATTTGCCTTCAAGTTTAAGTAGGGGGTATTAGAAGAGCTTTAAACATCTGCATCTTCTTCCCTAAGTAAACTATATGCTTCATCTTCCCCAAGTAGTCGAACTATGGACACCACTCCTAATACCAGGTACCAGAGAAGAGTGGCAACAAGATACCGTCGCATACGGGAGAAGACCCTCGAGTTGAAGCAGAGGTTCTTTGGTGATAGAAGCCTGGACTGGGTGATGCCAGACTTGGTTGAACTGGAGCCAGAGAAACCAATTGGTGGGATGTCGTATGCGCACTGATGGAGGGTGTTGCAATGGATGAACCCGCTCGTCAGCAACCGATTCTACTTCCTACAATGTATGGCCGTGGATCTAGTGGACGATGAACACCGTGTTGAAGATGATGAGGTTGGGCTCTGCAAGAATTGCCCCGCCTGCATATAGGGGATTCTTGGTTATGGTAAAAGTGTTGTCGTGGGATGGTGGTCAAGAAGGTTTTTTGGTTTTCTATTGATGTTGTTTGCTTTTTTTTGTATTGATGTAAGGACATCTGCTCGAATGAAATTGGAATGTTTTGAAACAATTGTCGAAGTGTGATATTGAGTTGTTTGTGTGTAAGTGTGACAAACACAGTAGACGACGGTAATTTAGGCACGATAATACTTTATCGAATGTCAAACTTTTAGGAACGATTATTAGATAATGGTAAGAAACTGGGGCAAAGTCGAATAATCAAAAAATATGTATCGAAGTATTGAATACTTTATATGTATGGACAAATGTTCCACGTAGAGTGTAAACAATGGTTTGCAAACGAGGTCAAGAGAGGTTTGAAAATTTTGTTTTGCCAAAGGTAAATGGGCTTCGACTACAAAACCTAACAGCCAAAACAGCTGGCATGTTAGAAGCGGTACTGCTCCTAGAGCAGAGTATCCTACAGGTCATCATAATGTTTCCTCGGGTTATGGGAAAAAGGTAGAAGTGACAGGTGGGTGTGAGTTGACAGTTTCGGGCATGATGTTTGAGGGTTTGAAAGGCTTATAAAGGATTTTGGAGAGGGGCGTGTGATATGCATGTGGGGGCAGATGAAGGGTAAAATGGTAAATACATGTCTCAGCCAAAAAATTTGGGGGAGTGGTAATGATGGTAAGTTGGGAAACCGAGGCAGTTTTGTCTGAAGTATTTTAAGTGGTAAGAGAGGAAAGAACTGTTCCCCAAATAAGCAATCAATCATTAAGAGAAAAATAGAGAGAAAAAGAAAGAAAAACCTACGACATTTTTGAAGAGTAGAGAAGGAATCATCGTTATTGCTGTCTGAATCATATGAACAGGTATTTCCTCTAAATTTTTCTGTAGATAGGTTATGTATAGTTCTTCTCTGTAGTCGTGTCTGTTGTGAATGTATGTCGTTTGTATTGTGGGGTAGTTGTTGCTAGGGTTTTGTTTGTGATGAGCCTGGCCAAGGGAGAGGGTAACCCAAGTGGCTAAAGGTATAGCTCAGTGTGACATTAGGGATAACGATGTGGTGACTAGGGTTGCAGTTGAACCCTCAACTTGGGGTTGGGGAAGGGTAGGAGAAAATATGAGATCGAAATGTAATAATCGAATATATCGATCTAATTGTGTGCCTTTTCTTCTATAGGGTATAATACGTACCTGTCAATCTTCAAGGCTGAGGCTGAGGCTGATAGATGAAGAGGTCGACATAAATGAGCCGAGTGTATCTGGTCATGGCTCAAGGAGTGAGAGCAGCGACGTAGTGGTGTTAGACATTGTAACAAATGTCCCTCTGGCTGTGGTAGTACCAGAAGGTAGGGATTCGAGTAAAAGACGTTGTAAGGCTCGAGTGACCAGGGAGAGTGATGAAGAGAAGATGGTGGGAGGATATGGAATGGGACACGAAGGTAGTGTCAGTCCTACGAGAGATGAGAGTGAAGAAGGGGAGCAGAGCGATAGTAGTGATAGTTTGACTGGTTCGAGGGGAACTGTGGGGTCAGTCTCGGCTCAAGAGAATGTGAGACTCGATCGATTTCTGGCTAAGCATGAATTTTCAAAGGTAGGGGTGATATAAATGGTAATAGGGTCTGAGTATATGTTTAAGGATATCCCTCGTGAAGGTTTTATGGCATTTAGTGGCCAAATTCGGCTAGGGATGCGACTACCCCTTTGAAGACTGGTGAAGGAGGTATTGAACTTCTGAGAAGTTGCCCCATGCCAGATGAATGGTAATTTCTACGAAATGATGAGGGTGGTTAAGGGTATGAATGTTGAGTGGAAATGGGAGAAGATGGGTTTGATCGAGTGGTTCGATATTGTATCGTTCTACTCGAGGAAAGCTAATAAAAAGGTGGATACGTACCACATCCAATGTCATACGAACAAGCCATGGTTGTTTGACTTGTATTCGACGGGTTGAGGATGGGATAAGGACTTGGTTGTGGTATGAGGTAATTATGAGAATGCCGAAGGGGATGACGTTTATAAGCTGCAGCATAGGGTCTATAATCCAAGTGAGTTGACAATCAATGGTTGTTTTAAAATATTGATCGAATAGACTAGTAAACACGTTATTTTGTTTTACAGAAACTGGTAACAGAACTTTGACGAACCCGTAGAGGTACATTGACGAGCTGATCGACTTGGATATGGATTGGATAAACTGGGTATTCAAGAAGCTAGGTATCAAAAGGAAGAGGTGGAAGAGGACATATACATTACTTTGAAATGTTCCTGTTGTTTCTAGGCTAGCAAAGAAGAGGGAAGATAAAGGTACTTCAAGAGGGGCCGAAGAAATTGAAAAAACAAGATTGATTCAAAAATGAACTATGTTCCCAGGGGTGGGAAAGGAGGATTAAGGACTGTACTACCGGGTGCGGCAAAAGTAGTGCCCAAGGTGCCGAGGTGTGCTGATAAGGGTAAGGGAAAGGTCCTTCCCAAACCTTCGAAAGTCCCACAGGCAAAGACTACTCCACGTAAGAGGCCTCCGGAGCTGGGGACTGATGTCGACAAAATGCGTCACGAAGCCAAACTAGAGGAACATGCTCGAGCCGTGGTCGGGTCGATGGCTACTCTCTATGGAAATGACCCAGATGAAGTGATGGTTTGAGTTTTCTAGCAGGTACATGCTTGGGCTCAGGATTTTCCTAAAGCCCAAAAGGTAATAACGGGGCAGCTAAAACAGGCAATTAACATTCGGGAGCTCGCTCGGGGGACTGAGATGTCGCTGGAGTCTGAGGTTAATGTGCTAAAGTGAGAGAGGTTAACAATCAAAGCTCAGTGTACGAAGGAACTTGAAGCAGAGCGTGTCAACTATCTTCAAATGCAAAAGATACTGGAGTCGAAGCTTACTGAAAAGGGGAAGGAAATGGAAGAACAAAGAGAAACCTTCTAGGGGCAATTCGATGAGGAGTGTAAGACATCCACAAATTCGAAGATCTTCATCGAGAGTTTGGGGTATGATCCCATAACCTTCAAACGTTTTCCTGCGCCCAAAGGGCCTTCTGTCGAAGGAGTTGTGCAGACATAAGGGATAGAAATGGATCCCGCTAGTGGAGGTGTAGAAGATGACGTAGAAGCTTTCATGTCTGAAGGGGTCGCTGCTGGTGCGGTAAGTGATGAGGTGGCCGATGCTATGGGGCCGAATCTTGCTGTCGAAGGTGCTGGAGGTATTGCTGTAGAAGAGCCTGTAGGGGTAGGTGGTGTGGTCACTCCTATATGAGGTACTATAGTTGTCTTCTTGCTGTAACAAACTCTTTTCTCTTATCTTGTTATGGTGTTGGAAGTTTGGAGTGATGGTTGGTACACGAACACTGTGTAACTTATTTGAGCCTGAGCTGTCTATTTATGATTTATTTGAATTTCTCTTGTGTATTGAACTTGAGTTGTTAATATATATTATACTGGAGCGTCTTACATATAGTTGAATTGTTGATATTCCTGTATGTTTGTATCTGTGTAAGTTGAGAAGTATAGAATGCTTGTAGCAGGGCTTGAGCTAGAACCTGGAAGAGCTTCGATGTCGGCCTCAAGTATCAGTCTAGTCGAGGGATGGACATGATACTTAGGTTAGACCAAGAATTCACTGGACTTTGAAGGTCGCCCCCGGGTCTGTCCGCAGGATTAAGACTAAGCAAAGCATTATGTGTTCGCCCCCAATGCATTACTCAGGGTCCGATCTGTCGACCATTCATGCCCCTCAAGTTTGTTCAAATGGAGACTTGAAAAACTTTGAGGTCGCCTCGAAGTATCAGTCTAGTCGAAGGTGACAAGATACTTAGGTTAGACCTAGAAATTTACTGGACTTCGAAGGTCCTCCCCGGACCTGTCTGTAGGATTAAGCCTAAGTGAAGCATTATGTGCTCGCCCCCAATGCATTCCCGAGGGTCTGGTCCGTCGACTATTAATGCCCCACGAGTTTGCTCAAATAGAGACTTAAAAAACTTCGAGGTCGCCCCCAAGTATCAGCCGGGTCGAAGGGTTGACATGATACTTTTATTTGACCACGAAATTTACTAGAAGATAGGACATAAAGTTCAGAGGGTAAAAAATATGTTCATTGATTACACTGTATTTACATCAGTTGAACAAGGTGGTGGTCATGGCCTATTATATAAAGCTAACTGCATTGTATTCCAAGGGTTAGAAAGAGGTTCTTCGTCCTCTATCATGAGATAATAGAAGCTTTTATCAGTCTTGTCGTACATGATATAAGGTCCTTCCTAGGATTCGGCTAAGTTGCCAGCATTGTGAAGCTTCGAAAAAGGTGTGACTCGCTAAGGTACAAGAGCTCCGATATCAAAGCTATGCGGTCGAACCCTTTTGTTGTATGACTTTTGGAGGGAGAGATGATAATGGCCATTGTTAGCGATGGCTCGGTCTCTAGTTTCGTCGATCCATAACATATTGCATCCGAGTTCAAACTCATTATCTTTATCTGGGAGGTTGGGGTCGCGTATTGGTAGTTCAAATTGAGTAGGGAGCACGGCTTCGGTACCATAAGCTTGGAGGAAAGGTGTGCATCCCGTCGCCTTTTGTGGTATTATTCGATAGGCCCAGAGTACATGTAGTTCTTGAACCCATCGTCCTTTCTTCTCATTGAGGTGCTTCTTAAGACTGCAGACTATAGTTTTATTGATTGCTTCAACCTGACCATTCCCCTGGAGGTAGTAAGGTGTTGATGGGGAGAAAATGATGTTGTACTTCTTGAGGAAATTGCGGACTTTGTTCCTAACAAATTGTGGACCATTGTCGAATCGTATCATATGAGGGCAGCCGAAGCGTGAAATGATATTCTCCTATAAAAACTTGATGACTTCTTCTTCTCTGGTTCGGCATAAAGGCACGGCTTCGACCCATTTGGTAAAGAAATATGTTTCCACGAGGATATTTTCTCGGCATCCTGATACTTTGGGAATAGGACCCACGAGATCAATAGCCCACCGCTTGAATGGCCAAGAGACTTGGCTGTAATGGAGGTCTTGTGAAGGGTTATGGATGTCGTGGGTGCACTACAAGAATAATGGGCAGTAGCCACAGTTGAGTTTTAGTTTTTGCCCAGCTTTCTCGGTGACAAAGTGCCACAGCTTAAGTAATGGCCATTAGACTTAAGTTGTGGCTAAAACTTATAATAATAACAAAAACACCAATTGATAATAAGACTCTTTCAAGAAAAATCGTGGGAGAAACCAAAATTTATTTTCCAATTTCACCTTTATTTCTATGATTCCCAAACTTCGATTCTCCAATTTCTCTCTTAAGGTTTGCCAATCTTCAATTCCCAATTCTCTTTCTATCTTGTGTTTCAAATAGAATTGTTCTAAATTGGAGGAAAAATGTATAAATCAAGATGAGATCAAGGTGTTTAACAATGGCAATTTCAAGTTGGTATGAGCAAATATGGAGAAGAATTACGAAGAGGGCGAGGTTAGGGTTTTAAAAATTTCAAAAACTCATCGTGGGTGGAAATCGCAACTCCTTGAGTTTTCATAGTCATTAAATCTCCTTTAATTGCAAGAACTCATTATGAACGCTGTATTCAAAGGGCAAACACCTGTTGAACACAATAACATATTTTCTTTTAAGAAATTGAAAACCTTACTCACTACTATGATTATATTAATTATTTGATTTTAAGAGTCGGTGGAAACCAAATTAAGACGCAACGATGATTGAATCAAAATTGCTATTGATGACTAGGCAAAAAATACTCATGAATTAGTTTTCGGGGTTGGAGTACTCTGAAGAAAAAAGGGGTGCTTTAGGGTATTTTCAGATTCCTTGCAATTTAATTTGTAGGAGAGGAACGACCATGATAGGAAAGGAGAACTAAACTTCCATTGATATAGAAGTTGAAAAGGTTAAAATTATAGGATTTTTAAGGTTTCACTTTCTTTATCTTATAAATCTAAAATTATTGAAATTTTCTTGTTACAATGTTTCTTGTGAGTAAGTTCCAACCATTAAGAACTCTCAGATAGCTTTTATTGAATGAAACAAAACTTGAGTAGACTACTTCAAAACAACTACGGCTTGAAGTATAAAGCATCTTGGGAACCCTATTCCTTTTGTAATGTGCCACTTGATCACGAAAACCAATTGGCCTTCTCATCTAAGTGACTAAAGCCGGAATAAATCTTAATATTATGTTTAACTGAGCAACACTATCTCAGTGGATACTTGGCTTACATCTCTGTCCATTTTGTAAGGCTCATTTTGGTCTACAGGTTTATTAACCAAAATACATAGTTTTTTGTTGGGGCATTAAAAATAAGACTTCCAACATTGCTAAGTCAAATTACTTTCCTTGTGGAAACATTAGATGCATTTACAAAATTTGGGATCTTCTGGTTCTAACCACTGATAATGTACCTGCCTCTTTACAATTTCATACCATAAAGGCCTTATGGCACTATAATTTTCAAGGAGGGGTATATAGGGCTACACCTCTTATTATTTCTTCCATGAAAATAAGGATGTACATGATGTAAACGCATATTCTGAAGATTTACTAAATAAATATTTGTCGTCTTTGCATAATTTATCCGTAATATTTTGTTAATTAGTAATGATAAGATTATTGAGGGAGTTGGGAATCTTTGTTAATGGGTTTAGATAGTTTAGATTTTTAGATTTTAGCTAATGATAGATGAGTTTAGTAGTCATTGTTATTGCATTTGTAATTGCTATGGTCAGTGGGAAATCTTGTAACATGAAATAGATTCATAGCAAGAAATAGTCAGTGGTGGCTGGGTCAAGTCCAAATCTGAAGTTTATCCCATTAAGTTCTAGGTCATACCGCCTTACTGCGATAAAAATTGAAGTTCAAGCGATGCTCATAATTCGATCAATCATAACATAACCAGGCATATTGAGGTTAATCATCATTTATTCACAAAAAAGTAGTCGCCATCAAAAGAGACATTATTGCCAGTTTATCCCCTTAATATGGTATTTGGTCAAATGTGTACTCTATTTATTCATACTGATAAAAAAGATGTGGTAGTTGGAATGCTTAATTTTTTCGCACAAGATTGAGGGAAAATGTAGTGATTGTGGTTGTTCATCTCAATGGAAACTTAGTACATACGTTCAGACAGATATTACTAGCTTATAGATTACCTTTTTGTTTGTCCCTTCAATCAAAAGTAGACAAATTCAATACTATAGTCTCACAAGTTACTTTCATATCGTCTACAGTTACATGTCACTTTTATCATTTTCCTTATCTTATATGCATTCTATTAGCATTATATAGATGATTATCTCGTCATGCTAGAAGACTGATAATCCTTAGCTATTTTATGTTGTTGTTAATGCCTTGCGAAGCTTTTCTTTTCCGACTGTTTATTTTCCCTATTTCCATGTTATTTCAAATCAAATTTGGTTAATGTTATTCCGCTCGTTAAGAAGACGATGAAACTCACTGGAGGGAGGGTCACATGCAATCAGTTCCATAGCTAAGAATGATGAATTCTACTTTCCCATCATCACATGTTGATTATGGCCGCTCAATGGTAAGTGGATGATGTATGGTTTGATTTTCTGAGTGTATGTCAAACAACCAAAATTTATGCTTTTGCAAAATAAATAAATAAATGTTGTTCCATTCTGAGAGCAATCCTCATCAGCTACATAAGCTACGCCTAAGGAGGGAAATACATTTGATCTAATGCTCATTATAATTTTTGTTTTAGGCTCACATCTCGTGCCCGTATGTTGATTAGCATAATATTGACACTTTAGGTGTTTATGGACAACATGCTTTATAAGTATCATCGATTGTATATTGTGTTTTTACCTTTGTCTTAGGATTGTTTCCTCACAAGTTACTTCATTAAACCGATATTACAAAATAGTTGGTGCTTACTGACCACATGCTTTTTTAAGAATATTTGGAATATTGATGAAGGTCACAAGCAAAGATGAAATGGGGATATTATAGAGGTTGGGGGACCTACAGTGGGGAGTCAACAAAGGCTAATGTCGTTAACTTTGCCGTGACTGTCATAAGTTTACCCATGTTTTTAATGACCCATATTTTTATATATACTCAATATGTTTAGGATATTAATATATTAGCTAGCCCAATGATGTGAAATGGTTAAAATGTAGACCGTCCAATTCATTATTTATTGGGATCTATCAGATAAAACTAATACTATTAATTGTTATTATTAATTGTCCGTTCTATTTGACCACTATAATTTTTTTTGCTTATGCTAATATCATAGTATACATACTTTCTTAAGATCAATTATGCTGCAAATGTTTTCAATTTGGTTGGACTCACGAGTTGTTTATTTGTCTACTTAATTTGCAGGCAAAGTGGATAATGGGTTTTCACAAAACTGCTTATTGGTTCTTGTGGCTCATATGGAAAGCTTTTTCCATACTTCTCACTATCTTTTCAAATGCTAAAAATGGGCTGACAAGGGTAAACATCCTTTTACAATATTATCTATTATTCACCTGCCCCATTTTTCAATAGATGGACACTCAAGGTAGTGGTTGCATGTACAGCTGATATGAGTCATTCCAACTTTGACAGTGTAATTTTTTGCCATGAATAGTTATGATCAGTTTTATGTGCTAGATGCCTTTTTTTAGCCTTTCATGAAGATACATTATGGAAATAGTGGTTCTAATTTTTTTTCTTACTATAAACCTCATACTTGTATGCTTGCATCCATGCTATCTTCTGAAGTACCCTACCTTTCTTCATTTTCTGCTCTGACTATATATCTCACGATCCTTTAAAAGTACAGTTATGGAAAATTAAATATATAAAAAACTGAATATATAATAGGATCATATTGGGATAGACAATTCCAATAACCGTTGATTTTAATGACAACTGAATATATAAAAAACTACTACACAATGGTTTTCATATTAAGAATATTGCAATCATCCTACAAGCTCACATGAAAAAGCTAAGAAAATGTCCTCGAGACAATATCAATTTTCTATGTAGATGTTAATGGTTGTTCTAGCTATCAAAACACCTACTCATCTACTATAAAAGAGTATCTATAGTTTAGACATTCATGAATACTAACTCATTATCCTTCTGATGCTCTGTAGGTAGAGTTGCATGGGATAAGTTGGTTAACTACAGGTGACCAGGTGCGCCTTCTGACCTTACTGTTATATTAACAGTTTAATACCAGGGTTTTATTTGTAAAAAGTTTGATTCCAATTGCAGTTAGCTTTCTTAGGAAAGGATGACATAGCACTATGAATTTAATTAGTTGTACATATGCCACCAACACAAGTATTCATAACATGAACCTGTAGTGTTTATAGGCAGACTATAGCGGCCTCACCGTGCCGCACTAGTATGGAGAGATTATCAGGTAGGTGTGTTGGAGATTTTTCCAAGCTTTCAATTTAATTTTCACAAATCTCAAATGATGAAGGATATAAGTTACACTAGTATCAATTTTTATCTGACCTATATCTCCTTATTTCCAGGCTTTGAATGTACTGATTTCATCAAAGATAGGAAAGTATCTCAAACAAGAAAGTGCACATCAATAGAAGTAAGTATCCATACTAGAGTTTTCTTTTTAGCAATTTAATATGGAAACCGCCATAAACAATTGTAATGCCTTTCTATTTGTTATTATACATGAAGGAAAGAGAAGTTTGGAATGCTAAAAGAGATAACGGATTGCAGTATAAGGAACTAATAGAAACTAAAAAAGGCCTTGAAACGGTTTAAGGACTATGAGCTAAAAAACAAAGAATGTGAAGACGCTTGGTTGTCTCTACAGGTGCTTCAGAATGAACTCATGCGAAAGTCTATGCATGTCGGATCTCTAGGTATATTTACTTTACTGCTCAATTGAACTTTCTTGTTTTTATTTTCTAAAGCTTGCACTTTATTTTGGGCTACACTGTATCCCATCTTATGCCATCGAGGGACAAGTGAAGGAGAAGTCACGGTGGTTCTCATCCCTTGGAGATCTGACAAATAAATTTAAAGTGATTTTGATGTATATTCAAGACTAGAATCTGTTTCTGTCAGCGGAAGTAATAATTTGCTCGTTACTAATATTTTAAACTTTTAGATGTTGAAAATGGAACACTCTAGGCTATCAGCAGCTGAAACACTTGAATACAAGAAGTGCATTAAAGACGTGACAGAAAGGACCAGTACCATTCAGTCTGCAAGTAACTACATATGTACCCACAATACATTGGATCCTGTTGTACTTTTAGGGTTACCAATAATAAATACATGTTTATGTATTGAGCTTTTTTAAACTTCAATATTTCTTCTTTTTTTGTATCTGAAGTTAGCCAGAAGTTAGAGTTGGAAAGGGACCACAAGGCTCTCAAGCTCAAATTCATTGAAGGGGCAAAGGAGCGGAAATAACTATATAATAAGGTTTTAGAGCTAAAAGGTTAGTAACGCATATGATCATAGGACTAATTGATAGCTTAGAACTATAATATGAGTTATTAAAAGTTATGGGACTTTATTGCAGGGAACATACGAGTCTTTTGCAGATGTAGACCTCTTACAGTGCAAGAAGCTTCCGCTGGAGCTACTATGGCAATTGATTTTGATTCTGCAAAAGACGGCGAACAACATAAGGCATCAAAGATACCTGGGCTAGGTTAGAAATTTTAACTTGCTTTTGTAGGCTCCATAATTGAACTGTCGTCTTTAATCTAGACTATTAAATAAATCTAGATGAAATATTCTAAAGAGTTTCTGAAAGCTTGTTTCTCAATGGTTAGTATGACCACCATTGCTGATCTGAATGACAATAGGACTGCATACGCCGGACCAGGAGGCTGGAATGGTAAGGACTTTATCTCCAATAGAAGCTATTTTTCCCTTTTTCTTTCTCAAAGGATTATTTTCCCGTTTTAAGTTCATAATAATGCTAAAAGTTTATCGGGCATGCAAGTATGTTTTATTAACTTCTTTTGAGCAGATCCTGATATCTTAGAAGTTGGTAATGGAGGCATGACATTTGAGGAGTACCGTGCACATTTCAGTATCTGGGCTTTAATGAAGGTTTTTCCATCAGATTTTGAGTTTATTATCTTTTAATTTGGGAATATAATTCAATATGTACACATCTCTGTATCTTTTTTATCCTGAACTAATAGTTAGGACATCAACGTGTGTGTTAAATACAATTGATTTTGTGTATAATGCTATGTGAATTGTCGGTAAGAAACATGTTTATAATTTATCTCATTTTCTGTATATTTTTAAATAAAATATATTTTTTTGAAATAAATATTTTTATTTATTTAATATATGTTTTTGCCATGAATTCTGTAGTGGTAAAAGTTGGCTTTTCCACAAATTCCATATTGGTGAAAGTAGGCTTTTGCCAGGGATTTTTCAATGGAAAACAATTTATTATTTGCCACTGATTTTGTTGTGCCCATAGGCCCAACATTTACCATGAAAAATACCGTGGCAAATAAGAGATTTTTCCACAGTAAAAGTTATGGCAATTGAATAACTTTTAGCTACAGTAATAACAGTGCCAAAGTTTTAGCCACCCCATCTACGGCCACAACCCTTGCCATGGTACAGATTTTTTTGTGGCTAATACCGTAACGTTGGCATTTGTCACAGTGTTTGGGTGTTTGGCGTACTCTTCAGCTTACTTCTTCTTATTGGGCCAGAATAAACCTTGGGATATAGCTCGAAAGGCCATAGATCAACTAGCAGTGTGAGCACCGCAGGAACCTTCGTAGAGTATAGCAAGATTGATAGTGGCTTCGTTTTGAGATATGCACTGGAGGTGGACGCCATTTGGGGATTTACGATGTAACTCGCCTTTGAGGATGGTGTATCTGCGACAATTTTCTAGAAATAAATGTTTGTCTTTGGGGTCATCTGGGAGGGTAAAACTTTTGAAGTAAGCGATAAATGGTGTTTGCTAGTCAGCTGGATCGAGACTCTCGCCCCCAGTATTGATTTCATTGACTTCCATCTGGTCGATACTTTGGCGTTCGAGTACATTGATATGTAGCGTTCGAGATTCGGATTGGCCTAACATGGCTGTTATGTAGGCGAGGGAATTGACGTGTCTGTTTTTGCCTCGAGGGTAATGTGTGATGAAAGATTTTTTAGGAAAACGATCCATGTGCTGGCAGACAGGTACAGCATACTCAGCCATGCGACCGCTGACCTAAATTTTACCGGTGCATTATCTCTGAACAAGTTGGGAGTTTGTAAATATTGCATGTTGAGGGACACCAAGTTCGAATGCGAGGTCGAGGCCATGGATCAAGGTTTCATACTCAGCCTCGTTGTTAGAGCATTCGAAGTTTAACTTGACGGCTTTTTTAATTTGATCCTTGGTGGGGTAACCAGGACAACACCAATCCTCGAATGGTTAGGTCTAGTGAATCCATCTGTAAAGAGACACCAACCTGTGTTAGGGTTCCATGGGTCGTTTTGTTCGGGCTAGTCTTTTGGTAGATCATCTTCATGCTCCTCCCAGTTGATATCTTCGACCGGGAAGTCGGCGAGGAAATCTGGGACTGCTTGGCCTTTTTGGGATATCTGTTTCTCAAATGTGATTTCATGTTCCCCAAGATAAACATACCACTATTGTACCCATCTAGAATTTTCTTTTTTGATGAGTACTTCTCGAAGGGGGTAACTTGTGATAACACGTATGGGATGAGCTTGAAAGTATGGTTTGAGTTTTTGAGCGGTATAAACGAGTGTATGGAGCAGTTGCTTGAGCTTGGTATATCGAGTTTCTGTAGGTGTCAAATTTTTGCTGATAAAGTTCACAGGTTTCTTTATACTGGATTCGAGTCAAATGAGGACTGAACTAATAGAAGTGTCAGTAACAGCATGGTATAAAGAAAGTGTTTCTCCTTCAATGGGGGTACTGATGATTGGTGGTCGACCAAGGTAAGTTTTGAGGTTGAGGAAGGCCTATTTCCAATCAGGTGTCCAATTAATTTTGGGGATGTTTCTCTTTTTGGCCTTGTGGACGCCTTGGTCGCGTAAGTGGGAAAAAAGCTAAGCACGACAGTCTGAAGATTTGGATATAAAATGGTTGAGCGCGGCTATCTTACCAGCAACCTTTAGGGCATCTTTCTTCGTTCGAGGGGAAGGCATGTCGATGAGGGCTCGAATATGAGTGGAGTCGATCTCGATACCCCGTTTGCTGATGAAATGGCCTAAAAATTTGCTGGATGAAACACCAAATTGGCCTTTGTCTGGGTTTAGCTTCATGTTATATTTTCAAAGTATCGAGAAGACTTCAATTAGGTCCTGAATGTGGGTGTGTTTTTGGAGACTTTTGCATAACATGTCGTCAATATAGACTTTGACCGACTTGCCAAGCAAAGGTTTAAACATGGTGGTAACAAGATGTTGGTAAGCGGCACTTGCATTTTTAAAGCCGAAGGGCATAACGTTAAAGCAGAAAGGCCTTTTTTAATGATAAAAGAAGTTTTAAGTTAATCTTCGGGAAGAAGAGGTACCAGATTGTAACCTAAAGCCGCGTACATCATCGATAATCGTTCATGATCAGCTGTGGCATCTAGGAGGACAAAAATAATTTGGAAAAGGAATTTGTCCTTTGGTGTATATTTGTTAAGGTCTGTGAAGTCGACGCAAATTCTGATCTTACCGTTCTTCTTAGGGACAGCAATGATATTAGATATCCAATCAGCGTACTTGACTTCTCAGATAAAACCAGCGGCTGGCAGTTTGTCAACTTCGAGGTTTATAGCTTCACGTATCTAAGGGGCTAACGTACACTTCTTTTGTTTCGTAGCTATAAAATGAGGGAGGAGATCTAGACGATGACAAGCCAGTATTTGTACGATACCAGGTATCTCATGGAACGTCCATGCGAAGACGTCTTTGTTTGCTCAAAGAAAATGGGTGAGCTTGAGGCTTTCAGCCTCATCCAGAAAAGTACCGATGTAGGTACCTCGACCGAGACTGTTGAGTTCAATATAGGCAGTAGGTTTGATAGGTATGGTAGAAGAGTTCGAAGATGTTGCAGAAGGATTTGAAGGTGTGGTAGAAGGAGTCAAAGATGTAGGTAATGCAAAAGGTATTAATTGCTATGGTTTGACGGATTTCAGGGTTTAATCGATCTTCGAGTGCTCGTATGAACGAGTGGGGCGTTGAGAGCCTTTCATGTTCCACATGCCACATGGTGTATAGAAACGAAGTGTTTTGTGGTTAGTCGAAGGTATGGCTCTCATGGCATGGAGCCAGTCGTGGCCAGGAATGCCTAGGTATTTAGATTTCTTATTGATGATGAGAAATCTAGTTTTGAGGGTAACTGGCCCTATAGTGACAGGGAGGCTGATGCGGTGGACGATAACTTCAGTAGCTCCATTGAAGCCCTCGAGTTCGACATTAGCTAGGGTGATGAGGTCGGCTTTCTGTATGGCTTGAACAGTCTGGAGGAACAGTACGTCATCTGTACTGCCCGTATCGATGAGCATGGTATAAAGGATGAGGTATTTGACCTTAATCATAATGACTAAAGGGTCGGAATGGGGGAAATGAAAATGCGAAGTGTCACAATCGATAAATGAGATACTATCGGGTCGAGGGTATTGGCTCGATTTTGGCAGAAGGGCGGGTAGCTTCTCCTGATAGGTGAGTTTGCAGCATTCTTCGACACACTTGCGTTTACTTTTAGAACGGCCACTGTCGATATTGTTAACTTTGATGAGATGAGGCTTAAATATATGTACCTCGATTGGGTAGGTAGCTGAGGCGGGTTGTGGCTTGAGGTACGACCCGTCGATGTAGATGGGGATGTCAGCAACATATTGATGTAGACGACCCGTCTTAAGAATTATTTAGAGAGAGTGCTCCAGAGCGTAGTATTTGTTGGTGCGGTGGCAGTTACATTTATGATTATGGCAGTAAGGTTCGCCTTGTTTGACCTCGATGGGGTAGGGAGTATGCCATATAGGGTCGGACTGAATCTGAGGGAGAAGGGTACGGATTGGGGTAGAAAGCTTCGGAAGAACTGGCTTGGGTTATTTTTTGTGGGCCTCAGTGGCTGTATCGTCAGTATGGGGGCATGTGTGGCTCTCAGTCTCCTGTGAGACGGGGACGACACGGGATGTCGAAGGTTGTCGAGGTTTGTTCTGATTGGTGGTCAGAGCTTACTTCTAGCAATTTGATTCACGGAGGCGTTCGAGGTCGATATACCCATTAACTTTGGATAACATCTCCTCGAGGGTTCATGGTTTATGAAGCACAATATACTCCTTTACACGACTGTTATCTGGGAGAGCGTTAGAGTACGCAAGAACGACATTCGCGCAGTCGAGGTTTTCAACTTTGCACAGTTCATCAAGAAACCGCTTAGTGAAGGCTTCAAGGGTTTCATTGGGGGATTTACGAAAGTTGAAGAGGGCATCGACCCAAACCTCATGGTCTTTGTTGAAGGCAAATTGGGCGATGAAAAGACTAGATAATTTCTCGAAGCTTCGGATCGAGCCATTAGGGAGGCTATGATACCATCTGAGAGGGTTGTCTATGAGGTTGGTGGGAAACAGTCGACACAACAGGTGGTCGGTCGTGGAGTATAGGCTTAAGACATTTTGGAATACGAGGATGTTGGATAAAGGGTCAGTAATACGGCATTTTTTGATTTTGGGGGCGTGAAAATTTAGAGGCACCTTGATAACGGGGAGTTTTGGGCAGAGGGGGTTGTTTAAACGATTGCAAGAGTGCAGTAGCATACTCATAGCCTTCGACAGTCAGTCGAAGCCTACTTCGAAGCCTACACGAATTTATCGAAGCCCACTCAATCTCGAAAACAGATTCCCTAGAGATCCCCCGAAGACGAAGCTTCGACTTCAGACAAAGCTTCGAGAACGGATTAACATGCTACAGCTAAAATCCTTCGACCTCACTAACACACGGTTGAAGCAAGATAAGACAAACAATCACCTCATCTGATCAGACGGCGCATTGATTGGCCCGTGTAGCTACAGTGACAGGTCCAACCACCGCGCTGTTCAGAGACATCACCAATAAATGTTGCAGTGATAGTACCGACATGACCGGTGCCCATAACTCGTCGGTATTTCCTGACAGTAATCATGTAATCCTAACCCACTCTTGGTGACTCAGCTCCATGTATCTCTATAAATAGAGGAGAGGGGAAGCCAAGAAAGGGTTAGAAAAATCATCTCCAACCTCTTGCATTTTACCTTCGACCACCCAGATACTCTGTACTCGAACCCTGTTATTTACTCTTTAGTAATACAATCTATCTTTTGAAATCCTCATCAGAGGTCGTAGAAAGTCATATTCAGGCCTCTACGCAAGTATTTGTCTATAGTTAGATCTTACTTTAGGTCAATTGCTTATATCCTTTGATTGAGGATTGATTCTATGTTGTAAGATCCAACTTCCCATCCGAATGAAGTTAGGTCCTTACAAAGAGTTCGGTGTGGGGCTCGTATTGATGCGGATACCGGTATGGATTTAGTGGTCAAATTCCTACGGTATAAGATAGGCAGGACGAGGGGGGATCTTTGTGATCGAAAGGGATGAGGCCAAATGTTTGGCGTGTGCTCGGTGCTGCGCTCCCCAAGACATTCTCGAGCAGTGCAGCGTTGGGGGAATCGGGTAGTTCGAAGAGTGGGGTCAGAAGAATCCTTTGTGGGGCGTATACCCAAGTGGATTGATCCAGTAGGTAGAATTATGGGGGGAGTACCCTCGGTGCCGAGATGGAACAGGGGTACTTCAGTATGCGGCTGGGGCCCAGGTCGGGCGTGGGCAGAAATACGCGATGTAGCAGGTGCTCGAGAGGGTGGAGGGGCGTCTTGAGTTTGATGCTGTTACAACTCGCGAACTATTATGTAGATTGTCGAGGGCACGATATTGTACGTCTACATCGTCCAAACGGCTCTGCCATTCAACCTCAAGCTCCTGGCGGTGTTCATCACACTCAAGGCATAACTGATTACGGTGTTGCTCCTCAGTTTGAGCGAATTGTTGGGTAAGAAGGGCAAGTTGAGCGTCTACTCGATCACCAGAGCTGCCGACAAGGGCGGAAGTAGAGCATAGGGTGGAGGCCATTGAAGATGGCTTGTAGGGTTAAAAATGGGAAGGAAATAAGATGGAGGGAGTTTGGTAGGGTAGGATAGCATAAACGGTACCAAATATAGGGGCCTAGCTTCGTACGAGAGGAAGCTAACTCTTATACTATGGGTTTTATCTTTAACCAGGCGGTCTCAATAATACAAACGATAATAATGAGATATACTACAAGATCATACACTTGCGTAGAGGCCTAAAATAAGTTGCTCCATAGCCTCCGGTGAGGATTTTTAAGAGTAATGTTATATATGTAGAGTAGTTGAAGTATCGAGAATCAGGTTGTTATCGGGTGTTCAAAGGTAATCTTGTAAGGTCTGCTTGGAGAGATTTTATAACTACTTTCTAGTGCATCTTCCCTCCTATTTATAAGACATAGAAAGGGTTAAGTCACCATGGGGGGTTAGGTTACATGCATATCCTTTGGGGATAACTGACTTGTATCCAGAGTCAGTTCTGACACTGTAGCTGTTGGGTCTGACGTTGCAGCTATTGGGTCTGACACTGTAGCTGTTGGTTCTGACATTGTAGTTGTTGGATTTGGCACTGTAGTTACCGAGCGGCTTGTTTCTCTCTTCTGCTTGGTAAGCTGGCTGTCTGACGTGTTTCCTTTCGAACATGTGCGACCATGGTCAAAGTACTCATCTATCTTCGACTATAGCGGTTCCATCAAGTATTCAACTAGTCTCAGAAGGCTTCGTAGACATAGTTATTGTCTTACTGCACTTCGAGTTATCAGGTAGGATTTGATGTAGCCTTTGAGTATTCGACTAGCATTAGAAGGCTGCGAGTAGGCTACAACAGGAATCAGAAAGTCTATTATCTCCGTGAGGTAAATGTTCAATAGTAGATTTTTTAAATCTGCACATTCTGTCGGCTACTACTGCGGCGTAATCTATCATGTTTTTGATTTTTTTAAACTTCTTTGTATAATGATTCACCATAAGTAAAGAGTCCGTGTACACAAATAACTCGGAATCTCCAATCTCAAGAGCCATATCCAAACCGTGAATTAATACCTCATACTCAGTCTCATTGTTGGTAGCTTCAAAGTTGAGTCTATTTGTTTTTTCAATTTTATCATTGGAGGGCGTAATAAGGATGCTGCCGATGCCCGACCCCGCAGGTCCGGCAGAACCATCAGGTAAAAGATATCAACCCTTTAAGATATTCAACCTGACTTTTCTTCAAACTATTCTTCATTGATTTTTGTACAATCTTCTTCCCATTCAGGATCTTCTACTAGGAAGTCTACAAGAAAATCATCTACTACTTGACCTTTTTCAGAATGCCGTGGTTCAAAACATATATCATGTTCTCCAAGAGTTACCGACCATTGATGTACTCGTCTAGATTTCTCACGTTTGGAAGAGATTTCACGTAAAAGATAATTTGTCATTACTCAAACTGAGTGGGCTTGGAAATACTGTTTTAATTTCTGTGATATGCAAACAAGAGCTAACAATAATTTTTTGATCTTGGTATACCAGGATTCTGCTAGAGTGAGAGTTTTACTGATAAAGTCGATAGGCTTTTCCGTCTTCTCATCAAGACGAATCAGGATAAAACTCAAAGATTTGTCGGTAATGGCAAGATATATGGTGAGCTCTTCTCCTTCCTTAGGTGTACTCATCACTGGTGGTTTGCCCAAATAATGTTTGAGTTCCTGAAATGCCGCTTCACATTCTGGAGTCCACTCTATCCCAAGATCTTTTTTAGATTTCTTTTTTGTGGTCCTTTTACTCAATAGGTCGAATAACCATCGATATCGATATGAAGACTTGGAGACAAAATGATTTATTGTTGCTATCTTGCATGCTAACTTTTGTACGTTTTTCTTTATTTTTGGAGAAGGCATAGATAATATTGTACGAATACAATCTGGATCAACCTCGATGCCTCACTTGCTGATCAAATGTCTCAAGAATTCACCTGACTGGACTCTAAACCGGCACTTGTCAGGATTGAGTCTCATTTTGTTGAAACGGAGAATTTTGAAAGCTGTGTGTAAATCTACGATATGGTTCATCATTTTAAGACTTTTACACAACATATCATCAATGTATACTTCCATCATTTTTCCAAGATGGTCTTTGAACATCTGAGTCATCAACCTTTGATAAGTGGCTCCAGCATTCTTGAAACCGAAAGGCATAACCCTGTAACAATATAGGTTGTGCCCTGAAATAAAAGTTATTTTCTCTTAATCGTCGGGTAATAGTGGTATTTGATTGTACCCTGATGCAGCATCCATCATTAATAAGAGTTTGTGTCTTGCAGTAGAATCGAGCAGATGGTTTAGGATAGGAAATGAAAAACTATCATTTGGAGTATGTTTGTTGAGGTCCATGAAGTCCACGCACACTCTAATCAAGCTATTTTTCTTTGGTACTGCTACAATGTTTGAGATCTATTCGGGATAGTTGGCTTTTGAGATAAAACCAACTTCAATGAGTTTATCGATCCCTTTGTTGACTTCTTCTCGAAGTCTTTGTGGTATCGATGGTTATAGTACTATGGTAAGAGTATTTTTATAGGCTCGAGCTAGCTTCTGGCTGCCTTTGATTTCGTAAATGCCACCATTCCATACGAATCGCAGCGCTAAATAATAGATCGACAAAATAACTTACATATTATGATTCCAATAACGTCCAATTATCCCTAAATAACAGGATTTTACATTAATAATGAATAATACAACGTTAACTATTCTTGGTTCTGTCGTAATAGGAAGTATAATCTTTCCTACATGTTCTTCTCTAGAGTCGCTAAATCTACAGATATCAATGTCACTGGGCTATACTTTGTCGGCCAGCTCCATCTGATCAATCGTTCTTTGAAAAAGAAGTTCAATACTACTACCAGTATCTACCATCATTGTATGTTGTTCGACATTTCTCATTTTTAACATGATCACCAATGTATCATGGTAAGGAAAGTTGACATGACGAACATCACAATCATCAAAAGAGATCCCTGTACGTTAGGAGCTGGATACATAAAGTAAACAAGCTTCTTTATCATCCATGGATAAGTCGTGACATTGGCCGGCGCATCATCTTTTTCTTCTATTTGATTGGTTAATAGTATGAGTCTCAATGAATTGGCTGAGGGATATTTGGCTTAAGTGCTTCTCCTCTCCTATTTCTTTGACCTGTATGACTTCTGTGGGAAGTATGTAACTTCTATTCTTGCAACTTTCAACGTCGAAGATGTATTCATGCATTTTTTCATCCGTAAAAATGTACTCCAACAATCGCTATAAAGGGAAGCAATACTCTGTCTCATGATGTCAGACTTTGTGGTAAATGCAATATGGTTTGTTCTTAATGGGTTGGAGATACTGTGTATTACGAAAAAACTTATCCTTCTGAAGTGTAGGATAAATGTTGGCTATGGTTACAGTCATCTTGGGAAGATAAGGTTTTGGCATATTACTGCCCTTTCGTGGTCGATCTGCATTAGATTTTGTTCGCTTCCTGTCTCCTCCCTGATCAGCAGCATAGCTGAAATCTTGGCCTGCGGATTAATCTCTAGCTTTCAATATTAATTTATGAGTTTTTTGTCAGTCGGACACCATTCTTTCGAGATCGATATACCCATTAACTTTTTCGATCATGTCCTCCAAAGTCGAAGGTTTGTTTAGAACGAGGTATTCCTTCGCCCTTCCATTGACGGGTAAAGTATTGGTGAAGGCCAAAATATTAATTTTCTGATCAAGTCGATCCACCTTTCGAGCCAACTCTAGGAATATCTTAGTGAATGTTTTAAGCTTCTCTCCCGGTACTTGCTTAAGGATGAATAGATAATATAGATTCTCCATTTTGTCTCTGTTGTACAAGTAATTCTTGAAGAAGAGTTCCCTCAGCTGCTCAAAAGTTGTAATGGACCCTTCTGGTAATGTGTAGAACCATCGCAGAGGCTCACCTTGTAAACTGGTAGGAAAGAGCTAACATAGAATATGGTTGGATGTAGAATGTAAGCCTAGAGCATCCTGTAATTCTTGAACATGCTACACTAGGTCAGTCCCCTTGCATTTTAAGATTTTCAGAGTGTGAAAACCAGTGGGAACTTAGTCATCCAGTAGCTCCTCTACGATCGGGCTCTACTATTATCTGTTATGGATTCCTTTAGTGGTCTTATTTTAAGCATCAAGCAACTCTTTGATGAGCTTGTCAACATGCTCCTGAGTTACGTACTGCCGAGTTGTGGTGGTTGGTCGCGGGACTCGTCCTTCATGAGGAATGTGGTCGCCACTTCCTTCACTGAGTCACTCGAGAATTGGAATTCAAACATTTCCTCAGGGTGGCTCTTCTTATCTGACTTCAGCGAGGCTGCTATCAACTTCTTGGAGGACTTCCTATAGCAGAACAGTCTTACCCCCATGTTGCTTATGCTTAGATTGAACTTTACCTCCTAGATTGTTCACGTGAGGTCCTATCTTGTCGAGAACGGAGACCTGCAAAATAGTTGGCATCACACATTTGTTCTTCTGGCTTGCGACCTATTAACTTTGCAGAACCTTTAATATATCTTGGACGCCTGCTAGTTAATTTTTCAGATGGCTCGCCTTTCAATTTCAGAGTTAAGATTGGCCCGTAACTCTGTTAGTTCAGCGTTTCCTTCTCCTGTAGAAATTGGCATACTCTGGTCTTTAGGTGTCATCTTGTATGGAAATAATCAGCTATTTTCTAAGATAATGACTTTAAAAACTTCCATTCTACATACGATGCCAAATGTAATAGCCTAATTTTGTGATCCGAACTTAGCCTTTACACCAAGGATATTCAGAGCTTCTAAATGAATAACAGAAGAGTAATAACGCAAAACTTAGTGTTGAAAACCTTTGAATAGATTAAAAAACACGACCTCTTTTGAGGATTTAGAAAGAGAGTAGTTTATTGATAGCTGCTAAATATTACAAGAGAAGCTCTATGTATTTTGTATAGAGTTTTAGTGAGAATTCATTTATCTCCCGTCCTTCATCTCGGATTCTTTGGTCCTATTTATTGGTCTTATAATATGACCATTTGATGACAATTATTATCTTTAATGATGGACATTACAATATGTGTTTGATAATCTTTGATTTGATTGCATAGCGGTCTAATCTTTACTATTTTGTAAAGGCTTCGTTGATGACAGTACGTTTGTTTAACTCAAACTGTTGATGTAGAGGTCGAAAGTGATGACTAGAACTATGTAACTTTAATATCTTTTCAGTAGTGCCACGTGTATGGTGAGGAGGTCGAGTGGTCGTATGCTAGTCAAAGATAAAGTATGAGTCCGAGATACAGAATAAGCCACTACACCCACGATACCAAAGGTTGCTGACCACAAAATCTAGATATGTTACTTTCCAATTAAATTTGGAATTGGGTATTGTTCTGCCACCACTATGGAATAAATAGTTAACACTCTCTACACCTTTCAAGACCGACTCAAAGAAATGAAAATTTAAAACATTAATTTGTTCAACATATCGCTCCTCATTAGAAAGTATGAGATGCAAAAGTAGTCTAATGACATATTTCTATGCATTTCTACATATTTTTTCAAATGTCTCTCCTAAGCTTTAGTTCATAGGACCATACTAATCAGCTCTTAAGCTATTCTTCTAATACTATAACAGCTTATGACTCGAGTAAAAAAATGACTCTTGGGTCTAACATAAAGAAACTATTTCGAACTACATTAATAATAGTCATGTAACACTAAGAAAAGTACATATAGGAATCCTTGCAATAGTTTTCCCTCAACACTTTTTTACGGAATAGTCAGACATACATAAATCAGCCCCACCAAAATACCTAAACCAAAATTTAAGGGCATTGTTTCATAGAGGAGAATCTTTTCTCTTACACCTTGAGGGTTATCTTCAGCTAGGGGTTTTGACAAATATATAAGAAAATAATAAGATAGATTACTGTACTAACATACTTGCGTGGAGTCCATAAATTGGGGTTCTCTACAACCTCTAGCGAGGATTTGAATAGAAGATTATATTGATATTGATTTATGTGATATCTCAAATTGAGAGACGATTACAGGGTACTCGAAGGTGATGTTGGGATGGTTTTTGGTAGAGTTTTTCTAACATCTCTACAGTGTTCCCTCTCTTTTATTTATAAGAGATAGAAAAGGGTGAGTCACCATGTGAGGTCAAATTATATCTATATCTCTTGGGGCAGCTGTCTTGTATGAGAAGTCAGTTCTGATATAGTAGTTGTCTAGCGACTTATTTCCATTGTTCTGTTTGGTGAGCTGGCTTTCAGGTGTGTCTGCCTTCGACCATACATTACTATGGTCAAAGTCATTCTAGAATTAATGTTGACCGACTTTCTTTGGCTTTGGCATCAACTAACTTCGATGACACTTACGAGGGAACGAGTATTTGATTAATCTTAGAAGGCTTCGCAGAATTTGATATTGCTTTGCTGGGCTTTGAGTTTCTTAGATGGCTTTGATATAGCCTTCGAGTATTCGACTAGTCTTGGAAGGCTGCAAGTGGGCTACTACATTCGCCCCCTCTCAGCTAGTGGCTTGGAAATAATTATAGGCGGCTCATGCTGAGAAAAACTGTTAGGCGTGGGAAGTTGGAAAGTTGACTGGTGTGAATGTAGGTAGTTCTAAGATTATTAATGATGATGATACTGATTAAGGGGGTAATTAATAATCCTTAAACATGATATAAATAGGGGCATTTGAGGGGGGAATTGTGTCCAAGTATTGTTCATCTTCTTTCCTGTTTAGTAAAATAATTGAACCAACCCCAAACACTCTCTATCAGCTAAGAATGGTGGAGAAGGAAGCCTGAATGGATGCCAAGGCTGTAAAAATGAGGCAAAAGTTATTTAGGGACTGAGATCTGGGGGCGCCGATGCCAGACTTGGTGAGCTTGACCAAGGAGAAATGATCATCGAGGAGCTGTTCACTTATTGGTTGGGGCTCATGCAATGGGCCCTGTTGAGCGTGATTGCCCATTCCTATGTGCTAAGGAGGATACCAAGGCATGTCCATGGTACTGGAAGAACTTTCATGCATGTAATTTGGGGGGTTCTTCTGAGAATGTGGTTGGGGTTTGTAAATTGGCAAATTTATAATTTGTTTTGTTGTATTCCACCCCCACCCCATTTTATGAAATGAAATAAGGAATTGGTGATCGATATGTACAAATATAATAGTGGTAAGTAACTTAGGTCGATGATAATCTAGGCACGGTATGCTTCGATATAAAAATGAATAGCAACACTGATAAAAAAATTAGATTTCCTTAGGAGGGAAGATCATTGATCGATAGTCGAAAGGTTAAAATGTGGTCGAGGGTGAGAATATGGTTGAGCTTATAAGATGCTCAGAGAACGAGAGTATGTAATACTTCAACTACAAATACTGACAGACGTAATGGTAAAGTTTGATAGAGGGGACACTGTTCATGGGATAGTGTGCCGGTGCAGGCCATAATTATGTGTCCTCATGTATAGGACTGAGGTGGAAGCCACGTATGGTTAGGTGAGGTTGATGTGGCAATCTCGGGTAGGGTGTCAGAGGCCTGTTGTCAAAGGAAGATGGTTATCAAAAAGGTATGACCATGCACAGCCATCGGATTTAGAAGGGATCGAGGGTTCGAGGAAAATTCTTTTGAGCGGGGGAAGTGTGGCACGCACACATGTGTATAAGTGCAGGTAGTCTTGTAAAAACATATAATAAATGAAAATGGGGAGGAAGTGGGAGGAGTGGGGGTAGCGGTAATGATGATGGTTGAGGAAATTGAGGCAGTTTTGGGGGCTATATTTAAAGAGGGGAGATAAAGAGAGACCACCACTATTTCCAATCCACTAGAGAGAGGCATAGGTAAGAGAGAAAACAAACTTGTTGTTGTAGAGAAAGAAGTAGGAGATGTCATTATTGTTGTTAGATTTCATCTTGGACGCATTCCACTACATCAAACAGGTAAGTCTTTTGTTCCTCCATTAGATATAACTGCTCTTTTCTTTCTTAGATATTGGGTAGGAGAGGGGATGAGTGTTTATTGTGACGTCGATAGTGGCGTAACTGGGGTAGGGAATAAGAGACAAGGCTGGGATGTCTGGTAAAGAGTAATGGCAGAGTGGCATGAATTTAGAGAATAGAGGAGATAGTACTCGAGCATTTGGTTGTGGGATGGCCGATGAATGTGGGTGGGTAGGTAATAGTACTATATGGACCCAAAAATTGATACTCGAATATATCGAGCTAATATCAATCATCTTCTTCTGTAGAGCATAATGTATACCCGTCGAGTTTTGAGGATGAGGATGGTAGATGAGGATGATGATGAAGTGAACGAGCTGAGTATATCTGGTTGAGGGGAGGCGAGCAGCGACGTCGAAGAGTTGCAAATTATAGCAGACATGCATCTGGCTGCAGTGGAGCCCGAAGCCAGTACGATGAGGAGGAGTCAGCGTAAGACTCGAATAGTTAGCGAGAGTGGTGAAGAAGATGAAGAAGAGGAATAGGGGTAAAGGGGTAGTGGGGCTGGGGTCGAGCAGTCAGGGGATGATAGGGATGAAGGGGAAGGGGAAGGGGAAGAAGAAAAGAGCGAGGGTAGTGAAGATAAAGAGGAGGAAGAGCCATATGTGGGGCAGGTCATACCTCAAATAAAGGTGAGGTTGGAGCAGTTTATGGTAAAACATGGGCTGGGAGGGTAGGGGATTATTCTGGTACCGTTAGGGGCCGAATATTTGTTTATGGATTCACCTCATGAGGAAATCATGGCGCTCAGGGGGACGATTAGGTTAGGGATGTGGCTGCTCCTTCGAAGGCTGGTGAAGCAGGTGCTAAACTTTTGGGACGTGGCTCTGTGCCAGATAAACGGCAATTTTTATGAGATGATGAGGGTGATCGAAGGTATGAATGTTAAGCTAAGGCGTGAAGGGAGGTTTTTAATCGAGTGGATCGACGTAGTGTCGGTCTACTCGAAGAAGGCGAATAAGAAAATAGGGATGTATCACATCCAGTGCTACTCGGACAAACTGTGGTTATTCAACTTGTGTTCGACTGGGCGCGGGTGGGATAAAGATTTGGGTGTAGTGAAGGGGAATTATGAGAATGCCCATAGGGAGGTGACATTTGGGCTGAAGAATAGGTTGTTCAAGCCAAGTAAGTTGATAGTCGAATATTTTTATTGTGTTGGTTCGAATATAATTATGACATTCAGTTCGCTGCTTTACAGATCCCGGCAATAATGGACTAAATCACCCGAGGACCTATATTGATGACCTTATCAACGAAAATGAGGACTGGATAAATAAGGTTTTTTAGAACCTGGGCATTGTAAGAAAATGGTAAAAGAAGACGGACACGTTATTGAGAGACGTACCGGTTACAGCTGGTCCATCGAGGAAGAGAAAAGAGGTGGGTACCTCTACAGAGGTAGGTGAGATGGATTATAACAATCTGACGTGAAAGTCAAGTTTCATACCGAGGGTTGATCGGGGAGTACCCATATCGACCCGATTGAACATACCCGAGGCTATTCCCGAAGTAGCACAACAAACCCACAAAGTGAAATAAAAAGCCATGGCCGAAGAATTGACTGCCCAATTAACGAAGACAATTGGCTGAAAGAGGAGTCATAAGAAGATGGTCGAAGGAGATGACCCAGCCAAAGTTAAGCGGTTTGCAGTCAAAAAGGAGGAGGACGTTCGAAAGATGGCAGAGTCGATGATAAATTTATACGCCACAAACCCAGAGGAAGTAGGGAGACGTGCTGAGATGGTTTAGCGCTAGGTAAGGTTGTTTTTAAGTTTAAAATTGAATTTAGGGTTCAAGGACTGCTGAATAGTCAAGCTATTTACGATTCGTGTAGATGCATGCTTGGATAATTTTATTTACCAGGGTGTAAATAAAATTAAAGAGCGAGAGCAAGAACAGTTGCACATTCGTTCTGATGCGGCAAGGGAGACCCAGGCGGTGATATCAAGTTTTAACATGAAGGGTGCAGTACTAGAGGAGAAGGTAACAATCCAAGAGGAGCAACTTCAAAATAACCATGCGCACTTCGAGGCAATGTTCGATCAGGAGTGTAAAGTGGCGTTAGCATTGAAGAGGTTTGTGGATGGGCTAGGATATGATCCTACAACTTTCAAACTTCTCCCCCTCCCCCCTCTCCCAAGGAGGAGCTCACCATCGAGGACGTTGCAAACGTGGAAGGGATAGAAGCTAACCCTACGGTCGAAGGTTCTGGCATCAAAAATACGGAGGCCGCAACTATAGTAGAAAACCCTGATGGTAAAGAAGTTACTGTACCTATGGAAGACGAAGGGAACTCTGTCTAAATTAAATGTATTGAGAGAAAGAAAAGCTTGGTTTGCTCTGGTTGATTATAATAAACTTTTGGGTTGGTATGTATGTTGAAACAATTCCTGCAATTTTGGTTTGAAAAAATTTATATATACCGGTATTTTGTGTGACCGAAAGTTGAATGTATACTAAAGAATGTTAAAAACTGTAGGTTGGGTTTAAAATGAAAAATGATGTGGTCGTCCCCCATGCATCCCCGAGTGTCATGTCGCTCGACCATTCATGTCACACGGGATTGCTCGAATTGGAACCTTGAAAAACTCTGAGGTCGCCCCCAAGTATCACTTTGGCCGAAGGGTTGACTGGATACCTAGGTTTGACCAAATTAAGAAGTTTGTAGACTTTGAGGTCGCCCCTGAGCGTTGTTATCTATGGATTTGAGCCTATAAGAAGCATAATATGGTTATCCCCAATGCAACCCCGAGTGTCCGGTCTGTCAACCATTCATACCACTCGGGAGTGCTCAAATTATAACTTAAGAAACTCCGAGGTTGCCCCCAAGTATCAGTCAGGTCGAAGAGTTGACTAGGTACTTAGGTTAAATCAAATCATGAAGTTCACTGGACTTCGAGGTCGCCCCCGCCGGATATTTCTATCCGCGGGTTTGAGCCTATATGAAGCATAATGTGGTTGGCCCCAATGAAACCCTAAGTATCCGGTCTATCGACCATTCATGTCACTCGAGAGTGCTCAAATTAGAACTTTGAAAAACTTTGAGGTTATCATCAAGTATCAGTCAGATCGAAGGGTTAACTGGGTACTTAGGTTAAACAAAATCAAGAAGTTCATAGGACTTCGTGGTTACCCCTCGGTATTTCTATCCGTGGCTTTGAGCCTACACAAAGCATAATGTGGTCGGCCCCAATGTAACCCCGAGTATCTGGTCTGTTGAGCAATCATGCCACTTGGGAGTGCTCGAATTAGAACCTTGAAAAACTCTAAGGTCGCTCCCAAGTATCAGTCAGGTTAAGGGTTGACTGGGTACTTAGATTTGACCAAATCAAGAAGTTCACAGGATATATGAGATGGTGTAAAAGGGAGAATAATATGTTTATTCATTATATTGTAGTTACATCAATTTTGAGAGAGGGTGGTCACAGTCTACTGCATAAAAGTTGCTGCATCGTGTTCCAAGGATTGGATAGGGTTTTCACAGCTTCAATCATCAAGTAATATGATCTTTTATTGGTTTTGTCGTATATGACATAAGGTCCTTCCCATGATTTGGCTAACTTGCCGGCATTGCGAGGTTTTAAGGAGGGGGTGACTCGTCAAAGAACCAAATCACCTATGTTGAAACTCCACGATCAAAACCTTTTATTGTATATTTTTAGAGAAAAATATGATATTATCCGAGGTTAGCAAAGGCTCGGTTTCTAGTTTTGTCAATCCATAACATATTTCATTCGAGTTCAAACTTGTTGTCTTCATCGGGAAGATCAGGGTTGTGTGCGGGTACCTCGAATTGAGTGGGCAAAATAGTTACGGTACCACAAGCCAAGAGGAAAGGAGTATAGTCGGTCGCCTTGCGGGGTGTGGTGTGGTGTGGTAAGCCCAGGGTACATGTTGTAATTCTCGAACCCAATGCCCTTTCTTCTCGTCGACGCATTTCTTAAAACCATCAACTATAGTTTTATTGATGACTTTGACCTGACCATTCCCTTGTGGGTAATAGGGTGTTGAAGGGGAGAGGATTATATTGTAGTTTTTGAGTAACGTGCGAATCTTGCTCCCTTTAAATTATGGATCATTGTCGCATTGAATCATATGTGAGCAGCCGAAGTGAGTAATAATATTTTCCCACAAAAAATTGGTGACCTCTTCTTCCCTTGTTCGACATAAAGGTATGGCCTTGACCCATTTAGTGAAATAGTCTGCAATAGCTAAGATATGTTCTTAGCTGCCCAAGGCTTTGGGAAAGGGGCCCACTAGATCAATGGCCAAGCAACATGGTTGCAGTGGAGTTCTTGGGAGAGGCTTTGAATATCATTGGCATGACGTTGGCATTTGTCATAATGCTTTACATACTCTTTGACTTGTTTCTTCATATTTGGCCAGAACAGACACTGTATGATTGCAAGGAGAGCCATGTATCGACCAGTAGTGTGGGACCTACAGTTGCCTTCGTGAAGTTCAGTAAGGATGGTTGCGACTTCACATTGGGATATGCAATGGAGGTGTACGCTATTTAAGGATTTATGGTATAGACCGTCTTTGAGGATGGTATACCGTCGGCAGCTTTCCAGTAATGAAAGTTTGGCTTTTGGGTCCTTCAGTAAAGTGGAACTATTGAAGAATGCAAGAAAGGGTGTGTGCTAGTCTTTGGGTTCGAGACTCTCGCCTCTAGTATTAATGGTGTTGACTTCCATTTAATCTATACTTGGGCGTTCGAGTTCTTCGATAGTGATGGTTCGATATTCGAACTGGCCTAACATGGCTACGATGCAAGTGAGGGCGTCGGCATGTCAGTTTTCGCCTCGAGGATAGTGTGTAATCGATGATTTTTTTAGGGAAACAATCCATGCGTTGGCTGACAAGTGCTGCATACTCAGGCACGTGACCGTTTGCGTTATTTTTGCCGGTATACTATCGCTAGATGAGTTGTGAATTAGTATAAATGGCTAATTTGGGGATACCAAGTTTGAGGGCGTGATCGAAGCCATGCAGCAAAGCTTCGTATTCTGCCTCATTGTTGGTATATTCAAAGTTTAATTTGATGGCCTTTTCCATTCGGTCGTTGGAAGGATTGACCAGGATGATACCTATCCCAAAGTCGTTTGGTTCTACGGATCCATCTGTAAAGAGATGCCAGCCCATGTTAGGGCTCCAATGGTCATTCTGTTTGGGCTGATCATCAGGTAAATCTTCTTTGAGTTCTTCCCAGTCGATGTCTTCGACCGGGAAGTTGGCATAGAAATCATCGACTACCTGACCCTTTTGAGAGACTAGATTTTCAAAGGTTATATCATTTTTACCGAGGTAGACAGACCATTGTTGCACACGTCTGGATTTATCTTTCTTACTGAGGATTTCTCGGAGAGGGTAGCTGGTAATAGCACATATGTGGTGTGCTTGGAAGTATGGTTTGAGCTTTTGAGAAGTGTAGGCAAGAGTAAGGAACAGTCGTTTGAGTTTGGTATATCGCGTTTCAAACGGGGTCAGAGTCTTACTGATGAAGTAGATGGGTTTCTCAATTTCGGCTTTGATTCGAACAAGAACCAAGCTAATAAAAGTTTCGGTCACCGCAAAATATAATGTAAGCACTTCGGCTTCGACTGCGGTACTCATGACAGATGGTTAACCAAGGTAAGTTTTGAGTTTGAGAAAAGCTTGTTGGTATTCGAGTATCCAGCTAACTTCAGGGTTTTTCTTTTTGGCTTTATAAATGCCTTGGTCACACAAGAGGGAGAAGAGCCAAGCGCAGCGATCATAGGATTTGGAAATAAAGCGGTTAAGGCCAGCTATATTGCCAATAACTTTTTGGACATCTTTCTTGGTTCTGGGAGAAGGTATATCAATGAGGGCTTGAATTTGCGTAGAGTGGATCTCGATGCCTCGTTTGCTAATGAGGTGACCCAAGAACTTTCCTGAGGAGATGCCAAATTGGTACTTTTCTGGGTTTAGCTTCATGATGTATGATCGAAGTATCAAAAAGACGTCGGTCAAGTCTTGTATATAGGTATGTTTGTGGAGACTTTTACACAACATGTCATCGATATAAACTTTGACCAACTTGCCAAGCAGAGGTTTAAACATAGTGGTAACAAGGCGCTGATAAGTGGTACCCGTATTTTGTAGACCGAAGGGCATCGCATTACAATAGTAAATCCCTTATTCTATGATAAATGAAATTTTAAGTTAATCTTTAGAGTGGTGGGGTACCTGGTTGTAACCCGAAGCCGCGTCCATCATAGGCAGGCATTTATGGCCGACTGTCGCGTAAAGAAGCACTAAAATGATTGGGAGAAGAAAATTTTCCTTTGACGTATGTTTATTAAGATCGGTGAAGTCGGCGTAGATTCGGAACTTGCCATCCTTCTTGGGGATAGAAAAAATATTTGAGATCCAATCGGCATACTTGACTTCCCTGATAAACCCAGCAGATAGGATTTTTTCGACCTTGAGGTTCACTGCTTCCCGAATCATCATTGCCAAAGTACGTTTCTTTTATTTTATAGCTGTAGATTTAGGGATGAGGTCAAGTCTATGGTAGGCCAGGGTGGGGTCAACGCTGGGTATCTCATGGAATAACCAAGCGAAGACATCTTTATTTGCTCAAAGGAACATGGTAAGTTTGCGGCTTTCGGCGGTATCCAAAAAACTGTCAATGAATGTACCACGACCGGGGTCATCGTGTTCGACGTAATCAGTTGGTTTGACGGGTGTGGAAGAAGGGATCGTGGTGGTGGGGGGAGAGAGATGCAGTGATTGTTATGGCTTCACCAGTTTCTTGGTAAGGTTGATTTCGGCATGCTCGCATGAGCGAACTAAGCTCTGGGAGCCTTTCATGTTCTACGTACCACATGGGGTAGTGAAACCCAAAGTCTAGTGGTAGGTAGAGGGTATGGCTTTCATTACATGGAGCCAATCACGCCCTAGAATGGCCAAATATTCAAATTTCTTATCGATAGCAAGAAAGCTTGTTTGGAAGGTAACCAGACCGGTGGTAACAAGGAAGCTAAAGCGACCGACGGCGACCTCGGTAGTGCCGTTAAATCCTTTGAGTTTGACGTTGGCGGGTATAATGAGATCTATTTTCTGCATAGCGCAGACAGTTTGGAAGAAGAGAACGTCGGTTGCGCTAGCTGTATTGATGAGCATTGTATGGAGGACGAGGTGCTCAACCTTAATCATAATGACCAATGGGTCCGAATGGGGGAAGCAGACGTGAGACGCATCGCAATCGATGAAGAATATACCTTTGGGTCGAGGGTGGTGGCTAGATTCGGGTAAAAGGACGGGGAGTTTTCTGCTGATTGGTAAGCTTGCAGCATTCCTTAACTCGTTTGCGCTTGCTTTGGGAATGGCCACTATCGATGGTATTGACTTTGATTAGGTGGAGTTGAAAGATATGTACCTTGGCTGGGTCGGTATTCAGAGTGGGTTGGGGATTGAGGTATAACCCGCCGATATAGGCAGGAAGGTCGGCAACATATTGGTGTATACGACCAACTTTGAGAATCATTTCAAGAAAAAGCTACAAAGCATAACACTTGTTTATAGGGTGGCAATTGCATTTATGGTTTTGGCAGTAAGGTTCATCCTTTCTGACCTTGATGGGGAAGGGAGTGCGCCAAATAAGATCAGCTTGGATGAGTGTAAGAAGGGTACTGATAGGAGTAGTGAGTTTAGGTAAAATGGGCATGGGACGTTTCTTGTAGGGTTCAAAAGATTGAGCATCGAAGTGGGGGCGCTTGTGGTTGTCGGTCTCCTGAGAAACGAGAGCAACATTGGGTATATTTGAAGGTCGAGGTTTTTATAGTTGGTGGTCGAGGTTTGTCCCTGGCGATTAGATTCGCGAAGACGTTCGAGGTCGATGAATCCGTTGACCATAGATAAAATCTCCTCAAGGGTTTATGGTTTCTGGAACATGATATACTTCTTAATAAGGATGTGGTCAAGCAGGGCATTAGAGTAGGCGAGGAAGGCGTTCGCATAATCGTGGTTTTCGACTTTGCGCGATTCATCGATAAAATGCTTTGGGAAGTTTTTAAGCATTTCAGTGGGTGATTTATGCAAGTTGAAAAGGGCGTCCACCTGGACTTCATAATATTTATTGAATGCAAAATGGGAGATGAAAAGGTTTGAAAGCCATTCGAAACTTCGAATGGATCCATTGGGGAAGCTGAGATACTACTTTAGAAGGCTGTCGGTAAGACTGATGGGGAAACATACGACACAAGATGTGATCGGCTATGAAGTGTAGGCTTAAAGCATTTGGGAACTCGAGGACATGAGATTGTGGGTTGGTGTTATGGTATTTGTAAATTTTAGGGGTATGGAAGTTTGGTGGTACCTTGACAATGAGGAGCTTCGGGCAAATGGGGTTAATTAATCGACTCCATGAGTTAGGGGTGGGACTCGCGCTGATACGAATGGCGACGTAAATTTTTTGATCGAGTTTGTGTTCTGTGAGATATGTAGGCCGATGGGGAGAACGCTGAGGTCACGGGGGGTAAGGCCGCGGGTTAGAGGTATGTTCAGCACTACCTTCTCTGAGGTATTATCGAGTAGGGTGTTGTGTATGGTATCAAGAGGTTCGAAAGGTAGAAGCAGATGAATCTTCCGTAATGGGGATGCCAAGATAGATCGAGTGGACGGGTATAGCAGATGAGGCACCCTCAGCACCAAGGTGGGCCGGAGGGACCTCAAGTTTGGGGTGAGGCCTTAGTCGGGCGCGGGCAGAGACGCGTGAGGGGGCGGGTACCCGAGAACGCATAGGCGCGTATTGGGCTTGGACTTGTTGAAGTTCACAAACTGTGTAGTGCAGTTTGTCTTGGGCTTGAAGTTGTCTATCATTATCGTCTAAGCGACACCGTCGTTCAGCCTCGAGTTCTTGCCAGCGATCCTCACTTTCAATACGTAATTGGTTATTGTGGCGCTTCTCAGCTTGAGAAAATTGTTGGCTAATGAGGGCAACTTGGGCAGCAATGCCGTCGGCAGAGTTACTAACAAAGGCAGAGGATGAACAAAGGGTGGGGCCATTAAGTATGGTTATAAGGGAGAGAAAAAGGGATTAGACAGGGTGAATATAGCACAGACGATGCCAAATGTACAGGCATTATTTTGTAGTGGGGAAACTTTACTCTTGCACCTTGAGGGTTATCTTCGGCTAGGGGTTTTGACAAATATATAAGACAATAATAAGATAGATTACTATACTAACATACTTGCGTGGAGTCCATGAATTGGGGTTCTCCACGAATTCTAGCGAGGATTTGAATAGAAGATTGTATTGATATTGATTTATGTGATAGCTAGTATTAAGAGACGATTATAGTGTTCCCTCTCTTCTATTTATAGGAGATAGAAAAGGGTGAGTCACCATATGAGGTCAGATTACATGTATATCCCTTAGGGCAGCTGTCCTGTATGAGAAGTTGGTTCTAACACTGTAGCTGTCTAGCAGCTTGTTTCTACTATTCTGTCTGGTGAGCTGGTTGTCAGATGTGTCTTCCTTCGACCATACATTACTATGGTCGAAGTCATTCTGGAATTAATGTTGGCCGACTGTCTTTGGCTTTGGCTTCGACTAACTTCAATGACGCTTTCGAGTGCTCGAATGTTTGATTAATCTTAGAAGGCTTCGGGGAATTCGATGTTGCCTTGCTAGACTTCGAGTCTCTTAGTAGGCTTCGATGTAGCCTTCGGGTATTCTACTAGTCTTGGAAGGCTGCGAGTAGGCTACTATACAAATAAAACAATTTGATTTAGGAATCACCAAATTCATTTAAATGTGGGAAATAAGTGATTACAACTTCTAATTTACGATGCTGATGTTTTTGTCAAGCAGGTCTTCCTTAGCTCAACTTTGCAACATATCTCCTACTTTTGCCTAACACATAAGTTCCAGACGACATAAAATATTTTCGAGTATTCAATATAGGTTTAGTGTGTGTATCTTTAATGGCAACAGATGAGCATTCATATTTGTTTATTTACCTCTCACTATATGCATGTAGATATCTCAAACATAGTTAACAGTAATAAATGGAGTAATGGTACTACCTGTATGACAGCAGTAAGGCCATGGCCTATATGAAGATCACCAGCCGTATTCGGGGTTGACAAAGCCTAAAAAATCAAAAAAAACTTATATGAAGTAGAATCTTTCTAATCCTTAACATGAATATACCTCATAAACATCTAAATACATCAACAAATAATGCAAAAAATAATAATAATAAATAAATAACCAAATCTCGAAACTCACAATAGTGAATGACCAATATAAAGTGGACGATTCTAAAAACTCTTATTCCTATTGAAGACCTTCATTAAGCGCAGCCTCATCATCGGTCTTTACCAATGTCATCTCATCCTCCACAAAATTGTACCCTGTCCTAAGGGGGTTATCCTAAATCACCAGAAAACAATCACAAATTAGTCCAATATATCACCAATCAAAGGCATTTATCTTTAAGCCTTTAAGTCTAAGTAGCACATTTATCTTTAAGTCTAAGTTGGCTTTGCTATTTTCAAATTTTTTCCAATCTGGCGCTAGGTAGCACATTTATCTTAGGTCTAAGTCGGCTTTTGGACAGGAGAAAAAAAACCAAATTGAGATTATATCTTAGTGACTTCAATTTTTAAAATATATCTAACAGAAACAAACTTGGATTATATCTAACATTTACTAAAATCACCTTAACTCAGCCAAATTGGGATTCTATCTCAAAACACCTAAAGGGCAAGCATATCTATAATGGCATTTCAAACTTGTATACAAAATCTGATTTCTAGTTAAAAACAAACAAAAAAGCTAAGCACGATTTCAAAAAAAATTAAAAGGGAAATTGGGCACTAGAAACAGCCAAACAAAATATAACATCCCTAATCAATAATTCAAAGACACCAAGAATACTAATTGGAAAGAAATCAAAGAGTTCAGTTACTTGTGTTCTTCTCACTCAAGGAAAACCCCTTTCTTCATCTCCCACCCCCATGTTATGCCTCTTCGAACACTAAAACAAAATCAATTTGAGGATGAGAGAGGCTAAATACCATCAAAAAAGCATAAGAAGAGAGAGAAAAAGGTTAGAGATATCATGAGAGAAAAATTTTACCTAGAACAAAAAAGAGAGGATAACCATTAGTGATTGGGATCATAACATAGAATAATAAAGGAGATAATATTTTCTCGGAGGAGGGAAGTAGAAAACCTTTACGGATAAAAAACCTCTACCCATGAACAATCACTATGATCAAATAGGTTACACACACGATCTCTCAAAGCCAGGCCCAGCCCTGGCTATAGGCCCAAGAGGCGGCTGCCTAGGGCCTCTAAATTTTTATGAAAAATAAGTACATTCAATCCCAACTCTGTCTCTCATATGTTTAATAGTTTAGGCCTCCAAAATGCTACCCCATCTCTCTTCATTGTTTGGAGACTTAGGCCTCATCTATTAAAAGTTAAAACTATCCCAAAAATAAAATTTGGGAACATCTCTGATTTGGATTCTCTCTCTCTCAAGTCTCAACTCACGATAATTTATGATTAACTCCTCTCTCTCTCTCTCTGATTTTGTAACTTATGCTTCAAACTCTTTACAAGAAACTCAAATAAATTTGTATTAAATTTGTAACTTGTTGATATCTGTAATTCTGTTTTAAACCCTGAAACCCATAAACCAAGCTTCAGTAATTGAGATGAACCATGAAACGTATATTAAACTTGTGTTTGTTGTGTTGTGCAGGATGACAGATAATACAAATAAGACAATAAACATTGTCACATCGAGCTGTAAATTCGTGTTGAATTCAAGGTTAGTGAATAGGACCTAGTCTATGATTCATTAGCCTTTATAATGATGCCTAGTAATAGTAGACGTCCTTCTGGAAGTTTAAAATGGCAAAAAAGAAAAAATCTGATGCATTAACCCAATCTCAAGCGGGAGATATCTTCAAAAAATTTGGTAAAAACAAATAGGCAGGAAATTCAGTTGAACACGTGAGTAAAGAGAATTTAATTGATGAATTTAATCTACCTTTGAGCGAAGAACTTAATCCACCTCTAAGTGAAGAGCTTGATGAACCTCAAAGTGTAAATGACAATAAAAAATCAAAAGAGGGTGATCAATCTGTAGATTGGAATAAGATTAATCAGGATCTAGGAAATTGGGATAAGATTACTCAAAAGGTTAGAGACTTTTTAGTAGAAGAAGGTCCTATAAGAGAGATTAACTTTGAATATCCTCATGACAGCAGTGCTAAACATTTCTCTTACAAACATTATACGAGACGCTTAGCAAATAGAAATAAACATGATAGGAGATGGTTAGTGTACTCAATTAGTTTGAACAAGGTGCATTGCTTTAGCTGTAAGTTGTTCAAACAAGAAGACAGCATGACCCAATTAGATACTGAAGGACTTTTGGATTGGCATAATATTGGTTCTTTTGCAAAAAATTTAGCTTATATATAAATGCTCAATCAAAGGTTACAAGATAATTATAACCCATCGATACAAATTCCCTCACACACTCAAAAGAACATATGATCACGCCTCTATTCGAATAGACTAACAGTCTATTCGAATAAATTTGTATTCAAATAGAGAGTAAATCTATTCGAATAAAACTGCCCAGGCGGAATTCTATTCGAGTAAAATTGCCCAGGCAAGAATCTATTCGAACATAAAGAATTATATTCGAATAAAGCACTCAAATTATAGTGTATTCGAACAGAAAAAGATCCATTTGAATAAAAACACTCAGTCATGAGTGTATTCGAGCAGGAAAGAATATATTCGAATAAAAATGATATACAAGAAATGTCTTGATCATCGGAATCGAAAGTACTCCGTAAAGGGAACTTCAATTTTCTTAAGGAAATTTGGGCGTCCACCATAGTCTTCTTCAAAAGGTTCAACATTTTCGGATCCCCTCCTAGCCATAATGTCGGTAGAGAAATTGCATTCCCTTCATGTAGGACAGAATCGGATTTGCCGAATGCATTTCCTGAGTAGACTCCATTGTATCTTAAACTTTCAAGGAATCTTATCAGATTTGAATGCTCTAATTGTTGTTTCAGAGTCGGAGATCACCCATAGATTATGCCAACCTCATGCTATAGCTTTCTGAATACCTGTAAGTATCACTAGTATTTTGGCGACAAAACAAGTTGAGATGCCAATCGCCTTGCTAAATACCCGCAGAACATCTCCCTCACTATACCGAAATACCACTCCAATACTAGCAGCATCTGGGTTTCTAATACTAGAGCCATCACAACAGATTTTATCTTCATTCGGCATTGGCAGTTCCCAGAAACTGCTATGTACAACTGCATTACTGTTGGCCTTACATTGAAATTTAAGAATTTTGATGGTTTACAGTTCCTGTAGGTTGTTATGCATCTTTCCTTTTGGCAGTTCAGCTGTATACTGAATTTTTTTGATGATCTCTCTCTTTCTTCATATTAGGCAAGGATGGCATTGTATACATCCTTACAGATTTAAAAGTCATATTGGCAAAATATTGGTACGAGGCTTAAAAGTCATGAATCTAGTAATGATCAAATCAAATGCATGAGTAGTTTGATTGATTTGGAAAGAAGATTAAATAAGAATAAAGCAATTGATGAATATGCGTAATAACAGATCAACAAGGATAAAGAGCATTGGAGACAAGTATAGTTTAGAATACCTTTTGTGGTGAAAATGTTCGCTAAATACAATTGGGCTTTTTGTGGGGATATTGAGGAGCTTCACCAAAAGAACAATGGAAATTTCTTCAGTATCATTGAGATGATTGCTGAATTTGATCCACTAATTCAAGAACACATTCGGCGGTTTGATAATAAGGAAAGTCAATACCATTATCTTAGTCACAAGATCCAAAACGAGATTATTCAATTGTTAGCAAATGAGATTAAAAGTGCAATCATTACACAGATCAAAGAAGCAAAATATTTTTCTATGATACTAGATTGCACTCCAGATATTAGTTGTGATAAACAAATGACTATTGTTATATGATGTGTAGATGTTTCAAAAATTTGGTAAATATATAAGAGTTTATTTTAGGATTTATAAAAGTGGACTGTTTGCCAGAATTAACGGGAAAGGTTTATATTCCGAATTGCTATTTTTGAGGGACTGTTTACCTGAAGAATTAAAAACTGCATTTCAAATGCTTAATTATTTGAAGTACTTGGAACATTACTACCCAAATACGTGGATTGCTTATAGGATAATATTGACAATTCCAGTAGCCGTTGTATATGGAGAAAGAACGTTTTCAAAGTTAAAATTGATCAAATCATATCTTTGATCAACCATGTTGCAAGAAAGATTGAATGAGCTTGCTATGCTATCGATGGAGAAAGACATGGCTGAAAAAATTGATTATGATAGCCTAATTAATACTTTTTCTGCCAAGAATGCGGGAAGATTCAAGTTTAAGCAAGAGCCGACTCCAGACATAAGCGACGAAGCATAATTGGTATTCTTAGAAATATAAATAATGTTTAGTAGTTTTTACTTCTTTTATGATAATATGGTTTTGACTTTATTTGACACTTTTGTAAGTTGGATTTTTCTATAATATGAATGAAAAGGACATCATAATTTACTTGACTTGTCATAGAAAAAATTGCAGTTGCATATTTGATATTTCATATTTGCATTACATAATTTAAATATGGTTGTTGGGTCAACTTGGGGGAATTGCCGAATTGGGGATTGTTGATATCTATAATTCTATTTCAAACTCTTTATAAGAAACTAAAAAACATGGAGTTTCAGTAATTGAGATGAAAGATTGGAATTTCAAGTTATAACAACAACAACAAAGAATTGGAATTGTGTTTGATGATTTCATTCTGAGTATATTTTCCTTCTAAAGTTGTTTGCTATGAAACTTCTCTTTCTCAGTTCCCTAGATGTTCCCATATGTCAGTTTATGTTCTTATTTGGTCTATAATATTGTGTGAAAGTTACCCCCTTTGATTGTTATTTTAATTTAACTTCATTTTCTTACATGATATTTCTAGCATACCTTATGTTAAAAAATTGGATTTCTGTTCAGTTCAACAGTTAGTCTTCAGAAACAGCATTCAGCAAAAACTGAACACCTAAAGCCGGTATGACCTACTGGAGCTAGGCGGTCTGAAGATTGGTAAACGAGTGTATGATGAAGTCGGATTAACTTAACCACTTTTCAGTACGCAAAGGTAGTCTAAATATTTTTGTGAACAATTCTGACAATTGTGGAACTACTAACTTAATGTAAATATTTGAGGAACAAGTTGTATTACATACACATAAAACTGGTATAAACTATTTTGATGATGATGGATGATGAAATTCATTGATTTTGTGTCTGAAAAGCATTTTTTATTTCATTATGTGTATATGTTTATGTCATATCTAGCAAGAATAACTAGGATTGTACAAAAAACCTGTTAAACCGAGGAACCGAACAAAACCAAACTGAACTGGCAGTTTTTTAAGTTTTTCAAAGACCCAGTTCGGTTCTCGATTTCAAATCATAAGAACCGATAAAGTCTGGTTCAGTTACTGCTTTGCACGGTCAGTTAACCGACCAAAGCAAATCGAGTTTTTTTTCAAATTTAAATCTTTTGAGTTTTCCTCTATTAGTCTATTGTACTCTTTTCTGCCACTGCCAAACAATAACACCCCACTACCTCCTCTTTTGAGTTTTGATTTTGATGAGTTCTAAAGTATACAAAAGCCTTGCTCCCTCTTATCTACTTCATATCTACTTGAGATGATGATAATAAGTAACAACTTCTAATTTTTTAGGAAAAAGAATCACAGAGAAAGCAAGGGGGAGATGATAACTTTTACTGTTGATACAACAAAGAAGGAGAGATGATAACTTTTGCTACTGATGCAACAGAGATGGAGAAATCAAGGAGCTTTTCTAGATCTCCCATTGTAATCCTTGCATTATTAACAACAATAACCGTATATTAATGAGCTCCAAAGCATCATTAGCATAAACAACAACAACAACAACCGCAGATCGTCATCATCAATGTTTGCAGATTTTTCCATCTCTCTCTATAATCTGTATTTGTGTTGGAGCTCTGATTTGCTTGAATTTGATTTTGATTGTATAATGTGTTGGAGGCAATGATACTTGTTCTTGATATGTTGGAGGAAATGATGCTTGTTCTTGATGAGTTGCAGACAAAGAAAAAAAGTCTTGTCCTTGATGTGTTTAATTGTTTGTTAACCTAACCATAGTTAATATTAATATTTAACCATAGATTACGTGTTGTGTGTCTCCCAATGAACAAGAGGTATAGGCCCCTAAATGTTTGGTGATTTGATTCCTCTAATTTCATTTAAAAACCGAATACAAAACCTAACCGAAACCGGAGTGGCAGGTTTGGTTTTAGTCTTGTTTTTCTAGAAGTCGGTTTGGTTTCAGCTTACTGTTGTCAAAAACTGGGGTATCCGGTTTGGTTTGCGATTTATGGCCAAAATCAGACCGTGTACAGCCCTAGGAATAACATCATGATGAACTAAAGTTACCTTGAAATAATGAGATAGAGGGAAAGAGATATTGGGACCCTTCTACGATTCTATTCAAATGTTTATCCATAATAAGAATCTTGTCTCACTTACTCAGTTGGGCACCAAAGTTCAATACTAAGAACCTCAAATAAAAAGCAGAAGGACCTGGCCGTCACCTGGGTGCTTAGCACGGCGCCCAGGTCTTATGTAAGAAAAATGAAAATCATAGCCAGTAAGACCTGGGCGTAACCAGGGTGATAGTTGGGTGCCCAGGTTAAAAATTGTTTAACTTTAATTTAAGTTTAAGTGGAAAAACATTTTTCTTTGTTTTTAAAACAAAAACCAAATTTTCAAATGAATAAAAAAAAATCAATTGTATGTGTAATAAAAATTATTCGATGGTTGAGAAAGAAAAAAAAACGTTTGGGGGGAGGGGGGAATTGTTTGAGTTCCGCCTAGGGCCTCCAAAACTACAGGGCCGACCCTGCTTAAAGCTTACTCAAGCCTTTCAATTGAATCTCTCAAACCTTAATTCTCTTGAGTTAAACTCCCCGAATGATAGGCTAACAAATAACCTAAGTTCTATTTATATACTAGAGGACTAATTACAAGCATAACAGATCTCGAGGCAAGCCCAAACGTGTCAGACGACCTTCCAAAAATAACCTGCGCATACCTTATTTGAACAAGATCCAAACTCGTTCGACCGACTTTGAGGATAAAGATTCCAGCCCTGGAATATAATACATATCGTTCGAACGTAATGGAGCTCATTCGAGCGACTTTTTCTGTCTTCAAGTTTCCAACGCAGAAAATAGCCATCACGTTCGAACGACTTCTATCCTCGTTCGAACAACTTTGACAATTTCAACTTCATACTTAACAGTTTTAACTTTGTCGAATAGAACCAACTCGAATCTTCAAGTAACAGAAACAGTTCAAACTTTAGGTAACAGAACCAGTTCAAATTTATACATTGAAAATCCCATTTTCAATCTGTCATCAATCCTTGAACTGAAACGACCTTGAACATAATTCAAGTTCATCCTTAACAATCTCCTAGTTGAAATTGAATCTACCATGACCCATCTCCAGATCTCTAAATGAACAGATCGCACTGCCTGAAAATTTAATCTTGAAGACACGCAGAAGTTGTACATGTCGTCAACTTCTAAAAAGTTACTACCTTTATAAACATATCAGCCAGATTCACATCAGTATGAATCTTTACAAGCTTCAGCATACCGTCCTCGAGGATCGAGCAAATATAATGATACCGAATATCAATATGCTTGGTCCTAGAGTGTAAAGTTGAATTTTTCACTAAGTGTATAGCGCTTTAACTATCACTATACAAGTTAGGAGAAAATTGTTCTCTACCAAGCTCTTTCATCAACCCTTTAAGCCAAACCATATCCTTGCACGCTTCTGTTGCTGCATCATATTCCGTCTCTGTCATAGAAAAAGCTATAATCTTCTGTAGCCTAGAAATACATGTAACCGTACCGCTTCCCAATGTAAATAAGAAGCCACTAGCGTTCTTTCGCCTATCAATGTCACCTACCATGCCATAATCAACAAAACCCTGTAAGCATATCTAAAAACCCCCATAACATAATTCCATATCTTGAATCCCCTTTAGATACCTTAGTATCCATTTCACAGCTCTCCAATGCTCCTAACCTAGATTACTCATATACCTACTAATAACTCCCACTGTTTGGGTAATATCCAGTCTCATACAAATCATAGCGTACATTAGGCTACCAACCACAGATTGATAAAGAATCTTCCGCATCTTAATGCGATCCTTCTGCATCTTCGGACAATAAACCTTTGATAATTTGAAGTAACCTCCCAATGGTGTTCTAACAGCTTTAGAACCATCCATATTAAATCGCTTTAAGTACTTTTCCGATGTACTCCGCTTGATATAACTTTAATTCTGGTCGTATTCTATCCCGTATAGAACGGATACTAAGAACTATTTTGTTATGCTATCTTCCCTTTTATTAAACGAACTAAGTCCCAAATTTGATTTACTGATAATGACTACATCCATCTCATCACCCATAAAAAGCTCCCACTTACTCTTGGCTTCCACATCTAAAGCCTCCTTATAACTTTTAGGTTTACTACTATAATAGCCTAATTCCATAAGCCCGAAATGGCTCGGAATTAGCTCTTACACAAATGTTTCAGTAACAAAAACTAATATAAAGTAAAAAAAATGACACAGGTAATTTAACATGGAAAACATCTAAATTGCTAAAAAAAACTATGACCTCGAGTTGAGGGTTTTAGTAACAGTGACTTTTATTGCTTGAGACTAATATCTTATTGTAAGTGATCTCTCGAACTAGAAATACTTAATCTTGTAAATAAGAATTTTGGCGTTTGAGAATCTAGAAAATATTTGTGATTTCTCATGTATTTTTCTGGTCCTTGTCTCTTTTGTAACTTTTTTTAATATAAACCTTATCCGCAGTTCTTTGTCGTGTTGAAACACATTCTCCAAATAATGTGGTAAGTGGCGATTGACTGAGTAACTGTTAAGCTTGTGAGATACAGGTATCTTTGACTTGCTCATACTTTTATGTTGTGCTCGACCCACGTTCTTCATCAGTTTGTGGTGTAGGTGTTAATGTTGATTGTTTATGTCACGTGAAAGATGCATGAGTCTCATATGGAGGTAGTTCAAATTGGAAATAGTTTAAATTGGGTTAGATTGGGGGATAGGTCCCTAAAATTGCCCCCTCACAATAAAAGTCACGAGTGGCTTTGGTTGAGAAAGAATATATGGCTATATGGGTTTTAGAAGTTGAAAAGAAATGATGCATTAATGTGGATTTGACTGTATAAAAAACATGTATATTTTTATGGGGGGATGTTTGTACATTGAATGATGATAGGAATATTGATGTACGCGACGCTTGGAGTTTTGAGAGTTTCTTCTATTTTGAATGATGATACCTGGGAAATGTACTTGTGCATTAAATATTAGGGTTATATAAATAGTACCTGTACTGAGGATTCTGGCAAAGTACGATATTTGTTGCAAAATTCTCTGGAAGTCTAGATTGACAATGGTGAAGACCCGGAGAATGGTTTACGAAGAAAGTATTTATGTTGAGATACAGAAGTTTAAGTTGAGATATTTTGGTACTCAGTTCTTGGAGATGCCCACTCCAGTTCCTGTTCCACCGACGTATCAGGGTATGTCGAAAGAAGAAGCGGTTGAAGCTGAAAAATATTTTTACTGTATGTGGAGATTTTATTACGCTGTCTTAATAGGCGAGCAAGGTTAGAGGTGTCTCTGCATCCTTGCAGAGGACAAGGTTAAGGAGGCATATGTGGGGGCTGGTGTAACTGAGGGGCAGTTTTGCCGGTATCTTGCGTATGATTGGATTCTAAGGTCGGACCCTCTTCATCTCTACCAACTCTTCGATGGTGGTGGTTATAGAGAAGACGACGGTGGTAGTAGAGAAGGGAGATGGAGATTGGAAGTATGTTTCTGCACCATCATCGTTTCTTGGCTCTAAGAAGACCTTCTGTTTAAAGAGTTTGTTAAAGCACTGACTCTTTCAACTTTCATGTCCAGACTTCCTCCAAACCCAGTTTCTGGTCAGAGTAGTCTTGTGTGAAGGGAGGAGGACGTCTAGTAATTTCTAATGCCTGTTTTTCTTTAGAAGATTCTTGGAGTAAAACATTACTAAATTCAGAAGAACTGAAGGATTAATTATTTCGGAGTACCAAAAAGACTTGTTATCTGTAAAGTACCTTAAAGACTTGTTATTTGTAAACTACCTGTAATTTATATTCAAGCTTAATAAAAATTGGTTATTCAAACTCTGTATTGATATAAAGAATAACTCTTAAAATTAAAATCGAGCTATGTGTAGTTCATGGATTTACGAATATTGGATGAAATGTAATATACGAGATTGGACCTATAAAGTATATTATAGCAATCAAGCTGTAAATATGTATTTGTAACAGAAAAGATGTGTATGAATTTGTTTTCAAACTGAATAACTTAGAATTAATGGGAGAGATAATTGTAGAAGACTTAGATCATATAGAAATTAGAAATTCGAAATTCGAGCGAAATATTGGATTTGGAAAAAATAAGTTCAAGATGAACTAGGCTGAATTCTCTTAGATCGATATGGATAGATAAGTTTATATAATTTTACACAGGATACTAGGGTTTTCTGTTACAAAAGAACATAATATAAATACGAATTGTGAGGGATTTGATGTAATCAAGAAAACTGTATAAATAGAGGAAATGAGCTTTTAACAGGTGGAAGAAAATAAAAATGGTGTGGACTCAATCTGAAAGAATTTGTTATGCCCCCGAGGGATAGTTAACGTTAAAGATAGTTGAAGTGCGGAAGTAAATTTTTGGCTTGTTAGATTATGATGTTGACCTGCCTGTGACCGAGTATCAATTTAAAGGGATAGACTGGATGGATAGGGAACTTGAGTTTGGATGTCTCTTCAACGATAAGCTATTTCGAGAAGTGATTGTGGAGCCTTCAGCTCAAAAAGAGGCTATAAGATTAATTGTTGAAGAAGAGATCAAGTTTGATGATGTGAGGATTGTTGGAGTTGAACTGATCAGGTATGGCTCCCCATGACATCTGAGATGTTTCAAGTATAATTATATGTGAGGGAGTGAATTGTATGTGAGGTACAATTACGTTGAATAACTGTCAAAGAAATGAAATGAGAATAAAGTTTAAATTTATCCTCTTTTGTTGTAAACGTTGTTTGTTACTGTTGTGAAAAATGAATTTGAATTTCAAATTGAGAGCTTTGGAAATGGCGTCATCACTTTTATAAGTAGAAGAAACAAAAATAGAAAAAGCTGACAACTTTGGATTTCATTTTTGGTGTAATTACAGGGAAAGTTTGATTTCATGAAAGTGTTGAGTCATCATGAGTGTGGGGAGGTCAGAGGAAGATTTGGGTAAGAGAGATGAAAATATATTAAATTATATAGGGCAGAGGTCAATGATGGGAAGAGATTTTTGCCGAAAAGGTGTAAGACGTATGATATTAATTGTGGAAAAGACACCTCAGTTCCAAAACGGGAAAGAGTTACAGAAACTGAGTCATGAAGGTGGTTATATAACAGCATTTCGAGAGAAGGATTTGGCATTGCGTCAAATTCATATTATGATATTGAAGGTTAGTAGACGATTTGTGATATTGTGAATGTAATTCTTTTGAAAGTTTTTTTTTGTGGTATTCAAATCTAAAAATTACTATTTATAACAACCTATTAAATTTTTTTGATATATTTGTAAAAAGAGATTTGAATGATATACGTATCGGTATAATGTACATGTAAAAGATAATGATAGAATATTTAGACCTGTATGTAGGTCGAATTTGAGGAATTTTATGTATAATGAAATCTTATTTGTAGAGTTGTAGTTGATATGGAGACTTCACCTGTTCTAGAGGCCTCGACCTCTGGTCGTTCGGCTGAGTTTGAAAGTACAGTATCCGATAAGGAGGACATAGTAGATGTTGATCAATTTCAATATTTCCCTAAAAAAATGGTATCATATTCTCTAAGCTCTTATGTGTTTAGAGAGTTTTGTAAAGCCAAAGTTCATGTAGGGGAAAGATGGGGAGATTTTGTAGAACATGCCGGTAGGAAGTTTAGAAGATGTATGGTACGATCTAGGGAGGAAAATTTCTTTTTGTTGGCCGATTTAGAGAAGGAAAAATTATATAGGGGGTTAGACTTATCGATCTCCTTGGAGTATTATGATAGAAATGTCCAGGACGTCCTGGAAGAGGGTTTTTTGTGTTACTTGTCTTAATTAGAGTATAGATTGAGTCTTCCTCTTAGCAATCTTGCGAAAGGGATTATGAATATGTGATATGGGTTAAGGGTGATTGCCTTCAAGAGATGACGAAGAACCCATGGATCTTCTGTGTAGAACTGTGAAGCAAAGTAAGTATAATAACATTTAATATTAAAATATTGAAATTGAATGTTGCTCTATTTTTTATAATGGGTTGTTGTTTGACAGGTCCTTCATCTAAGGTAAAGTGGAAGAAGTCCCAGTTAGATACTGCTGCTCGAGAAGGGGGCTCGAGGCTATGCTGAATGAACATGGCATTAGTATAAAGAAGCGAGCTAACAGCAGGTCCAAGAAAGTTCAAAAGTCTCAAGCAACGAGGCTAATAACGGGTGTTGGTGGTAACAAAAAGAGGGGAGCTAATGAAGAAAGACGAGTGGTTTTGTCAAAGGCCTCTGGAGTAAATTTTGTAGATATGTCAGAGTCTACTACATTGAGAAAGTTAGCTTTGACGTTTCCAAAGAGGAGAATGTTAAAGCGTGGCTCGACCACCGGTACTACGGGGAGTGGTAAGGTCGGGGAAGAGGCGAAGCAAAGAAGGGTAGGTCCATCTGTAGAATTGATTGGGGCGAAGGTCACAAAGAATCGACCTGGTGAGGAAGAAAAGTTGAAAATGGTAGAGGAAAAGGCGACGCTTGTAGCTTTCAAAGGTGAGGAGGAGATGAGCAAAATGGTAAGTTTGATGATTTAAATATTTCTTAATTCTATTTTGTAGTTTGAGCTAAAAAATATGGCCGATGATTATATTGTTTTTGTAGGCTGCTCGTTTGATGAAGGGGATCTACCTCGGGATGAAGGAGAAAGTCGAGCTCGAGAAGGGGAAGGCTAAGCTAGAGAACAAGGTAGCTCGCTTGAAAACTGATTTGTCTAGTTAGGGGAAACGACTGGACTCTTTAGAGGTTGTGTAAGAGGTGGAGATAAGCGAGTTGACAGTGGAAGCGGAAAAGAATCTGGAGGAGATGGTAATCTAGCGTAATAGACTTGGACGCTACCTTCTGAAAATAGGGTACTCCAAAGCTAAGGTGAATGATATTGTAGAGGATACCAATGTTGAAGAGGAAAAGGTTGAGGATGTTGGAGATGGCGTTGTTAGAGGGTTGAATGGAGTTTCTCCTCAGATTGAGGGAGAGAATGAAGGGGATGATAACGTCAACCCATAGAATGTGAATGAGAAGGTAGAGTAAAATTGTTGACTATTTGGTTGTGTGATTATGAGGAATTTGAGAATTGTAATGGTTCAATGTAGGATAAATTGGTGTAGGCTAGTTAAGTTTGTAAACCTTGTTTGTAGGAACGCAAGGATATACGCCTCAGAATAAAAGAATTGGAGAATAAGCTTACTAAGGAGAAAGACGCCTCAGCTTCCCTGTTGCCTTTGCAGGCAGAGCTACAGGTTAGAAAAAAGCAAGAAATATTTGACTTATATGCTACATTACTCTAAAGCTACAAAGGAAAAATTAGAGCGTAAAGGCATACCAAAAACTTTCTAGCAGTTTAGGAGCAATGGTACTCAACTGTGTATATATAATATCAAAGTATTGAAAAAGTTAAAATATAGAGAATCTGTACCTTGGAATAAGAAGTATATGTTATTGTTCATCAAATTAAGATTATACTTCGACCTTAAGTTTAGAAGCAGTTTCACACAGTAGATGTCAAAAAATAAAAAATTTGTTAGAAATAAGATGTATGTATTGAGTGAGTGTCCTGAATCAAACTTGATGTATTGTATCTGTGATCTGTAGGTCGAATTGGAGTCAGCTCATTTGAGCAAAGAAAAGATACGCCAATGTAACCAAGAGTTTGCGGCAGAGCTTGATAGAATGTGAAAGGCAAATGAAGATAGGGAGGATCAATACTTAAAGGTACATTTCAAGCTAGTTAAGGCAATACACACAGTTAATGACCTCACTAGGAAAATTGAAGAGAAGGATGCCAAAATTAGTAAAGGGAGAAAAGAGCTCGCAGAGTTGAAAGAAAAGGCAGCGAAACTCAAAAACTGAAATGATACGCTGATGGTAAAGAGGACGCTGACATAGCTTAATACCGTATCCAAGCGATAAAATAGTCAGAAAAAGAGTTACGCCATTTTGTGGCCAGTCTGAAGGACCAAATGTTCAGCAAAGCGAACGAACAAGAGCAGATTCAAGCTGATTTAGTGAATACCAGGAGTGAACTAGAGCGATTAATGAATAAAATGACTGAGAAAGTGAGTGAGCTGAAGAGAACTCGAGATGACCTATCTAACTCTTAAATTGTGGCTGAGCTGTTGACTGCACCTTTACCTGCTAAAGATAAAAAGTTCCAATTGGTGCAAAGGAAATGTAATGAGCTGAATGAGAGAGTTGCACAGTTGAAGACCGATTTGGCTCAACCCAATTCGGGCACCAAAAATGCCGAGGTTGAAGAGTGCTCAAGGAAGAATAAAGGTGATGTCAGGGTTTCCATTATTCAAGGGGATGTGGTTAGCCTATCAGCTCGAATCAGAGAGCTAGAGGTAAATGTAGCTCAAACTCATGGTCATATACAAAAAGGAAATGAGCACTTACGAGAGTACCAAAGTAAGCTGGATGTTGCTCATATCAGGGAACAGAAGTTAGAGTGGATGATCGGAGGTAAGGATATTTTGATAAAGAAAAAAGATGAATTGTTGAAGAAATCTCCTGCTGAGGTAAATACAGGTAAAGGCAGGGAACTTGAGGAACTTCGCGCCCTGGTAGCAGAATTGAGGACGATGAACCAGGCTGAGTTAGATAAAATAGATAAGAAGGCGAGGGAGCATATTAATCTTATGTCCCGCGCAGAAAGTCGAATGGAATGGCATAAAGTACGAAACAAAAGGTTGAAAGTGCGTCTTCAAACAGCGAGAGTGAATTTTTCTAAGGTGGTCATGCCTGAAGCATTGCGCTCGGAGTTGTTAATGGTAGTGATCACCTATTTTATTGAGGAGGTGAAAAGGCTTGAGTTTGAGAGAGATACCTTGTACGACTATTTATCAGATAGAGGATGTATTTCCAGAGCTGATGTAGATCACGGAAATTGTATATACTCCATGGAAACGCAGTTCGGTTCTCAACCTACTAAATTGGTAGAGTAGGGCCGGATCACTGTGACTATTTAAGCTAAAAAATTTATGGTTGATCGTCCCTCTATTATAGGGGAAAGCATAGCTAACCTTCCAACAGCATAAAAGAATCCTTTGTCATAGCTGTATATGCAACCTGAAAAAGTATCTATTGCAGACATATTAAGAGATGAAAGCTAGTTTTACCTTTGCTTTATCTCATATCTAGTGGAGTTCTTTGATTGAAAACAAGTATTACCTTCATTTTAATCGTAGAGTATGTATTGAGTTTGATCAAAGCCAGTTTTACCTTTGCTTTATCTTATGTCTGGTAGAGCTCTTGGATTAAAAACTAGTATTACCTTCATTTTAATCGCAGAGTATGTATAGAGTTATAGAGTTTGATCAAAGCTAGTTTTACATTTGATTTATGATATATCTGGTAGAGTTCTTTGAGTGAAAACTAGTATTACCTTCGTTTTAATTATAGTGCATGTATAAAGTTCGATCAAAGCTAGTTTTACCCTTGCTTTAACCAGTATAATTGCCGTAGCCATATTGAGAGATAAAAGCTAGTTTAACATTTGCTTTATCTTATGTATGGTAGAGTTCTTTGATTGAAAACTAGTATTACCTTCATTTTAATCGCAGAGTATGTATAGAGTACGGTTTGAAAAATAGTTTTACCTTTGCTTTAACCAGAATAGAGGTCGATTGAAAGCTAGTATTACCTTTACTTTAATCTATATATTTTCTACGTAAGTAGAGAGTTGTGTGGGAATAAACTTGGAAGTTTTCATTTAATAGAATAGAATGTATATTGTATGGAGATGAAAATCTCACTTTTGGAATGGAAAGAGCAAGAATTTGAAGTGGAGTAGTGAGGGACTTAATGATAGTACCATTTTAGTCACCTAGTGTTCCAAGGATTTGAGATATGAATACCTTCCTCGGTCATGAGGTAATATAATCCTAGGCCAGTGAGACTAGTGATTAGGAATGGGCCCTCCCAATTTTCTGCCAGTTTCCCAGCATGTGCCTCTTTTCTGTGTTGAGGGATTTCTCGGTGGACAAGATCGTCAATTTGGAAAATATGACTACACACTCGTCTGTTGTACGAACTGGCTAGCATATGGTGATATCGACCTAGGTTGGCAATAGCGCGTTTCCTAGTCTCATCAATCCAATTGATGTTGCAGGCCAATTCAAACTCATTTTCATTGTCAGTTAGCTCGTGATCTCTAACTGGATAATGATATTCTTTTAGAATGACGACTTCGGTGCCATAGGCGAGGAAGAATGGGGTACAGCTGGTTGATTGACTTGGAGTGGTACGGTATGCCCATAAGACATAAGGAAGCTCTCTTACCTAGTTTCCTTTTTTCTGTGAGTGAAGCATTTTCTTGAGTCCATCCACAATGGTTTTATTGGTGATTTCGGCTTTGCCATTGCCTTGAGGGTAGTAGGAATTAGATGGTGAGTGGATGATGTTGTGTTTGTTAAGGAAAGCTATGACTTTTTCCAACAAATTGTGGCTCATTATCGATACAAATTAGGTGGGGGCTTCCAAACCGAGTAATGATGTGTTCCCAGATAAAAGAGATGACCTCTTCTTCTCTAGTTCGATAGAGTGGAACTGATTCTACCCATTTTGTAAAATAATCTATAACTACAAGTAGATATTAGCGATTACCTGGAGAATTAGAAATTCACCAACAAGATTGAACGCCCATCTTTTGAATGGCCAGAACACCTTTTTGCATGTTGTTCGAGCGTAGGGGCATGGATCATTTGTCTATGTCGTTGACATGTACCACATTCGTGTGAGTACTCTTTTTGCTTGATTGCGCATGCCTGGCCAGAATACTCCTTATATAATGGCTATGTTAGTAAGCGATCGACCTGCGGCATGGAAGCCACAAGTCCCTTTATGCAAATATCGGAGCATCTTGTCTGCTTCTTTCTGGAGAGACACTTGAGGTAAGGCCCCGTGACTAAATGGAAATATAAAAAACCGTTTTGATTTTTGTAGCGTTTTAAGTTTTTGATCAGCAATAGGCACTCTTTTAAATCTCCTAGAAGGGCTCATTTGCATTCGTAGTCGGTGCCAAGGCAGACAAGGAAGGGCTTTCACCAATCGTCACCCTCCTCTTTATCACCCCAAGTGTTGATCGTACATACAGAAATACGATCAATGTTGGGGGTTAATATCACTTCGATCTGGAGATATCTAGCTTCTGTACCTAAGACCATGGCTTGATAAGCCAAGGAATCAGCATGTCTGTTTTTACCTCAAAAAAGATAATCGAGAATTGATTTTGCAAACTGGCTTATCCTACCTATAACAAGGGCTGCATATTCGATCATCTTGCCATTCTTCTTATATTGCCCAGAGTAATGGTGAATAATGAGTAAAGAATCTGCGTAGACTGAGAGTTTTAGGATGCCGAGCTCAAGTGCGAGGTTGATTCCATGAATGGGAGCTTCGTATTCGGTCAGATTGTTGGAGGCTTCAAAATCAAAGTGGATTGATTTCCCAAATCTGTCGTTAGACGGGGATAATCTGTACAATTCCAATTCCTGACCCTACGGGTCCTGCTGAACCATCTATAAGAAGTTTCTACCCTCTCCTTGTAATCCATTCAGCTCGCTCAACAAATACTTTGGCAGATGGATCTTCTGTAATTTCTTCTACAAGGTCAAGATTGTGCACCTCCCACTCGGGATCTTCCACTGGAAAATACACGATAAGGCCGATAACGGCCTAACCCTTTTTTGAATTTCATTGTTCGAACTTAATATCAAGTTCTCCCAAACTGACTGACCATTGTTACACTCTCCTAGATTTTCCTTTCCGTAACAAAACTTCCCGGAGTGGGTAGTTCATCGTGACTTTGATTGAATGAGCTTGGAAGTAGTGCTTAAGCTTCTGAGAAGTGTAAACTAAAGTTAGAAGAAGTCTCTCGATTTTAGAATACCTTATTTCCGCTGGAGTGAGGGTTTTACAGATAAAGTAGATTGGCCTCTCAATTTCCCTTTAAATCGAATGAGAACCGAGCTAATAGAAGTATCAGTAACTTCTAAGAAGATGATCAGTTCCTCATTATCTACTGGGGTGCTCATTATGGGTGACTTCCCCAAATAGGTTTTGAGATTCAGAAAAGCTGCCTCGTATTTTGATATCCACTGGATCTCTGCATTGGGCTAAACTTTTCCTCACTTGGTACAACCGCGGAGTAGTAGGAAAAGCGAACGACAGCAATCTACAGATTTTAAAGCGAATCGGTTGATAGCAGCAATCTTGTCGGCAAGCTTTTGTACGTCTTTCATCGTCTTTGAAGATGGCATGTTAAGGAGAGTTTGAATTTGATCTGGATTGGCTTTAGTCCCTTTCTTGCTGATGAGATGGCTAAGGAATCCGCATGAATATACTCTGAATTGACACTTATCAGGATTGAGTCACATCCTGTAAGATCAAAAAATGTTGAATATTATGTTGAGATCTGTAATATGGTTGATTGACTATATGCTTTTGCACAAGATATCATCAATGTAGAATTCCGCGATTTTCCCAAGATGTGCCTTGAACTTAGTAATCATCAACCATTGATAAGTCATACCTGTATTTTTGGATCCAAAGGGCATAACTTGTAGCAATAAAGTCCCCTTTCAGTGACGAAAGTGGTTTTTTCTTGATCTTCTTCCAATAGTGGAATCTGATTGTATCCAGAAGCAGCATCTATCATTAATAAGAGTTTGTGACCTGCTATGGAATCTAGAATTTGATGGATATTGGGAAGAGGGAAACTGTCCTTTGAAGTGTGTTTGTTTAGATCTATGAAATCTACACAAACTAAGACTTTTCCATTCTTCTTTGGGACAGCGACGATGTTGGATATCCAATATAGATACTTGGCTTCTCGAATGAATCCCACTTTGATCAATTTCTCAATCTCCATGTTAACTTCATTTTAAAGGTGAGGTAATAGTCGTCGCTATTTCTTTTTGACCTCCATGGCATTGATATTGATGGCTAATTTGTGGCATGCCTTGCTCGAATCGACCCCAGGCATCTCTTCGAAAGTCCATAAAAAAATGTCTAGATTCAGTCATAGGAATTGAACAAGAGCATCTTTATCGTGTTGGACCAGCTTGGTACCGATAAAAGTACCTCTGCTGGGTCCATCAATGTTGACATATTTTGTAGACTCTTCTATCAAAGGCTGATTATTAAGGTGATCAACTTTTTATAATTGCTATGCAGCGTATCTGTCTGAGGTATCTAGAATGGCAGAGGCGGTATTTTTGCAAGCTCAAGAAAGCTTTTGACTGCCCTTGATTTCATAGATACCATCATTGTACTTGAAGCGGAGTGCTTGATGATAGGTAGAAGCGATTGCTTCCATGTTGTGAATCCAGCAGCGGCCCATAATCCTGAGATAACAAGATTTGGCGTTGATAACATTGAAGACGACGTCGATGGTGGCTGGTCCTGTGGTAATAGGCAAGATGATCTTGCCTACTCGTTCTTCTTTAGAACTACTGAATCCACTGATATCGATGTCGCTTAGAATAACTTGATCGGACAATCCTATTTGGTTGATTGTGCTCTGAAAGAGAATCTCAATCCGCTTCCAGTATCGATCATCATTGTATGCATGAAAAACTTCTTCATCTTGAGCATTCTGACTAATGCATCATGGTGTAAAAAATTTACATGACTAATGTCGCAATCTTCGAAAGAGATCCCAAGCCGGCGATTGCCCAACTCAGGTAGAATCTTAGCTTCTTTATCTTGAGGTACTTGATCTCAGTATTCAGACAGTCTCCTGCGTTTGAATCAGCAAGAGTTGTTGATCTAATGAATTTTGATCATATTGTTGTGGTACATTTGGTAGAGATGTTTCTCCTCAGCAAGATCTTCGACTTGGACGACTTCATTCTGTTTCTCATAGCTACCATCCTTGTATGATACATGGTCGATAATGTATTTGAACATCCGTCCCTCCTTGAAAATGAATTCCAGCAATCTTTGTAAAGCATAGAAATTATCAGTAGAATGATGGTTTACCTTGTGATGCATGCAGTACGGGCGGCTCTCAATTGGTTACAATGGCTGAGAGGGACAGTATAGCTTATCCTTGGAGAGGATTGGAAAAATTATGGAGATTCAAGCATTCATTATCGGGAGGATTGGTTTAGTTAATGTTCTGCCTTTCCGAGGATTGTCGGTGTTACCCTTGGAATGTTTTTGATCACCCTGATCCTCCTTTGGTTTACTATTTCGATCTACAGATAGACCTTTCTTGGTAAGGACAGACTTAGTTGATTTATGTCTATCGGGCATCATCCTTTCTAGGTCGACATAACCATTGACCTTGGTGATCATATCCTCCAAAGTCGCAGGTTTACTGAGGAAGAGGTTCTCTTTGGCCTTGCAGTCAAGCTGGAGCGCTTTGGTAAAAGCAGTAACAGCCAATTTTTAATTAAGGTTATTTACTTTACGTACGAGCTCCAAAAATTTCTAAGCAAAAGCCTCGAGCTTCTCTCTATGTGACTACTTAAGACTAGTAAGAGAATATAAATTCTCCTCTTTGTCAATGTCGTTAGCATACGTGTGGTAGCCCACTCACAGCCTTCGACCTCCTCACTCGAAGTCCACTTCGTATCCTACTCGAACATATCGAAGACTATTTCGACTCAGAATCAAGCCCCTCAAGAAACTCTTGTAGTCGAAGCCTCGACAGCAGATAAACCTTCAAGAACGGATCAGCACATAACAACAGATAAACCTTCGAGAACGGATCAGCACATAACAGCAGATAAACCTTCAAGAACGGATCACTACATAATAGCAGATACCCTTCTACTGAACGTTCGAATAGCAGATGTGTGATGAGACTAGCAGTCAGCTCAAACGGATTAGACGGTGCATTAATTGGTCTCTCAGCTACAGTGACAAGGATTTCCGTAATAAATGCCGCCGCTGGAAAACCTGGACAGTAATCATGTAGCCTGGCCCACTCTTGGTGACTCAGCCTCTTATGTCTCTATAAATAAGAGAGAGGGGAAACCAAGAAGGGGTTAGAAAAATCCTCACCAAACCCTATGCTTTTTACCTTCGACCACTTACAAACTGTATTTCATCTTTATTATTACTCATCAGTAATAGAATCACAGTTTAAAAATCCTCATCAAAGGTCGTAGAGAGTCACATTCGGGCCTCTACGCAAGTATTTGTCTCTAATTAGTCTCTTTTTAGGCGATATACTTGTACATCTTTGATGAGAGGTTGACCTCCGTGTTGTAAGAGCCATCTTTGCTTCCCAACAAAGATTAGACCCCTGCAATTGGTACCGTCTGTGGTTCCCACACTATCAGTTACCTCGTCTTTGTTACTTTCCTTTCTTTCCTACCATTTACTGCTCCTTTTCAATGGCCCCTTCCCGCCGTGCCAACTCAACTTAGGCAGGCAACTCCATTGACAGAGTCGCCGCTCAAGTCGCTTTACTATCTCAGTAAATTGCTCAAGCAGAAGAGCGTCAACAGCATCAACTCACCCAGGAATGAGAAAACAAATGCCAAGCGTTGGAAATTGAACGGAATCTCCGAATAGACGACAAAAATAGACATAATCGAGCAATCGATGAGCTACGCAGCACAGTCCGAGAACTTTAAAGCTTAGAGCCCTTGGAACCCGCCCGTCAGTCCCAGGTACTGGATCCATCGCGCGTATCTGCCCGCACCCGCCTTGGACCCTCAACAAACCTCGAGTTACCCCCAGCTCCTATCGGTGCCGAAGGTATTCCCCATACTATTCCCCCCACTGGCTCTATCCACCTCGGAATCTACCCCACAGAAGACTCTTCTAACTCCACCCTCCATTCATCAAAGCACCCTCAGCCTGTCAAAGACCGACTCGGCGAGCGTCGTCCCGCTCGAGACTGAATCGGGGAGCGCAGTGCTAAATATATACCACACATTCGACCTTGCAACCATCGACATCACCAATCTCCCCCTCCTGCATATGTCACACAACAAGACTTTGACCACAAGATACAACCCGTTATTCGCGTAAGCACAAGCCCAGCCTTAAACTCATGGAGCCGCCTCAAGAATCCTATTTATGCCACCCTACTCGCCATCGACATACCCCCCAATTTCTGTGCCCCCAAGCTCAGCAAATATCGCAACACAGACCCCAAAACCCACATTTTCGAATTTTAAAACTCACTAAGTCTTTATTCTGCTGCCGACTACCCATTATGTCGACTTTTCCCAACTAGCCTCACTGGAAACCCACTTTGATGGTATCACAATCTCCCAAATGGCTCGATACGAAGATTCGAGCAACTCACGCAGCTCTTAATTGCCCTATTTGCCTTCAGCAAAGACAAAGAAGTCAGAGTTGACGCATTATTTATTTTTAAAAAGTCAAGCACAGAGACCCTCAAAGCCTTCACAAAGCGATTCCTCGACGAGTCACAGAAAATAGAGAACCTCGACTGTGCAAATGTTATCCTCGAATATTCAAATGTTCTGCCTGATCATAGTCGAGTAAAAGAGCACCTCGTTCACTACAAACCCCAAACACTCGAAGAGATGCTCTCGAAGGTCAACGGCTATATCGACCTCGAAAGACTCCAAGAATCCCGCAAACACCCTTATACCGACAGTAGTGCTGAAGCTCGCAAGAAGCGATCGAAGCCTATCTTGCCTACACTCACTGTCCCCCTCAGTACCCTCTTACCGCGCATTCAGGCAAAACCCATATGGCGTATCCCTCTCCCAATCGCAGTCAGACCTGGGGGGCCTTATTGCGCTAGTCACAAATGTAATTGTCACCATAAGAACAAATGCTTCGCACTCCAATGTTCTCTCAAACTCATTCTCTGAGCAGGACATCTGCACCAGTACGTTACCGACCTTCCCAGTTATCTCGATGGGTCTTACCTCCAATCCCTCTCCACCCCTACTACTGACCCAGCTGTGGTATATATCTACCGATCATATTTCATCGAAGTCAACAATATAGACAGTGGTCGTTCGCTTAGCAAACGAAAGCGCATCGGCGAATGTTACAAAGTTTCTTACCAGGAAAAATACCCTACCCTACTGCCAGAATGCAGCCGTCACCCTCATCTCGAGGAAATTTCTTTCATCAATTGTGACACGTCATACGTCCGTTTCCCTCATTCCGATCCTCTAGTCATTATAATTAAGATTGAGAACATTGTCCTTCACACAATGCTCATCGACACAGGAAGTGCAGCTGACTTCCTATTTCTACCCACCATCGAAAAAATGTAGAAAACTAAACTCATTACCCCAGCCAACGTCGAGTTAAAAGGATTCAATGGGACTACCGAAGTCGCCGTCGTTCGTATTTGCCTACCTATCACCACAGAACCCCTCACCCTTCAAACCAGCTTCCTTGTCATCGACAAGAAATTTGAATACCTCAGTATACTCGGTCGGGACTGGCTCCATGCTATGCGAGCTATACCCTCGACCTTTCATCTAACCCTTCATTTTGAAACTCTCGAGGATATGTGGAACCTCAAAGGATCTCAACGTCTTGCCCGTTCATGCGAGCACCCAAAAATTGACCAGAATAGAAAACTTGTCAGATGCCCATAGTAATCACTGCACCTTTCTATCTCGTCGACTTCGAAAGATACCACCCCCCACATCGTACCTACCATTTATATCAAAATCGACGGCCCTGGTCGAGGAACATTCATTGGAACTTTTCTCAGCTGGGCCGAACGCCTCAAGCTTACAGATTTCCTTCAAGCAAACACGGACATCTTTGCTTGGACATTTCAGGAGATGCCTGGTATCGACCCCAGCCTGGCATGCCATCAGCACGATCTCATTCCCAATTTCATGGCAGTCAAACAAAAGAAGCGTACCCTGGCACCACGACTTTGAGAAGCGGTTAACCTCGAAGTAGACAAGCTTATAGCCGCGGGCTTTATCAGAGAAGTCAAGTACGCTGACTAGATATCGAACATTGTGGCAGTTCCTAAGAAGAATGGAAAGATCTGAATCTGCGTCGACTTTACCGACCTCAATAAATACACACCGAAGGACAGTTTCCCACAGCCGACCATTTCAGCACTCCTCGATGCTACTGCTGGACACGAGCGCCTATCCATGATGGACGCAGCCTCGGGTTATAATCAGGTACCCCTCCGCCCAGAAGATCATCTTAAAACATCCTTCATAACTGAACAAGGGCGTTATTGTTTTAATGTCATGCCCTTCGGCCTTAAAAATACGGGTGCGACTTACCAGCGCCTCGTCACAACTATGTTTAAACCCCTGCTTGGCAAGTCAGTCGAAGTCTACATCGACGACATGCTATGCAAGAGTATACAAAAACAGACCCACATCCACGACCTGACCGATATCTTCTCAATACTTCACACCTATAAAATAAAACTCAACCTAGAGAAGTGCCAGTATGGCATCTCATCCAGAAAATTCTTGGGCCACCTTATCAGTAAACGTGGCATCGAAATTGACCCTACCCATATTTGAGCCCTCGTTGACATGCCCTCACCCACAATAAAGAGACGTCCGAAAGGTGGCTGGCAGGATAGCAGCCCTTAACCATTTTATTTCCATGTCCTCTGATAGATGTGCTTGGCTCTTCTTCCTCTTACGCAGTCAGGGCACCCATAAAATAAGAAAGAAAAACAACCCTGAGATCAATTGGACCCCTAAGTGCGAAGATGCCTTTCTCAAACTTAAAACTTATCTCGGCCACCCACCCATCATCAGTACCCCCATCGATGGTGAAACACTCTTCTTATATCTCGCTGTCACAGAAACTTCAATAAGTTCCGTACTCATTCGTCTTGAATCCAACATCGAAAAACCTGTGTACTTCATCAGCAAAACTATAACCCCTGCCGAAACTCGTTATTCCAAACTTGAGCGATTGCTCCTGACACTTGTTTATTCAGCCCGCAAGCTCAAACCAAATTTCTTGGCCGACCCCATTCGTGTCATCACGAGTTACCCTCTCCGTGAAGTACTTAGTAAAAAAGAAAATTACTGGCGAGTACAACAATGGTCTGTATACCTTGGCGAGCACGACATAACCTTCGAGAAGCAAATATCTCAGAAAGGCCAAGCAGTAGCAGATTTCCTCGCCGACTTCTCGGTCGAAGATTACGAATGAGAAGAACACGAAGACGATCTACCAGAAGATTAACCTGAAGTTGTAAATTTATGGGACCCCCTTACCGGTTGGCGATTATTCACAGATGGCTCCGCAGGACCCAATGGCTCAGGAATTGGTATTATCTTGGTCACACCGACGAATGACAGAATAGAGAAAGCAGTTAAACTTACCTTTGAATGTTCCAATAATGAAGCAAAGTATGAAGCACTGATCCATGGTCTCGACCTCGCACTCGATCTCGGTATTCCCAAACTCACAGTCTTTATAGATTCCCAACTCATTCAGAGACATTACTCAGGAAAAAATCAAGCTAACGGTAGCATGTCAGACTACGCTTTACTTGTGCGATAGAGCATGGACCAATTTCCCAAAAAATCAACAATTACCCATTATCCTCGAGGAGAAAACAGACATACCGATACCCTCGCCTACATAACAGGTATGCTGGGACAGACAGAATCTCGAACCCTCCACATCTAAGTACTCGAACACCCAAGTATCGACCAGATGGAAATCAATGCCATCAATACTGGGGGCGAGAGTCTCGATTTAGATGATTAGCGAACACCATTCCTTCGTTACCTTACCAGCGCCACCCTTCCTGATGATCCCAAAGCCAGACGTCAACTGTTAGAAAACTATCGTAGATACACTATCCATAAAAATGAACTACATCGCAAATCTCCAAATAGAGTCCTCCTTCGATGTATATCCAATACCGAAGCCTCTCAAATCTTAGCAGAGCTTCACGAAGGCACCTGTGATGCTCACACCGCTGGTCGATCTTTAGCCCTTCGAGCTGTAACCCAAGGATTGTTTTGGCCCGATATGTGAAAGCAAGCTTCAGAATATGCAGCACATTGTGACAAATGTCAGTGTCATGCCCATGATATCCATTGCCCCTCTCAAGATCTTTATGTCAGCCAAGTTTCTAGGCCATTCAAAAGATGGGCCATCGATCTCATTAGTACGTTTCCAAAAGCTTCGAGTAGCAGAGAAAACATCCTCGTTGTCACTGATTACTTCACCAAATAGGTCGAAGTTGTTCCCTTATGCCGAACCAGAGAAGAAGAAGTTATCAAGTTTTTATGGGAAAATGTCATCACTCGCTTCGGCTGCCCCCACATGATTCGGTGTGATAATGGTCCCCAGTTTGTTGGTAGTAAAGTAAGGAATTTCCTCAAAAAACATAACATATTCTCTCCCCCTCCACACCTTACTACCCCCAGGGCAATGGTCAAGTCGAAGCAATTAACAAAACTATCATTGATGGTCTGAAGAAGACAGTTGATACAAAGAAAGGACGATGGGTTCAAGAGTTACAACACGTCCTCTGAGCCTATCGCACAATACCAAGAAAGTCAACCGGATGCACCCCCTTCCTCCTAACATATGGAACAGAAGCAGTACTACCAACTCAGTTCGAAATACCCACTTGAGATCCTAACCTCCCAGACGAAGATAATGAGTTTGAACTCACATACAACATGTTGCGGATCAATGAAACTAGAGACCGAGCTATCGCAAACCTGGGCCGCTACCACGCATCACTTTAGAAATCTTACAACAAGCAAGTTCGACCACAAAGTTTCAATGTTGGAGATCTAGTACTCTGACGTGTTAATCAGTCGATGAAGCTTGTGATTGCTAGAAAATTAGCCGAATCTTGGGAAGGACCCTACATTATTTACAATAAAACAGATAAAGGATCTTACTACTTGATGACCGAAGATGAAGTGCCTCTACCGAACTCTTGGAACACAATGCAGTTGGTCTCTTATAAAAGGCCTTACCTACAATCATGAACCACTGATGTAATCCAGGATAATCAATAAATAAGGTTTTTGTCAGCAATACTTTATCTCATGTTTCACTTCAAATTTCTCGGTTTAACTAGAATACCATGTCAACCTTCGACCCAACTGGTACTTGCGGATGATCTCGACAATTTTCCAGTCTCCTAAATTCGAGTAAACTCGAGGGGCAAGTATTGTCGAAGGACCGGACCCTCGGGGATGCATGGGAGGTAGTTTGATATTCCTTCGCTGTGGCTACAGCCTTCGAAGTGCAGTCATTTTCTTGGTCTACTGTGGGTATCATGTCCACCCTCTCCCCAACGAATACTTGGGGGTGACCTTGAATTGCTCAAGTCTCCAAAATTCGAGCAAACTCAAGGGGCAAGAATGGTCGAAAGACCAGACCCTCGGGGATGCATTGGAGGAGATTCGATATTCCTTCGTCTAGGCTCTGAAACCGACGAAGTACAATCCTTTTCTTGGTCTACCCTGGGTATCATGTCCACCCTCGCCCCGACAGATTCTTGGGGGCGACCTTGAATTGCTCAAGTCTCCAAAATTTGAGCAAACTGGAGGGGCAAGAATGGTCGAAAGACCGGACCCTTGGGGATGCATTGGAGGCGATTCGATATTCCTTCGTCCAGGCTCTGAAACTGACAAAGTACAGTCCTTTTCTTGGTCTACCCTGGGTATCATGTCCACCCTTGCCCCAATAGATACTTGGGGCAACCTTGAACTGCTCAAGTTTCCGACATTTGAGCAAACTCGAGGGGCAAGGATGGTCGAAAGACCGGACCCTCGGGAATGTGTTGGAGGCGATTCGAATGCTTTGTTGTGGCTTAGGCCTTCGAAGTTCAGCACATTTTTGGGTTTCCACTAGGTATCACGTCCTCTCGCCCCGACTGATACTCGGGGGCGACCTAGAAATGTTTCGAGTTTTCAACATCGCTGTGGCTTCAGCCCTCGATGTCCAAAAGAACACACTGAGTTTGATCCACATTACATCCACATTCTACATGGATCGACAATGCTACAGTCATGTAAACATCAAGGAAGTATCATGCATATTATCTGTCAATGCAGCAGTCTCGGAGCAAGTCAAAGATCAATCATCAACCGTTCAAAGCAAGCAGAATCGGCAGAATAAGCATGCAAATTCCAACATTCCAAGGTTAGCATAAGATAGCATAACTACTAGGGCACTACATCGGAAAATCAGATTCAGCAGACTCTGAGTGTACCACAGAAAATACACATCAGAATGTTCAGAATTAACTACAAAAGCTCAAAGAAAAATAGTAGCAGCACAGTTCAACATATTACAAATCACCACATGTTAGCAGAAAATGACGAACAACCCCAACAAGAAGTACCTTTCACCGACACGGTCTTATATTCTTGTTCCATAGACGCTCTACCATCAGCAACCTCGGTGGCTTTATTCGAGACTCCGACAGCTTTACCATCAACAAGGCCACTACTGGATGCTCCAAGGAGAGAAGTATCTCCAACACCTTCAGTACTCCCAACTGTCTCATGAACAACGGGCAACTCCACTCCCTTTAGCTGGACCTCATTACCTTCAACAAATTCTAGAGACACAGGGTACGGTTCAAGTGCATCAGGGTCATACCCCTTTTTATCTATGAAAGTCTTCAACCTCACAGTCACCTTGCATTCGCCATCGTACTGTCTCTGGAACCGTACCTTCTATTCAGCCTTCTCCCTCTCACACGCTGCAAGCTTCCCAGCCCACTCCCACTCCAGCCTCGACCGCTGAAGTTCGAGCCTCTCATCATAAGATTCGGTAATAACCCCAAGGCCTTGCTTCAACATCTTCACCTCAGACGCCAATGATGCCTCTGTCCCATGGGAAAGATCAAGATTTTACCTTGCTTGGCGCAGCTTCGTTTAAACCGACTTCATAGCCTTGCCACACATTTGCACCCAAGCATCCGTCTGCTAAAATATTCAATCAGTCAGTGAACCTCGAAACTCTAGAAATTTGAAAGACATTTCAGAATATCACAATAAGGAGCAGTATATAGTTACCTGAAACATGTACCTCTTTACTTCCTTTGACGCCTCGTCTAGGTCGTCCTCCCAGAGTTCGACCATCAAAGATTGCTTAGCGATAGCCTGCTCCTGTTGTTCCGCCTCTATCATTTCATCATCCTCCTCCTGCGTATCTCCCTCCCCCAGTGCCCTATGCCTCTTGCATTGGCCATCCTTCGATTACTGTAATTTCGGGGCTTCGGGAGCAACACGACTCTTCCCTTTTCTCAATATGAGTCGATACTGGCCTTTGCCTCAACCTCAAAGCCTCGACAGCCACTTCGGGCACCGTTGCCACTTGCTTCGACCCCTTGTGAGATCTCGGCACAAACTGATAGTTCCTCGGTAGCTCCTCTCCTCCCATTTCCTTTGACCTTTTGGAAGAACCTTCACTTCTTTTTCTCTTTGCTAGCTTTGGCGTAGTGGGTACGCTTCAAAGTAGGGAATAAGCCTTCTTCCTCATTTACCTCTTGATTTTGAGGCAGTCAAACACCGAATATGCCCAGTCTTCACTAGCCTTAAGCAGATTATCAATGCAATTCACCGGATTATCCCAAGTCGAATTTCCCAGACCTGCAATGGTAAAACAAAACACAGTTATCACTTATTTTAGAAACACATCAACAACAAACCCTTCGACAGCAAACTTACTTTCATTATATACCCTATGATGTAATTTATATGGGTCATCCTCGTCTACATTCTCGAAGTTACCTCTTACTATCAATAAATTTTTATTCCACCCTCGACCCGTCAAACACAGATCAAAAGAACCAAGGTTTCTCAGGGTGATATTAGATGTGATAGGTCACTGGGTTCTGACTCGCCTTCCTCGAGAAAAAGGTAACAATATCAAACCACTTAGTCAAATTTCGGCCCTCACCAGCCAATTTTACATTCATCCCCTCTATCACCTTCATCATCTCATAAAAATTTCTGTTCATTTGTACTGGAGCCACCTCCAAAAAATTCAGAACTTCTTTCACCAGCCTTCGGAGTGGTAACTCCATCCCCAATCGAATCTGGCCCCTATAAGCCATAATCCTGCTCAAAGGATTCGATTTAAAGGTCAATCCTGCCCCTCAACACTCAAAAATATCCCCCCCCCCTTTGACAGTTCTAACTTAGTGGCAAACCGCTCTAACCTAACCCTATCCTTCGCTGAAACGAGACCCCCAACGCCATCCGACTTAGTCAAATCCCTGCTATCGCTACAATGCCCTTTATCTCCCTCTCTCTTACCCGAGGGCCCTACATCATCCCTCTCCCCCCACACTTTTTCCTCCGCCTCACTATCCTCAGATACTATCGTCCTTCGACGCCTCGAAATCACAACCTCCTCAGCAGGCAGTACCATTGATAATCAGGCCTCGGTTACTACATCTAAAACTTCTACATCACTACCATCACCCATTGGGGCTCGACCATAAATACTAGCTTCGATTTCTTGGATCTCTTCATCTATCAATGCCCGTCTCGAAGCCGGACGGTTATCCATTTTTAGCCTACAGAAGAAGACGCGCGTAATTAGATCGACAAACTCCACAAATGCCGTGACCATCCTATCTACCCTGTCCAAAATAAACCATAGACCAGGTCGTAACCCATACTTTTCCCCTCTCTGACATCTCGAGTGCCTTTTCAAAACCTCAAACACAGATTGTTCCGCCTCTACTATCTAAACAATAAAAAAAACACAGAACAGAGTTCACAGAGATCAAATGCCATACCTGAAATTAGCGAAACTACCCCTAAATTAGAAAGATCACAGCTTCAGATGCTCTAACAGGTTCCATGTTCGCAATGGCGCTTCTCCTTCTCCTTTTCACTCTTTATGGTTTTCACAACAAACTAGCACAATAATTACTCATCTCTCTTTTATATATAATATCAAAAACCCAAAAACACCTTGATTTATTAACCACTATCATTACCACGACCCCAACTCCCTAGCTTTTCGGCTAACAGTGTGCTTTGACAAATATACCCTTAACATTTCTCTTATGCGAACAACCCGTTTACCTAAAATTACATGTACTTCCCAAGTTTCTCAAACCTTATTCTCCCAGAACAAAACTAAACAATCAAAATCTAATAGTCACATCACCACCTTTTTCGTCAAACGAGTAAAACGTAATCATTACTTCCCGGCACACTGCCCTAAACGCATGTACCACTCTGACAGACCAGCCGTTTGGATTGTCAGATCGGCCAATCAAATCAAACTTCACCTTCAATACACTATCAAACTTCACCTTCGATACATTATCAAACTTCACCTTCGATACATTGTCAAACTTCACCATCGATACATTGTCAAACTTCACCTTTGATACATTATCAAACTTCACCTTCGATACACTTCCGAACTCGAACATTCTACCAGAATACACCTCGAAGAATCTTTAACAAATTACCTCAGATTTATTAAATCTCTCATACTAACAAACCCCTCATTCGACCAGTCAAAACTTCGTGCCTTCAGACAAAAATTTTAGTTTCGACAAAGTTTTTTTTTATCCCAACAAGTTTAGTTTTATATTCCAATTATTCAATCAATATAGTTATACTACCGACCTCGTACCGAACAGTATTATATTCAAAATTCATATTCTACAACCATGTCCCACAGTTCACATCAATTTATATTAGTACTATCAACAAAAGTACTTTTCATTCCGACAATGAGGATAACACTACAAAAGTCATGCAAAAAAAAATATAAAGAAGAGAGAAACAAAACACATGAACGCTGCAACATGATAAACTACAAAAGGGAACCCTATCTAATTAGCAGGTTGTTCCTCTATAACGGCGACCGCTGCAGCTTCATCCTCCTGATCCACTATATCCTCCGCGAGGCATTTGAGAAGCGATAGCCGATGGCCGGATAGCGGCCCCATCATTTGCATTATTCCCCACCAGTACGTGAAGGGCATATCATAGAGAGGTGCTCCTGGTTTCGCTTCAAAAAGATCTGGCATTTCAATATTAAGGTCGTCCTCTATCCTGAACCTTTATTGAAGACCTAGCAAGGCCTCTTGAGTCCTCCTCGCCCTCACGACCGCTTGATCTTCAGCAACCGGTATGTTCTCAGCCATATTGATGAACAGGAAGTACTTAGTTAGAAAGGAAGAATGCTGCAATACAGATAAAGAAATCTCTCCCTCCTTACCCCTTTTTATACCTCCAAACTCACCAGAACTTTCCCTCTTCCCTAAACTGAATTAATGGTAACCTTCAATTCCCAACAACGAAAAGTCAACATGTAACCTCTCTAACTTCCAAGACGTAACTGATTTGTCTGTACCTAGATTCAAACCTTCTCCCCAGCGACTCCCAGTCGAACATATCTCTAACATCGAACATTCGACCATCATAAGACTCGATCTTCACAAGAGCCCATCATCAACCTTCGATCATAATTTTCTTCGAGCATATCTTTATACCTCGCGCCTAGAGGAGTAGTCGTTTGGATTCGTCTATATTATCTAACCAAATAACAGGAATACAGACACGAGCAAAATATTTTATCCATTTCAATTACCGAATCCAAAAAAACAAATTATATTTTTCCTTACCACCCCAAACTCAAAACAACTTCCTCCAACAAAACAAAATAGAAACTACACAAAATAATACCAAAACATTCACAACATCGGCCCAGCACCCTACTTTTAGAAGAACCAGCTTCGTTCGCCGCATATTCTGCCTCGATGATCTCCTTTGCACAGACAAGGCCTTCAGCTAATGCCTTCAAGAAAAGATAACGTTTCTGCTTGGTCGTAAAGCACGACCTCAATTGCTCCCTGAGATAGGCGTACAGTTTGCCATTGATAAACTCCTCTAGCCTCTCGTCCACAAGATCAGCATGTCCCAATTTAGATCATGTTGTCCAAAAAACCTCATGTGCAGCTCTACCATTTTCTGCCCCACACGATGATCACGGGCAAACCCCATCCTCTTCTGATAATAGGTATTGGGCGGGCTATCCATTCAAATATTCAGAATGAAGAATAGAGCAATGTTGAAGATGGAAGAAGATACAGAATCTGCATACAATAACCAATTTGTATAGCTTTCACCCCATTTATTACCTTTAGCCCACCTACACCTCTTAATTACCCCCACCCCCACCCCCACCCCCACACCCCCACTTTATTATTTTCCCGGAAATTAACGGTCAAATAAGAACAGGTTCCAAGATAACAGTTTTCTTAGCAAACGCCTCTCCACTTAGCTTCAAGACCCTTGCTGAGAGGGGGCGAATGTGGTAGCCTACTCGTAGCCTTCGGTCTCCTCACTCGAAGTCCACTTTGAATCCTACTCGAACATATTAAAGACTATTTTGACTCAGAATCAAGCCCCTCAAGAAACTCTTGTAGTCGAAGCCTCGACAGCAGATAAACCTTCGAGAATAGATCAGCACATAATAGCAGATACCCTTCGACTGAACGTTCGAATAGTAGATGTGTGATGAGACTAGCAGTCAGCTCAAACGGATTGGACGACGCATTAATTGGTCTCTCAGCTACAGTGACAGGGATGTTCATAATAAATACCACCGCCAGAAAACCTGGACAGTAATCATGTAGCCTGTCCCACTCTTGGTAACTCAGCCTCTTATGTCTCTATAAATTATAAATAGGAGAAACCAAGAAGGGGTTAGAAAAATCCTCACCAAACCCTATGCTTTTTACCTTCGACCACTTACAAACTGCATTCGATCCTTATTATTACTCATCAGTAATAGAATCACAGTTTAAAAATCCTCATTAGAGGTCATTCGGGCCTCTACGCAAGTATTTGTCACTAATTAGTCTCTTTTTAGGCCATATACTTGTACATCTTTGATGAGAGGTTGACATCCGTGTTATAAGAGCCATCTTCGCTTCTCAACGAAGATCAGGCCCCTACAATACCTCTTGATGAATTATTTTTGCAGCTAATTGAATATGAGTATGTAATCTTCAGGTAAAGAGTGGATCTACCAGAGCGGTTCTTCATGTAGACTTGATGTGATCAAACGGCAGAGGATGTGGTTGAGATTTGAATACAGCCCCAATGAATCATGGTATTGTTGAATGTGCTCCTTTGGATCGGTGTCCTTATATTTATGAATTTTCAGAGTATGGAAACCTTTCGGTATTTCCATATCGAATAGTTCTTAGGCTATCAGACTTCCTTGTAACTTGGTAAGGTCGTCTGTAGTGACCAGAACTTACACTGCAATCAACTCCTTGATGCGTTGATCCATATGCTCTTGCGTGACATAGTGACGTGTCGGTTGAGTGGCATGACGAGGAGGTTAAGGATTATGAGTACCGATACCCTCACTTAAACGATCACATGCTAGAATTTGAGGTTGAGGTCGCCGTTCTTCCTCCGGACATTTGGAAAATTGGTAACCTCTACTGATTTTAGATTAAACTTCACCACCCAAATGAATGGAAGGTTGATGTTCGTGCTGAATATTTCTTGAAATAGCTTTACTGGTGCTCCTCGAGGTCCCAATCTGTCCTACGCAGAAACCCAGAAGGTCTCTAGCACTTGATCACAATCTCCAGTTTTAAGAGCCTATTGAGTATACTGCCGAGCATGTAATGCAGTCTACATGGTTGTCATTGAATGTAACATTATGGCTCCGGAATGACTTTCTGATTCTTCGCATCCCAAAATTGGTACATAAACTCATCACCACCGTATCCAATGAATATGCACTTCGACGACTTTGCATCTAACTTTGTCCTTGTATCTGAATTATCAAGCACATATGAACTACAACTGAAAATACGTAAGTGAGAAAGGTTTACCTCCTTACTGGTCCATGCTTCTTCAGGAAGTCCAAAGTTTAAAGCCCTTGAAAGCCCTCTGATAATCAAATGCGCCGCCGTACTAGCTGCATCCACCCAAAAACATTTTGGCAATCTAGTGTTAAGTCTCATACTCCTTGCTCTTACATTTATTGTTCGGCTCATGTATTCGGCAACACCATTTTGTTACGGTGTTCTGGGAATAGTTTTTTGTCTCTTAATCCCGTTTGCTGTGCAAAAGTCTTCAAACTCGTTATTACAGTATTCGCCCCCGTTATCCGACCTAAGATAATTTAGCTTTAAGCCAGTTTTATTTTCAACTAGAGCCCTCCACTTCTTGAATTTATCGAACACATTGGATATGTTCTTCACGAAGTAGACACATAGTTTACAAGTAGCATCATCAATAAAAATAACATAGTAGTGAGAACCACCAATAAAAGATACCTCGGTTGGCCACCAAACATTTATGCGTACAAGATCCAGCTTTCCCAGTTTCCTTGATCATCCAGTTATTTAAAAATAGACCTTCTTCTACTTCGCAAGAACACACTCTTCACAAAACTTAAGATCAAGGTCATCAAGACCCTCCATCTTTCCCTTTGTTACCATCATCTTTATTTCCTTTTCACTCATGTGACCAAGTCTTTAATTCCAAGCACTTGTATCAATCCCTGGAATGGCCACAAAAATAATTGAAATTCTGCTTTATGTTGTATATAATGTCCCTTATCTTAAGCCTCGAGTTACTACTATAGCTCCCTTTGTAACCTTCCAGAAGATTGTACCAAAGGTGCTTATATATCCGCTATCATCTGCCAATTTGCTAACCGATATAAGGTTGCGCCCCAATTTGGGTACAAGTCATACATTCTGTAAAGCCAATGTCTCCCCCGAAGGCAATATCAACTTAACATTTCCCTTTCCAGTACTATTGCGTGTACTCTTATTTGCAAGAAAGACCGTACCGAAGTCGCCTTTAACAATATTGGTTAGGAAACCTACATTTGTAGTAGCATGGAAAGAGGCATCCGAATCAGCTATCCAAGATTCATTAACATCGTCACACAAAAGTTGTAGAGCCTCATCAGAACTAACCTCCTTAGTAAGGATCATTGTTTCCTTCTCCTAATCATCAACTTTCTTAGAAGAAGAGCTACAATCTCGTCTAAAGTGACCCCTATTTCTACAAGTCCAACACGCACCGGGCAGTTTAGAATTTCCTCCTGACTGTGATCGACCTCTTCATATTTCAGCCCCTTTCGGTAAGACCTTCCTCTTTTCTCGACGTTCAACACACTGTTACTTGAACTCGAAGAAGGTTCAAATGTTTTATGCCTATTCTCTTCACTTATAATCAAAGAGACTATAGTATCAAATTTAATATCTTCCTTCCCCAATGAATTGCTCATAGCCGTAATAAACCTTTTCCTGCTCTCAGGCATCTACCCTAGAAGAGCCCATACTCTCACCTCCTTGGTAAAACTTATTTTTACGAATTCAAGCAGAGAATTAATAGAATTGAACTCACTGATATGAGCTTGTATACTACCGTTCTCATTCATCTTCAAATTAAACAGGAGTCATAAAAGATGTACCTTATTTTCCCCAGATTGTTTCGAGTACATAGAGGACAAAGTCTCCATCAAATTCTTCATTGTTGTAACTTTGGAGATCATGTGTAGAATTTGAGATGACAGTGCTAACCTGACAGTTCCAAGCACCTTGCGATCCAATCGTGCCCACTTAGCAGTATCGTAATCTGCTGGCTTTATCTCAACTCCACCCAGTGGCAAATCAAGATTCTTCTAATGGAGGTAATCTTCTATCTGTATCTTTCACACTCCAAAATTCAAGCCATTAAACTTTGTGATCTTCAATTTCTCTTGATCGGCCATTGTTCTTCATCACACAAGCCCTATAACAAGCGCTCTAACACCAATTATTGAGAATTGAGGTAGCTCCTCTCTCTTATACTCCAAGAACGATATGCAGAATATGCCGAAATCAAAAAATAGTCAAAAACAAAGAATAATAAAGGAGACAAGTATTTTCCCTGAGGAGGGAAGTGGAAAACCCTTACGGATAGAAAACCACTCTCCACGAACAATCAACTATGATAAAATAGGTTACACACACATGATCTCTTAAAGCTTACTCAAGCCTTTTAATAGAGTCTCTCAAACCCTAATTCTCTAGAGTTAAACTCCCTGAAAGATAGGCTAACAAATAGCTTAAGTCCTCTTTATATACAAGAGGAGTAATTACAAGCAAAACGGATCATGAGGCAAACTCAAACGTCTCAGATGACCTTCCAAAGAAAATTGGCTCACACCTCGTTCGAACGAAATCCATACTCGTTCGAATAACTTTGACGATAAAGGTTTCAGCCTTAGAAAGCAACACATGTCGTTCGAACAAAATGAAGCTCGTGTGAACGACTTCTTCGTTCTTCAAGTTCCCAACACAAAGAATATCCATCTCATTCCAACAACTTCTATCCTCGTTTGAATGACTTCGATAATTTTGACTTCATACTTAACAGCTCGAACTTTATCGAACAGAACCAGCTCGAATCTTCAAGTAACAGAAAAATAGTTTGAACTTCAGGTAACAGAACCAGCTCGAATCTTAATATTGAAAATCTCATTTTTAATTCGTCTTCAATCCTTAAACTAAACAACTTCGAGCTGAAATGACCTCAAACATAATTCGAGTTCATACCTTAATACCAACAAGTTTTCGTTTATTATGTTGAAATTAAATAACATTCTTGACACTAAGTGACTGTCACTAATTTGTTAGAAAATAATTATTTAATAAATAAATAAATAATGGTATTAACGATAGGTATTTTAGTTTTGTTGACTGTAAAAACCGTCGCTAAGTGATGATAGACAATGCCTGTCACAAATTGTCTACTTTTGTCGTCCCAAAAAATTAATTTTATGGTAGTGATAGTTTCAGCAGTAGAGTATTCACCTGTAGAAGCTACAATCCATAATATTAATCTCTTATTGAGTTGACTGTAATAGGAGGGAGTTCATTCACAATTTATCTTATGTTGTGCTTCAAGTGTTGGGGGATAACCCATCAAAAATGGTTGATCACATTACTAACTCTTGCATTGATACCCAAAAAAGAGTCAAATTGCAACACTTGGGGGAACTTTCCAAGGAAAATGCCTTAGAGGTACCATAGGTCTCTCCAGAAAGAAGTATCACACCCATTGTCAATCGCATACTTTGTATAATTCTTGGCAATCCCTCTAGACTTAAAAAATTTCCTCCATTAGGGCAAAAGTGCCTTCCCTTAATTAGATGCTTCTCCACCCACAAAGTCCACAAATTATCCTCCATGCTAATAATCTTCCAAGTCAGCTTCAAGATGGCAGCCTGGTTCCAAGTCTCTAGGTCATTGATACCTAGCCATCCTTCATCTTTAGGATAGCACACACCCCTCCAAAACACTGGATTAGCTTTTTGTCCCACTCTAATGCCCATGCCAAAAAAATCTAGAGCATATAGAGTTGATTTTGCTGATGACAAGTTTGGGGAGAATGAACAAACTACTCCATTAAACATGAGAGCTAGAGAACACTGACTTAATGAGTTGGAGTCTTCCAGTATAGGAATGGCATTTATTACTCTAAACCAATACTTTACTAGACAACTTCTTAATCAAGGGACTGTATATTCTAGATTTGAGTCTAGTAGAAATATAGGGTGCACCCAAGTACTTGAAGGGTAAGTTGTCTTCCCTTAAGCCAAGATTATTGATAAAATCCAATCTTCGGTCAACTCCCATGCAAGAGAAATAGACAGCAGAATTGTCATGATTCACCTCCAGACCAATCATAAAATTAAAATTTTGCAGACTAGTTGATTGTTACAGCTGATCCTCAGTCACCCTTGCTAAACAAAAGAATATCATAGGAAAACCCAAGGTGAGTGATGATAGGATTAGAACATTTATGATGTAACTGGAGACTACCATCCAGAAGAATACCAAGAGTTTCCATTACTAAAACAAAAAGAAAAGGAGAGCCTGATGGATTTTCCATCTATACTAGCACTACTTTTCTGGTTCACGAGCACACATGTTAATAGGTCATATAAGTGTTATTAGTTGTACCCAATTGTTATTCCAAGTTAAGGTAGGTGGGACCTAGTGTTACTCTTTATTTGATTTTGAAGGTATAATAGGAAGACCACTTTAACCCTGTCTGGTAAAATAGAGAGGAAGTCCCTCTTGGAGGCCACAACACATAAAACCATACCATTGAGGTCTACAGCCAATCCAAGGGAAGACTCCACTCAAGAATAGAGGATTTTTCAGAGAGTAGGAGAAGAGATTAGTATAATCAATTTTTTATATCCTATTATTGATCATAGAGATTGTATAAAATTCTTACAATTGGTATCAGAGCTAGGATACAAAATACTATGATTAATTATTGTTGTCAAATTTTTTTTCTCTGTACTTAAATGGCTTCAAGAGAGTTGTTTATTAACGAGAGAGCATTTTTTTATTTTCTTTGTTCAATCAAGTCTCTCTTTGTCTCTCTCTATACAAACTTCATCATTATCACTCCCCAAATTTAGGGTTCCCACTATCTACCCTAATTACATCGGATCAAACCAAAAATTAGATTTGAAAACCCATTGCACAATCCACAAACATTGATTCCTCAATGGTTTCTTCTCTTCATTGTTTCATCGTTTGACATGAGACCCATAAGAGGTTCAAAACGTTGAGATTCTTTAATTTCTTCCAAGAGGAGTCACCTTTGGGGGCCCAAGAGGCAGAAGGATGGTTCGATGCCGCTGAAACTTATTCCCCTTCATAATTTTCTGCCATTGATGGCGTCCGATTCAATAATCTCACACTTGGGAGTAATTTCTTCAAACCTCTTCTAGACTTGGGGAAGTTGATTATATTGGTGAAATCCTTTGAAGGCGATACGCAAAGTTATGGCTATTAATGAATTAAGTTTGCCATCATTCTACAATCTTACCTGGAATTTCCAACAATCGGCGATCAATCTTATCAATGCACTGATTTTAGGGTTTGTTGGTTTTTATTTATGTGTTTATGTTGGAGGAGAGATGGGTATTGTTATCAGATTCATGATTTGTGGTTTGTTTGATGATTGGCTTTTTACCAGTTATTGTTCGAGGATGAGGACAGCTGGTAAAGGGTTTTCACTGGAACATTATGATGTTTTATTTTTATGCCAATGGGGGGATACTTGGTGCTGGAACTATACATCTGGTTGTCACTCATTTAGATAAATTTGGAAAGAATGATTTGGGTCATGCAGTTTTTGCAAAGTTTTAATTTTAATTATAGCTCAAGTTCATAAGGGGTAGATTCTATGCAGAGTATTCAGCAAGGTGTAATGATTCATCCAGAGTTTTATCTTCTCAGTCAACGAAACTTGTTTTTGGTTCTCTCCCTTTAATAAGGCAGGATAGGCTAGCTTCTTCTTTTTCGACTGCGACTTCTTATTAGTTTACTACTGATTTGCTTTTAGTTTATTGAGTTTGGCTCTTACATATTGTTATAAAAAGATGATTTTTTATATATACTTTGCTTATGATCATGTTGAATCTCTGGAATTATTGTTATATATTAGCTAGCTAGAAATTATCATGAGTAAAAGTTATCAAAAAAATCTATTATAAGAATATCTCGCATAAGCTATAATATATCATTCATGATATAGGGTTTTAATGCCAAAGGATCTCCAATAAGGTTTAAGTGAGATCAAGTAGTCGTTAGTAAGATGAGATATAAAATAGGCAAATACACCAAAGGAGTTTTGTCCATGAAGTTGAACGTTTCTCCTAATGTTAAGACTCTCTCGTAAAATCTCATGAAGACTAATTTGCACTAATTGAACTTGAAATAATTAGACCACCCAAAGGAAGATAAGAAACTTCTAATTAATTAGTGGGTCAATATAGACTACACGGTATGGGGAGATGAGGATAACCCTCGACCTAAAGGTGAGGAAGTATCTCGAGTCAAACTGTAACACTACACCAAAATTGTAAAATTACTACGGTCCAATTTAGAGATTGTCACGGATTTGATCCATGATATACTTGAAACGGACATAGCTCGTGGCAAATTGGTGAAGTATCCGTTGCATTTCTTATTTTATTGACTTTAAATTTGACTTGACTTTAAAACAAGAATGCACTTAACTGCTGCAGTAGTGTAGGCTCTTTCTAAAAAATTAAAATGGGATTTCTCAAGCAAATTTTGAGATTTTAACTTTCAAAATTTCTCTGACGATTTTAGTAACCTGAAGGGTTCTCAAGCGATTTTGCAACTGAGGGTCTCACAATCTCAAACCCTAAGTCTCTCTTGTGATCTCATTCTTGAATTTTTCCCTCTCACTCACACACCTGTGATCTCGGTCTCGAGTAGAGATTTGATTTGAAATTAAAGGCTTTGTTGTAATTTGAGATAAAACTCAAAGCTTGAAGACCCATTTTGTAAGTTCTTCCGATCTTCAAAGATTTGATTTGATTTCGTTGTTGTTAGTTGATTTTGATTTTATATGATTTCTTGATTTTGTAATTTTCCATTGTTTGATTACATGATTTTGTGTTGTTTGATTTTGTCACTTGGTGTTGTCCATGATTTTGTGTTATTTGATATGTCAAACAGGCACCATTGCAATGTACTATATTGATGTCAAGTTTTCTTAGCATTTTTAAGATAATGAACTCTCATCACGAGCTATTATTGTCTTTCGCCTTCGACCTCCGCAAACTTAAGACATATTTTCGAATATTTCTCCTGCATATCTTTCATCTCACCTTCCATAAACATGTTCTTTGCCCTCATTGATCCCATTTTACTTAGCAGCTCACTGAGCTGGCCTTGATCACATGTGTTGCATTGAGATTTAATTGTCTTTTGTTTCATGTGAGTTCCATCATTGTTTTCTATTGGTGTCGTTTGAGAACCATTTGGAACAGACAAGTACGTTTTAGTCTTCACTTTTGATTTGTTCTCAGCAACTCGAACCTCCTTTTCATTGTAGTCTACGCAATAGCTTGTACTCTCGTGATCGAATTCTACCATTCTGTTTTCTAATTCTTCAATCCTATTATAGATCCTTTTTCTTCTCTAGAAATGAGTTTGTTGAATTCCCCAGTGCAGCCTCCTTTAGTTTAATTTGCCCCTCAAGAAGTTGGATTTTATCCCGCGAAGTGGTAGCCTCCTTAGATCCGAGAGAAAGTTCTTATTTAGTGCTCCTAAGAGTCAGTTTTGTTCCATCTTAAGTTATTGCTCGACTACTGATATCTTTCATCTTCTCGTTAGCCTTAATTGTGTCTTCCTTTTATTGCAGGTCTGCCCTTAAGTTATATACTTGCTTTCTAAGATTCTCTTTCTCGATCTCGTCCTCAAACAAGGATTATTTCAACTCAATATATTGAGCTCAGAGTTTGATTCTTGTGTCTTTTGAAGTTGTAAGCGGAGATTGTAGTTCAACTCCTTTTTATGATTTAGCTCTTGTCTAATTTCTTGGAGCATAGCCCTTGGATCTTTACATTCAAATTACAACTTGCTTGAAAATCTTGCTTCAGTAATATGTTTGTGTGAGGCCTTAAGTTGTTCGCATTCTTCCTTAAATGCATCTCTCTCCTCTTTCAAGCCTGCAACTTTTCTTAAGAGATCCTGTCCCCTTCGGCTTTCCTTGACAATTTGCTTTCTGAGAGTCTGTAGTTCGAGGTCAGAAACTTTTGCTTGCCTTGTTAAAACGACAGGATCACCTTTAAGTTTTCCAACCAAGATATTTGTGGGGCTATCTTCGGAGCTGTTTGTTAAGTCATCTGCACTTCCATCAGGAGGATAACCTACTGACCATTCTGTATTTGACCTCTGATGTTCCAGGTAATTTGACGCAAAGACATCGGCTATTGGATTTAGGAAAAATAACACACATCAAAGCTAGACGTGAATAAAGAAATATAAATTGAAGATTAAATTCGACGGTGTTAGCCTATAAAAACAAGTTTAGATCTCTCTCTTTCTCTCTCCAAAAGCCTATGTTTTCTTTATGTATAGCAAACACGCCTCATTGGGTGAGTTTAACTTATCCTTTTCATTATACCATGCATTGAGTTACAAGTAAAAGGTATCTCTGGACTCCTTAAGGAACTAACACTAAACAATGAAGCTCCGTCAATAAGAGTTGATTGAAGGTATAGGGCGTAGACTACCTTCTACTACATCACAGGTTTGAACTTAATCTCATTATATATGTTATAATTTCCAAGTTTCCATCATTAAAATTCCATGGTTAAGTTTATATCTTTACTTTCAATGTGTAAAATGTGATTGGTTTAAGAATTATGGAATACTAGCTGGGGTTTGTGCTTTGGCTTATGCATGTCTTATATAAGAAAAATGTAAGATGTATGGCTGGAATTGATACTAAAGAGAATTAAGAGTTAAAATTATGTTGGTGTTGGTGTTGGTTTGTTTTCAACTCCTAGAACTTTGAATATCTTGGTATGTGACTTTAAAATCATGAGGGCAGATTTTTTGGGTATCGAATTGATATTAGTGTTTTGAACACATTTGGACATGTCTTCTAAAATAAGTTTTTGGGTAAGGGTTAGTGATAAGGTTGGTTTATTCTGTTCGGAGCTTTTTTTTTAAGGGTTTTAATATTAATAAAATGGATTTTGGGGATATGGTTGAGTTTTTCTACACTTCTAGATAGTGCTTCTACTTGGATGATATTCATATGGTTAGAGTAGTGGAAAAGTGGATATAATGTTTTGGAAAGAAAGACACTACTTGATGTAGTTTATAAGCCAAAATTCATTGTTATTTTATTCTAAATGCATAGGTTGCTTTCATAGATCTTAAACCTTACCAGGCTTACTTCTCAGGTTCTTTTTATTTATTTATTTCCCAATTATTTTGGCATTTGGTTTTAATTTGTCGCTCTATAAACATACAGTTGGCCAGATTTACTTCAGAAAAGTTTTTCAATGAATTTTGGTTTATGCGCATACAGGAGTAGCTTGCTGCATTTTTCACTATAAGAAAGTTTTGGTTCTTCAGCAAACAAATATGTCATCTTCTATGGTAAGTCACCTTTCTAGAACCATCTTCTTCACTTTAGCAATCTAATCCCATTTTCTTGCAGTTAATCTGCTTAGATAGTTTATTTTGCAAACTTTTTACTAGGTTTCTGAACTATCCTTTTATATTAGTAAGTTATAACTTAAATTGTGAAATTTTATATTAGGCTTTTTTGTATAGGAGACATGGCATGCTTCGGACGGGAGACTCCGTTTATATTCTCAAGATGACTTAGATCCTGGATTTGTAACTCTTCATATAAAATACCTTTAGAGCAATTTTTTCTCCTCCTTTAAGTTATATTTATTATGTTTTTAGTGTCTTTTGTAAGTCATAGAAAAGAATTGCAATTAGATGATTTAATTTTTATTGAATAGAAGAAATTTTTTATATTGTCTTCTATTTTGTTTATGTGAACTTATGAAGTGTATTGGAGCAATAGTAGGAGTACTTAACAGGTTCAATGGGTACATTTTTCAAGTAATTTTTTTTTGAAAAAAATAAATATAAAATACCATGGATTTAGTCCGTAGAAAATAAATACTATGGATTTAGTCTGTAGCAAATATAAAAATATACCACATGGTTAATCCGTGGTAAAACAAATTACCACAGACCTAACACCGTGGCAAAAAAATTGTCACGCCTATTTTGCTACAGACCCAATCTCAACCTTAATCCGTGACAAATAACATTTTACTATAGACTAAATCTGTGATATTTTGTTAAAATTGGTGTAGTGTAAGTGGTCAGTCTAGTCTTGAGTGTGAGTGATCACCAACTAGGGTGACAATGTATGTCTAATCACCACCCAAAAGAGGGATTTGATAATACATCGTTGTACCCGTAGAGTAAAAAATTTATACCTTAAATATTATATACACTCTGACTCGACCATCCTAACCCTGGGTAGGATCGAGATTATAGACATCAAGTTTTAGATCTTTTACATATCTAGTTAAACGTGCATAAAATTAATTTGTACATGTCCTAATACAAGTCATTGGTTCATGGAGCTATAGACCCTATAATCCATAACCAACTGACTAATATTGAAGCCTTGACGAACTCTAACTACTCCAACTATTTCCCTAGGCTACCTTGATTTTGATTTTGTTCTTACTAGGAACTGTCAGAAGTCATTAAGAAACAGCTTGAGGGTTCCATCAAGGGAAGGCAGTACAATAACTTATCTCAGTTTTTATCGCTAAAGTATGATAACAATGGAAATGTGCACTCTAATTCCTCCATCTTCATAACCATCATCGATATCGTCTTTACCTTTACATTCTTCTAATCTAAAATCATTGATTTCATCCATAAACTCGTCACCATCAAAATCAGTAACATAACATTTAATTATCTTTGGAGACATCTTTATAATTTGAGGAAAGAGACTCAAGTTTCCTCTATATTTGAGCAAGACATTGTATGTCTTCAACATACATCCAAACATCTTCACATACACTTTTTAGCACTTTTAGTGCATGTTCTTCTTTCTTTTTCAATATTCTTCTTAAAATGTCACTTCGAGGCGCATAAATAAATAAAAATATCCCACAAGTTGCAAGCTTGTAAATAAGTCGAAACTTGGACTTCCTAAAACTTATAATTTGTCAAGTTTAACTTCACATTCATGATCATCATAAAATCCATCTCACCTTTAAACTTGCTTTGAAGGAATTTGGAGATAATTTCACACAACACAAATTTTACTAATCAAGGTAGAGAAGAAGATTATTCTTCACAATACCAAACTCAAGACGCTCCTCTCCAAGTGCTCTAATACCAATATGAAGGAATTAAAGAATGAACAGCTGATAAGATTATATCTGATAAATGACATCTTTAGATAACATATATGAGAAGAAAATTGTTCTCAGTATTTCACACACCTCACACAAGGACTCTTTGATATCTTCACTCAACTCCTCTCTACTCATTTATATTCAATACACACATTAGAATTTATTTATAGCCTTTACACAATAACCTAATACATGAACCTTATTTAATGCTTAACATAAATACTTTAATAATAACCCATAATAAAAGCACACTTGGACTTTGTAGCCACAAAACAACTCTTCGGCTTTCGTAACCAATCTTCTAGAGAAATCCACATCAGCTCCAACAAGTCTTAGCTTAGTTTTATTTCCAATAATTCGTTGGTTAGCATATTTGTTAGTTTGGAATTATAAACGTATGCAAACCACACCAGTTTCTTTTTTTTTTTTTCTTTTTTTTTTTTTTTCTCTCTCTCTCTCTCTCTCTCTCTCTCTCTCTCTCTCTCTCTCTCAGTCAAATCTCAAGGAGTATAATCGAAGAAAGAAGGTATAGATAAAGATCAAGATATACTTCATGGGTTTTGATGGTTTTGTTCCTTCTATTACTGCTAAAAATATGTATTTATCGCTTCTTCTAGTTTAAAGCTAGGTTTTTTTAATTTAGTCCCACCTATAAACTGAATATTGCATTTAGTTTCCAATTGCTGAAAAATGTACTTTTGGTCTCCAAATAGCCTCTAAACACAGGTCAACCACCATTGAAGTCAAATTTTGACATGAAATGCCTAATCTACCCTCACGTGAGTTTCATGAGGATTTTAAAAACAATTTAACTTGTCTTCAGGCCATTAGGCCACGTCACCAGGCCACGTAGGACCAACAGTCATCATTATCTCCCTCTCCAAGATTCCCAATGATCATCTCTTTTCCCTCCCTCTCTCTTTCTCTTTGCCTCATTTGTTGTTTCTCTCTTTAGCATAGTTATGGGGGGTGGAGGTGGGGGTGGAGATGTTGGGAACTATTTCAAGGAAAAGTAATTTCTTTTTTTATATTGTGTGCTTTAATGTGGTGTTGGGTTGTAAAATTTTATCAATCACCATTAAAGTTGAAATTGAAGAAATGGGGACTAAAGACTAAATGCAGGAAAATATGTGGGGACTACAGGCTAACTGTTTTGTGATTTTTGATGTTGTAAGATGATGTGGCATGCCAATATGGACTGATGACGTAGAAGTGACTTAAAAAACTAGTTCACTTATTACTTATAATCTCGTAAAAGTCACGTAAGGGCTTTTATGGGAATTCTGGTCAAAAATTAACTTTTAATGTGGTAACCTGTGGTCAAAAAAAAATTGGGGACCAAAAGTGAATATTTAAACAACTTAGGGGCTAAAGGCAAAAATCTAATTTGTAGGTGGGACTAAACAAAAAAAAACTTTATAGTTCTTACACTACGTTAGTTGCTACGAGATGATTTTCCTGACTATTAGAATCATCATTAGATTATGCTTATTATTTTAAACTATATATGTTTAGGATATTACAAATATATTTGTTAATTTGGCAAGCACTGACTATTCATGAGCTTATTAGGCTAGGCATCAAATCTAATCTCAGCTCTCAGCTGAGCAATTTGCGGCCATCTGTCATCCACTCTAGGTTGCGAGCCATTTAGAAGTCTAGAAACTCTGTGACATTTAAAAATGTTTTCCTTTCTGTTGTTCAATGTATCTCCACTTTAAAAGGCTAAATTAGAGACTCTAATTTTCTCTTAACTGGTACTATGTTTCCAGCTCTTAGTGTTTTTGTTAAGCCTACTCCTGCCCCCATTATTAAATATATTTCTTAGAATTGCCCAATTGCCCCTTTCATAAAGGTAAATACTGATACTACTTCCACGGGTAATCCTGGAGCCCCTATGTGTGCAGGGGTGTTTAGGGACTTCAAAGGTAAATTTACTGTTGCTTGTGGGTTATCTATTAGTCATCAAACCTCCTTCTTTACAGAGCTGACGGGTATGATCATTGATTTGGATTTTGCTAAAGCTATGGGTTACACCTACTTGTGGCTGGAGTTGGATTCTTTCTCAGTGGTTCAATTAATTCTCAAAAATGATTTGGATGTTCCCTGGAAGCTTAGGATCAGCTGAATCAATTATCTACACTACTTAAACACTATATAATGCAAGGTTACTCACATCTTTAGGGAAGGGAACACTGTTACAAATAAGATGGCCAATATGGCTATATACATTGCTCATATCCTTTGCACATGGTCTGAAGCTCCAAATTTTCTTATCCGTTTTCTTATGACTGAATTGTTTAAGTATTCTTGCTTCAGGTTTGGTTGAGTACCCCCCTAGGAATTTTTAAAGTTGGTAGATGATATATATTCTCTCCCTAATCATAGGTGATACGTTCTTGCCCCCTCATTCCTCTTGGTTTGGGCCCTTCTAGCCTGCTTTATTTCTCCTTATTTTTTCATTGGAATAAACTGCATTTTTTACCTTAAAAAAATCATCTAATAGATCATGATTCTATAATGGCACTTATTACTTACAAAGTTGCAATTGTCATAAGAGTTTTCAGCTCTAACCTTTGATAGGGAAAGGCCTTAAAATAAGGTTTTAAAGATATTACTTAATATTGAAATAAACCCTAATGCAGATCTTGCAGATTTATCACGACAATTAATGCTTTGTAATTAAGTACATATATTATTCATTATCATAGGACTAGAAAAGTAAAGTAACATTAATCACAGGTGTTGTCCAAGGGATTGGTGAGGCTACTGCAATAATTTATAGTCAGCATGGTACAAAATTCGTAATGGCAAACATCCAAGATGATAAAGGTTACTCGATGTGCAAGAAGATAGGGTTGGATATTTCGCCATTCATATATTGTGAAGTCTCTATTGAAAAGGACGTTAAAAGCATCGTTGACCATGCAACAAAGTTTAGAAAACTTGACATAATGTTCAGCAATGTTATAATTGAAGGTCCACATAATCCAAACATAATAATCCATAATTGTTAGGAGAGTACTAATTAGAAGAATAATAAAAAAGATAACAAAAAATGCATAATAGAATTGGTGGGGAAGAAAATCTCCCCATAGGGTTTCTTTATTGCTCCATTAAAAGATTACAATAGAACTCGTAAATTCCAATTAGGTTTTTTAATCTTAATTTGTTTGTCCTTTTATAAGGTATAAGTTTTATTTTAGATGTTGGACTCCCATTACTAAATTAAAATAATAATTTAAATAGAAATAGGAACTCATACTTCGAAAACTAGATAAATACTCTAAAATAGAAGTAGGACACCAAAGTAGTGATACTTTATAGATCCTCTTAGATCATGACTCCCCCTTTTATGAACCTTGAGCTCTTGTTCAAGCTAGAACTAGGAATGTATAAACTCTGAATCCCTCATATCATGAGTGTACCTCTTTAATTTATTGAAAAGCTTGCCCTTTTAACCGTTATTGGTCGTTATCATCCCCCTCTCTAAAATTTTGTACTCCTTCAAAGGACTTTCTCGTTCAATCCATAGATCTTTTATTGATTGTAGACGAGTATCTTTTGTGGAGTCTTCATCTAGTAGAGATAAGAATATATAATCACTTTTAGATCTGATACTATTTAATCCTCCCTTAAAATCCATCAAAGTACTTTCCCACTTGTTATTAGGTACTGGTAATTGAAGATCTTGTCCCAACTCCCGATTAGAAGACTTCAGCTGGTACTCACAAGTCTTCTTCTGTAGTATCTTCTTGTGAATCACTCCAATATTAGCACCAACATCCTTAATTTCCTCAGATTTAGCATTTTCCAAATTTTTAGATTTATTGTCACCCCCCACCCCTTCACTTTGCTCCCTTTCTTCTCTTCACGATCACGTCATCTCCTAGAAGTAGAAGCTTTTGAGATCTTAGCAGTAGGCACGATGTTCTTCTTCTTCAAATTATATCTCTTCCTAAATTGTATGAGTCGGTCGCATGTCGAGACCATAAGCCATAATCCCCCAAAGATTAATGGAACAGCGCTCTGATACTACTTAATCCACAATCTGATCATAGAAGATGATAATCAAAAAAGAAGATAGAACATAAGAACAAATTTGAAGAAATCTTCTTCAAGGGCTTTCTCTTTATTACTTAAAAATAATTATAATATAGAAAGGCTTGATTGCCCCTTTCTGGGTTATAATCTTGAAATGCATGATTACTCAAGAAACTGATTACAATCTTGAGAGGCTTGATTCTCTATATTACTTAAGAAACTTATTACAATAAAGAAAGGCTTAATTGTACCTTTTTAGGGATATAATTTCTCTAAATTGCTCAAGAAACTAATTACAATCTAGAGAAGCTTGATTGCCCCTTTAAGGATTACAATACCTATTTATAGAGTAGAATTAAAATCCTACTCCTATTACAATTGGTCTATATATAGAAATGGAAATCCCTTACTTCTGTAATTGAATTCTATTCCAACAAAGAGTATATTCCTCAATTAATAAGAAGTCCTACTTCTTGATAAAGTGGACTTCCTAGAAATAATAATTAAAGTAGGAGTCATACATCCTAAATGAGTGGACATCCTAAAAAAAGGAGAACCATGTTAGGACTCCATCTTTCTATAAGATCCTCATGGATCATGGCTCCCCCAATTTGGAACTTTAAACTCCTGATCAAGCAAGAACATGAGATGAGGGAACTCAGAAGTCCCCTTATCACAAATACACCATTTAGATTTGCTTAAAAATGGACTATTTTGACCAGACTCAATGTTCCCCTTCCTAGTTGCAGTTTCCTCCCTTTCTAAAATAGTATCATCCTTTAAAGATCTTCTCGCTCAATCCATAAATGACCAATTGATGGTAGATGAGTTTCTATTGTGGAGTCTTCATCTAGTAAAGATGGCTTAAAACCTCTAAATTTGGTATCTTCCTCCTCTTTCTCCTCAATCCCCTTCTTTGCGCTACGAACTTTTCATTTCCCGGAAGTGGAAGCCATAGAAGCTTTGTTGGCAGACAAGTCTAGCACCAACCTTTTGACGATAGCTGTTATGGAAGTTTTGTTACTCGATCATCATCGTCTCTAGACATGATGTTCTTCTTCTTCTTCGAACTCGATTTTCTATGAATCGTTAAACCTTAAATAGATCCTTCACCAGATTGCTTGAGATGCTCACATGTCGATATCACAAGCCACAATCCCCCAACAATGAAGGGAATACCATTCTAATACCACTTAATCTACAATTGCTAGGAACTAATTAGAAGAATAATAAAAATAATAATAAAAAATACACAATAGAATTGGTGGGGAGGAAAATCTTCTCTTAGGGTTTTTTTATTGCTCCATAGAAAGATTACAATAGGAACTCCTAAATTCCAATAAGGTTAGGTTTGTCCTGTTATAGGGTGCAAGTCCTATTTTAGAAGTTGAACTCCTATTACTATATTAAATTAATACTCTAAATATAAATAGGAACTCATACATCTAAAACTATAAAATACTCTAAAATAGGAGCAGGATACTAAATTAGTGATACTTCATAAATTCTCCTGGATCAGATAATGGACACCAAGTTATCCTATTTTGAAAAGATACTAAGCGTTAATTGTACGAGTATATTCTTGGGAATTAAGCATGCAGCTCGAGTTATGATATCGCAGAGATAAGGTAGTATCCTTATCAGTAGAAGCGTATCTACTGTCATAGGTGGATATTCCCCCCCACGCTTACACAACTTTAAAGAATATGGTTATAGGTTTCATGAAGAATGTTACAGCCAAGTTAGGTAGTTTAGAATTAAAGTTAATTCCATTTACTCATTCTTGCTTTCCTATCCGATGGTTACTGATTTTTTTCACGGATAAGGATGGTAAGGGGATTGAAGATTCGGTATATGAGTTAGCAAACCTCAAAGGAGCTGCATTAGGGACTGTTTGGATACAAGTGACTACAGTCAACTGACTCCTTCAAAAAGTATCTTTAAGGACTTGTCTTTCAAAAAACATATAAGTTAGTATGGTAATTACTACATTTAAGTTATAAAGAATATAAGAAACTTTTGGCTGAGAAAGTTTCAAAGACGTGGGAGAGTAAATTTAGAGATGTCGGAGAGTGGCTTATAAGTCATTTAAGTTGAAGACAAGCTTCTTTTTTGGGCTTCTCATTTTTGCTTCTTTTTGAATTAAAATAAGTAGCTTATTTTTATCATCCAAATATACCTACTTAGCTTTTGACTTAAATAAGCAGAATAGTAGCTTACATTTGGGTATCCAAATAGCCCCTTAGCTGCAGATGATGTTGTTAAGGCTTCGATCTACTTTAGGAGTGACAACTCAAAATATGTTAGTGGGCATAACTTTATGATTGATGGAAGGGTTACCACTACTAATGGAGCTTATGGTCTCTTTAAATACAACAATTAGGAGTAAATCTGAAGTTTACTATTAATTATAGCTCATTAGTAGTAAATAAGACAATTATTCCAGTTATTTATCTTGAAGCTTATCTTTTGCAAGATGTTGCAAATTAATCATGTCTTTGTTGTAATCTATATTTTTCTGAAAACTTCTTGTGATTTGATCATTCATGATCAGGTAAGGGGAGCATTTTCATTTAGGTATCGTATCTATTATAACTCTAACGCTTATGAGATAAAAAAAATTGAACTCTTCCAATCCGAATCCTCATAACCCTAGAATACCTAATTGATTATCAATAGTGATCATGATGGATCTCTCTACTCTTACTTTCCTTCAGGAAATCATCAACAGAGAAATCAAATCGAGCAATATCAGTTTGAAGATACAACGCAATTCTGAATCCTTACTTCATAAACTAAACCTCATGTAAAATCCTATCAAATTCATTCAACAATAATTCTCAGAACATAGCAACAGAAAACCAAAGAACCGACAATTAGGATATGATTAGGATTCAATCCCCTCATAGTAAAATCCCTGAATGTTCTAATGATATTTAGATCGACAGAAGGGTTACATGTCCTTGGAAATTCATAGGCAAGGCAGTTGGGGAAGAGAATGCTACAATCCAACAGCGAACAGAAGATCAAACGGCATAAGCAATTAAGGATAACCAGGTTTTGGGGAATAATTCACCCTAATGTAAAATCCCCGTAACAAGTGGAGATACATTACAGACATCCTTTGCAGACAAAGTGCAGGGACCAGAAACGAAGAGTACAGAATCAGTTCAGCTTTATGAAGTTGGAAGGAGAGAAGACACACCTATAATCTCAATCCCTAGAGCAGAATTATTCGTTGGAATCTTAATTTACCAGTTCAGTTTATAGGCCGATTGGACTTACAGAAGATCAAATTTGCAGTTGTACAAAAATTTGCAAGGACACACTAGAAAATGAAGGGACCTTCCAAACTTATTCTAATTGAAAAAAGTGTCTTTATCATCAAGTTGGAGTCAGAGGAAGACAAGATATACATATGGAGTAGAGGGCCCTGGATGGTCGAACAAATGCCTATAAGACTAATGTCTTGGAATCCACTTTTCTCAGTTGACAAACAGAGTAACTTGAACGCTCTAATTTGGTGCAAGTTCCCTGGATTGCCTATAGAAATGTAGAGTAAAAAGATTATCATGTCATTTGGGAAGACACTTGGAACTCCTATTCAGCTCGATCAATCCACAAAAAATCAGGACTTTAGATACCATGCTAATGTGTTAGTTGATGCCGATCTATCTAAACCAAGACTGAACAACATACTTCTTAAGATTGAGGGAACAATCATCACACAAGAAGTACTACTCCATCGAATTCCTAAATATTGTAATCACTGCAAAAATGTTGGACATACGACCGCGGAATGCAAGATTGTGCAAAAAGCATTTAGAGTCAATAAAATGGAGCAAAACAAGACCAAACCGTAGAAGGCCTACATCATTGCGAAAGGCAGCAGGGTTAACTAAAATTTAGGAATCTTGGTGAAACAACCTCAGACTGAGGAATTGGGTAGGAAAAGCATTGAATTACCTAGTAAACATACATACTTTTAGAAGAACCTGGAAGAGAGCAGTACAGCATCACCTCCTATTTATTTCCCAAGCATGCCTCAACCATCTAATCAATTGCAGTAACATGAAAATATAGGTGAAAATGTAGAATGGTTAATAACAAAGGGTAGCTGCAACCAACCATCTTTACCCGAGGAAAACATTACTACTTGTAAGACTAATAAGTTTAAAGCCCTCATAGACGTGGAAGACGATATAGAGAAAATGGAAAAAATAGACTCGACACCTTCTGGGAGACTGGAAGGCATGAAAAACAACTCGAATACACAAGGGAGGAACGGAGTAGCAGACGCAGATAGTTCCAAAGTTCTAACAATTGAGGAAGCTCCTTTTGTAGCAAACACAGATATCGCGATGGAACCAACAAACAAGGAGGAAACCCTTGAGGGAGATGCTTACTTAATGGTTATACATAAGGTCAGACACAATCTGAACCCAGCAAGTTGGGCTGATGAAATGGAACAAGAAGACCAAGTGCAGCTTGGTCCTAACAAAATATTTAAAGGGGGTAAGGTTTACACCATATACCCGAGAGTGACGCGATCTACCCGTAAAAACCAATTAAATTTATCTTCTGCAATGCCTGAGGGCTGAGGAACAAAAAAATTACTCGTTATCTTAGGAAAATAACATCAAGAGTACAACCAAATATTATGGGCATTGCTAAACCAAAAAAGAAAAATTAGGACTTTGTGTTGTCGGGGTATGACAACAAAGTCATTTCAAATAAATAGCATGCAGAGAAAGGCAACTTATGGATACTATGGATGAAAGGAACTCCTTAGCCTAATGTACACTCTCTCTCTCTAAGTAATATATTATGGTAAACTATATGGAGAATTGCTTCTCCTTTGTAGATGTAGATCGCAACAAAATTAACAGGTTGGAGCTCTGGACCGACCTCCCTAATTTTGTGGCTAACAATGTGAAGCCCTGGATATGCATTGGGGATTTTAACGTGGTTCTTTGGCTCACTTAAAAAAGGGGCAAAAAACCTTCCCCCACAAACGCAACTCTAGATTTCAACAATATTTTGAATCTTGCTAAACTAAGTGAAAGCTCCTCCTCCATACTTACTTTCACATGGTGCAATGCACAAAGTTATAACAATAGAATTTTGGCTATCCTAGATAGATGCCTACATAATCCCGAATGGGAGAATAATTTTCATGGTTGGAAAATGAAGTTGCTCCCTCGAACGCACTCCGACCACTTACTTATTTTCTGAGATTGCTGCCAAGTACTTAAGCCTTCCAACATCCCATTCAGATACCTCAAGTCTTAGGGAGATGAACCGAGCTTTGAGGAAATTGAATTTACTGGTTAGGAGAAGCCATTAATTGCTGTTCCCTTATTCTTGATAATGATGAAACTGCGACACCTCAAAGGTGATATCAAGAGATGGAGATAGAACTCTGTAACCCAGCAGCGTAATAAAACAAAACTAGAGAAAGAGATGATGATTGGAATAAGATATCACCAATAATCTAATCAAAAAGATATATTTAGCCCAAACAAAACTGCTGAACAGATGGGAGGATATTAAAGATAAGGATTTGAGACAAAATTTGAGGATCAAATAACTACAAGCAGGATACCAAAATACGAAATATTTTAACTCTACCACACAAGCTAGGAATGCAAAGGCACTGATCACAGAAATTAAAGACAGCACGGGTGCAGACATCACAAACCAACCTCTCATAAGGGAACACATTATCACCTATTACACCGCCAAGTTCAAGACCACAGACACGCAGTAATGCCCAGCTCTCTTTGATTAGATCCCCAAACAAGTGACAGATACAGAAAGCAATAATCTTACTTCTTGCCCAACCAATGATGAAATTAAAGATGTTGTATTCTCGATGGATGGAAGCAGCGCCCCTGACCCAGATGGATTTTCTAGAAATTTTTGCATAACATACTAGGAAACCCAGAGCTCCAATGTTTATGCGGGGATATCCTCTTTCTTTCGAGATGGTTTGATTCTTATAAAATTTAGCTCTAACACTATTGTACTAATCCCTAAGATCCATAACCCATCCTCGATTCAACATTACAGACCTATCTGTCACACTAACTTTATCTTTAAAGCTATTACAAAAATACTGGCTACTCAGCTCTCTCCAATTGCAGATTGATGTGTTATAAAAGACCAGAGTGCCTTCATCATGAATAGAAACATTCATAATAACATCTGCATGGCCTCTGAAATGGTGAATGAGATGCAAATTAAGAGAATGTATGGCAATGTGGCACTCAAGATAGACATCAATCAAGCTTATGATACTATGTGCTCGACATACATCCTCACAACATTAAGCGCCTTTGGGTTTGCTCCAAAATTTTGTTCTTGGATGCAAATGATTTTTAGCAGCAGTATGATCTTCATTCTTATCAATGGTATCCCATCAAGATTCTTTTAGATGCCTAGAGGTCTCAAGCAGGGTGACCCTCTTTCTCTAATCCTCTTTGCAATTGTAGAAGATGTACTCAGTATTAACCTCCAGAAGGCCAAAGAGAAAGACAGAATACAAACCATGACCTCAACAAAGCTTATGCACGGACCAACTCGCCTTTCTTTGCAGATGATATTTTTCTTTTTGTGAATGGGAAAAATAGATGCCTGGGACAGCTCAAGCTCATCCACATTGATGATCAGAGGTGTCTGGGCAAGAGATAAGTGTGGCCAAAAGTAAGATTTTCATGAGTAGTATTCCTTTCACTCGTAGAAGATATATTATAAAAAAAATGGGTTCAAGGAAGGCAAATTTCCTTAGACATACTTGGGAATACCACTCATACAAGGGAGGGTCACAAAGCAAGCCATATTTCTCATGATTAAAGAAATCATAAATAGGGCTAACAACTGGACAAGTAGCATGATCTCTTTCCAGGGATGGGTTACACTTGCAAAGGCAATCCTGAACAGCATACCCATACATAATATGGCAGTCTACAAGTGGTCTCGTTTACTTATTAAAGAGGGAGATAATATTCTTAAAAACTACATATGGACAGGGGATCCGACAAAAAGAAAAGGCGTGACTTTGAAATGGGAAAAGGTATGCAAACCGATTAAGAAAGGGGGGCTCGGTGTACGTAGTCTAGGAGAAGTAAATAATGCGATGCTTTGTAAACTTCACTGGGTCTTCAAACAGGGAACAAAAGATTGGGCAATATTTCTCAAATCAAAATTCAGTACTAAGAGTGGAGACACTATTCGAAACCACAAACCTTCTACTATCTGGTCTGGTATCCAAACCAGAGTTGCCCTCTCGAAATCTTACATTGGTTGGCTCATCGGCGATGGCAAGAAAATAGATTTCTGGAGAGACACATGGGCTACAAAAATCCCTCTCATGGAGTATATAGAGTTGCCCATAAATATGTGGAAATAATGAACAGCTAGGCTTAGGAACTTTATTAACCCACAAAGATGGCAATTCCCTAATAACATTCGGATCCTCCTTCTGGCACTTAGAATAAATATTCAGCTAATCCAGTGTAACCCCAATAACCAGGATACTATGATTTGAAAACCAGACCCACGAGGGGCATTCTCAACCAAGAATGCATTTGAAACTCTGCGCAAACGAGAAGATACGGTATAGTGGAAGAAATACGTTAGGAATAACGTAATTCACCCAAAATTGGGAGGCTTCGTATAGCGGTTATTGAACCATCTCCTTCCAATGGATGACACCATTACGAAGAAAGGTATCCCTCTAGTCTCAGTTTGCCACGAATGTAACAATTCTACATAAATAGAAAAATACTCTCTCTAATAATGTTCATTTGTTGTCTCTCTCTGGCAGCGGGATACCAATTGCTTCTCTTATGATCCTATTACACTGATAGACACCTGGAGAACAATCTTGGAAAGAAGACAAGGGTCTAGTACATACATAAAAGATCTTTGGGTGGCCATGGTCTTTTTTATTTGCAGCAACATCTGGAAAGTAAGGAACAAATGGAAGTACGATGGTTTCAAGGTTCCTTTCCATATAATTACGTTATACATCCTTATAGATATTGCAGACATGGCTCACCTCTCTAAAAACACTATGAACAATACTATATAAGACCTCAAGATCATAAAGGCATTAATTGTTCAGTGCAGACCACGATAGGGCAGCATCATCAAGAGCTGTCGATGGGAACTTCTAACACCAAATGAAATAAAAATCTGTTGTGATGGCCCGGCATTAGGCAGCCCAGGAAATACAGGTATTGAAATTATCTACAGAGACAACAATGGTGAAGTCGTGGGTACCTATAGCAAAGCCATTGGTTATGCAATGAACTATATAGTTGAGATCACATCTATCATATCAGGAGTTTAGATAGCGGTTACAAAAGGTTGGTGCTACTTGTGAGTGGTATCTGATTCAGTGGTAGCCATTAAAGCCTTCGCCAATGACAAAATCCCTTGGGCACTAAAAACTTCTTAGGACCTTATCACTCCCTATATCCTGCATATTCAGTTTAGCCATATATGGAAGGAGTGTAACTTTTCGGCATATCAGTTTACAAGGAGAGGTTTTAACCCAAACCAACCGATGGTAGAATAGACTAATGACAAGCCAGAATGTCTAGAGAAAATCGAAGATCACTGCACAGAGTACTATCGAATCAGGAAAGTTGTTTAAACGAATTTGGAGGTCATTCGAAAGAAATGGCAACTATTACAATTTGTCGATATAGATGACAAGTTTGAAGGCAAGATTTAAAAGTTCGTTCAAATGGACTTGGAAGTCGTTCGAACGACTTGTAGGTTAATCTCAAAACCGTATTTTTATTTTGTCGAGAATAATAACAATTTCTAGGTTTTCCTTTTTTCGTTCGAACGACGGTGAAGGTCGTTCGAACGAGACTTTGCTCCTGTCGTTCGAACGACTCTGGCCTTGTTCGAACAAATTAGTAATGATGCATACGATTTCCGTGTTTATTTTCTTCTGTATTTCCTTATTTTTGTAGAGAGTCCCATATGCATATGCCCTAGTAACATGTACTAGATTATGGCATAGTTGGTTTTCCCACATCTTGTAAACGTTTGTTTGGATATATTTTACTAAACTTTTTACAAAAAAAAAAATGTTTATGAGACACATTCAAAGTTCTTATATTCAAGGGACATGTTATAACTACTGCCAATGATCAAACTTGACAAGAAAGCACATATTCTCTTATCTTTTCTTAGATGTCTCTAAAGATCGTATATCCTATATATATATAAAGTACGAAATTTTGATAAGTTAGATATAGACTATAAATAAACAAAGCCAACTAGAGGATTCAGTAATTTTGTTGCGCATGGTTGGCTTGAACCAATAATGGTGTACTCAGTCATACCATCTTAATTTATCCTTTTTAGTATTCATGTAACAATCACAAGCTCATACCTGTAAGGACCTAAATTTGTAGCTCAAATGGCCTCTTACACCGAATGTACCTATAACACAAATGTAATGACAGATAATATAAAATGACAGGCTATAGCAAGGAAACCTCTGAATAGGTGAAAACCAGATATAAGTAAGTAAGGTAATAAAGATATAATATGAGCAGTTTTGATTTTTCATAAATTGCTCCTTAATTGTGCAGATATATTCTTATGTGCAGATCCTCGGTGTACTGTTGGTAAAGAATAATCTCTAATTGACATGATAACTCAAGAAGGGATAGAGCACGAAGCTGTGCTAGATGACCTTGAGATAAGCAGAAGCAAGAGAGTTAACAGTAAGTCTCTCAAGGTCCAAAAATTATAGGCGAAGAGGAAAATTGTTAGGATTAGCTCATCTTCTAGGGGGATTCCTCCCATGTTGGATACAGCAGCTGATACTGGTATTGCAATACCGAAGGTAGCAAGAGCCCCACCAATAGTTTTAAAGCAGCGACCTTCAGGGAATAATTCGATCAATATAGGCCGAAGGGTACCCAGGAGGAAAAATCTCAAGACTTTTGCTTTCGATGCGGGGACAGCTGAAGGTGTGGAGGTCGAAGCTACCTCTAAGTAGAAAAGGCTGGCTGATATCTCCCTTCCTCCTGTGATGAACGAGTTAAAAGAGGCTGTTGTGGAGCCGAGTGTGGATGATGATCTGCTTGTGCTGAAAAATAAATTTAGGGCCATTGTTTAGTCGAATGCTGAACAAGTAAAATCGCAGAACTCGAGCTCTGTAGTGTAAGTTGCAATAGCTTAAATTTTTCATTTATTTCATGTTTCTCGTCTTTTTTTTATATCGTTTTTGTGCAGGTTTCCCACGTTCTGAAGGGCCTTGGTCTCAGCATTGGGGATGGAAACGAGCTATTCCTGAGGTAAACTACTGGTTTGAAGAAGGAGTTGGCAAGCGAGCGAGCTAAGCTCATAGAGGAGAGGTTGCAATTAAGCTTAGAGATTGCTCATCTAAAAGCCTCATTTCAGGTAATTGTGGACAAACTTGAGAAAGAGTAAACACAAAATATTAATGAAGTGAGTGTTGCTCACGACAACCTTACTCAACGACTCCAAGAGGATGGTTATGTTAATGCTGATGTGATAGCTATCATGGAAGGACGATTCACAGACGTCATAGGGCCTTATGGAGATGAGGATGAGGCCAAGGCTGGGAGGACTCCAGTTCAAGAAGTTATCTATGGGCGGGATTCTTTTCCTCTTATGGAGTAGAGTGAAGCCCCTAGAGCAGACGAGCAGAAGAAGGTAGTACAAGATATTTGTGTAGAATTTAGAAAATTCTATGTTATTATGGGAGGAAATTTTAGTTTTATGATTTTTGTTATGTAAGTAGGAGTTTATGGAATTAGATTAAGTTGGTTGATATAAAAAATTTATGATTTATAGGAATTTAGCGAAATGTGTTTGACTATCGAGACTTTAAAGAAAGAGCTTGCGAAGGTGAGAAATTTAGCAGCTACAAAAGCTCTAACAACTGCCCACACTGAAGCTCAGGTGAGAAAATATAAAGCTCTTAGTGAAGATCATTGGAGAAATTTATCTAATGCACGTATAGGATGGGCAAAAGATAAAATTGAAAAGGGTGAAGTAGTTAGAAAAGATAGGAGTAGGTTTTTAAAAATTCGACCTTTTTTACCAGGTGGTATTAAGGAGGATACGCCAAAAGTAACCAAGGACCTTATGAAGTTTACTATCTTTCTAAAGGTTGAGATAGATAGTGAGAGGGGGCTAAAGGAGGCTTACCTTTGGTTTTTAGAAGGTCAAGGTATTTGCCCAGTTCCTAATGTCATCGGGCATTTGGAAACTAGAGCAAGAAGCCTGCATAGCTTAAAAGCTAAAGAAGTATCTGCTCATATTGGTGTGTCGATGATCTATTTATAATTTAGTATCTTGTAAAACATGAGTGACATTATGTAAAATATTTTAATGAGGAATATATATTGCATAGGTTTATAAAGAATATCATGAGATAGCTAGCGCACTATTGTGTAGGATGAGCTAGAAACTGTTCGAGCTCATCAAAAGGATTTATCTGCCCGTAATGAAAAACTAATATTCAACTTGAACAAGGCACATAAGGCATTAGAAAATGCTGCATACTCAATATGAAAATGGAGGTCAAGTTGGTTCAGTTACAAAATAGTGTGAGTGATATGACTGAGAGAATCATAAAAAAGGAGGCCGACTTAGTGAGTACACAAAATATTGTGAAAACATCGGTCGAGCAGCTAAAGAAAAGGGAGGTCGAGTTATAGAATGATCAAGGTAATGTGATAGATATGGTGGAGTGACTGAAGAGACAAGAGGTCGATTTGGTGAAGGCACAAAGTACGGCAAAAAATTTGGTTGAGCGTAGCAAGAAACTTCAAGCTAACTTGGTATATGTTCAAGGTGTGGTGAGGAACTCGAATGAGCGGATAAGAAAAATGGTGGCCGATTTTAAAAAATTTTGAGGAATTGAGAGTGATATGAATGAAGTAATAAATAAAATGGAGGCAGATTTGGTAATATCCCAAGGTAAAGTTGAGGAATTGGCAGAATGTAAAGTGAGAAATGTGGTCGAATTGGGGAAATTACTGGTTGCAATAAGGGAAATGAATTATGTTAGATCTATGTAGAAGACTTGTTATCTGAAGGCTCTCACGGAGAAGGCTAAGGTAGAAATTCAGTTTAAGAAACAAAATAATGTATTACAGAGTTTGTTTATAAATTGTTAATCTCACTGTACTGAATAGGGATAGGCTCGTAGCTAATGAGGTGCATACGAAGGAGTTGATAGTAGTTATAGCATTTTTTGTCGGTGAAATAAAAAGAATTAAGAAAGATAAGGATATAGTTGCATGAGGATATGATCAAAAATGGCGTTATATGCGATATTGATATAATTCGTGCTAAATATTTGAATCGATTAGAGCCTTGTATTGGTCCAATTATGCAGGAACGAGCAGAACATGGCTGGGAAATAGTAGTTGTTAGGGTACCAGAATATATTTGTTCAAGAGTCTCAAAAGTTGGAGGAAGTTCAATTGGTGTAAACCAAAGAGAACCCTCTGTAGAGAACGCTTAAACTGATATAGTTACTATAATTTGAGATGTCAAATGGATTAAAGTGAGTTTGACCTTTTGCCTAATCATTAGAGATTTAGTAGATATGTTGATATATATGTATGTGTAATAGTAGAAAATAATGTGAGAAAAAACTTAAAATGTTTTCATTCATAAGAAAAAAATATACATATTATTGGAGATTACATCTCACTTTTTAAATATGAAATAATAGTAAATGTACTAATGTTCAAAATTGTATCGAACTAAAGTTAGTATTTCTTCAACCTCCTAGTGTTCCAAGGACTTATTATCCGGATACCGTCTTCTGCCATCAGATACAATAAACCAAGGTCAGTTCTCCCTACCACTATAAATGGTCCTTCCCAGTTCTCGGTAAGCTTCCCAGCATTCAGCTCTTTTCTATTTTTAGGGATCTCTCTGAGTACAAATTCATTGATCTCAAACTCGTAATTTACACTCTCCTATTGTATGAGTTGGCTAGGATATGATGATATCGACCTAGTTTTATAATAGCTCAATTTTGTATTTCGACTTTCCAATTCATATTGCATGCTAACGTAAACTCATTTTCTTCATCAGTCATCTTGTAATCTTTGATGGGGTGATGGTACTCTATTGGGATTACGGCCTCAGTTTCATAAGACAGTAGAAATGGGGAACATCGAGTTAACTGTCTGGGTGCAGTGGAGTATACCCATAAGACATGTAGTAGTTCCCTAATTCAATTGCCCTTCCTTTTGGATTGTAGTCTATTTTTGACTCCATCCACTATGTTTTTATTAATTATTTTGGCCTATCCATTCCCTTGGGGGTAGTATGGATTTGAGGGTGAATGAATGATGTTGTATTTGCTAAGGAATGTTACCACCTTTTCTCCAATGAACTGGTAACCAAATCTCGTGATAATGTGTTCCTAGATGAATAAAATGACTTTTTCTTCACGTGTTCGGCAAAGAGGGACTGCTTTCACCCACTTTGTAAAATAGTCTGTTGCTACAAGTAAGATTTTTTTATTATCAGGTATGTTTGGTAATTCTCCTACCAGATTAAGTGCCCACCTTCTGAATGGCGAAAATACTTTACTTACGTAGATTTTTAGTTTAGCTGTCCATATCTTGTGATCATGTCGCTGAGAAGCGTCGCATTTGCGTGAATACTTCCCGGCCTATTTTCTCATCCCAGCCAAAATAATCCTTGTGTGATAGCCATGTTCGCGAGAGAACGTCCTGCGATATAAGAACCACAAGTTCCTTCATGTAAATCTTTCAGCATTCCATCAACATCTTGTTATGAAAGACAGTTGAGGTATGGGCCAATAATGGATCGTCTGTATAAATTGTTTTTCTGAACTGTGTAGTGTTTCAAGTTATCAATCCATTGCATGTGCTCTTTTAGATCTTCTGGTAGTAGGCCATCATACTTATTGTTTGGGCCTATATAGAGGAGGAAGGGATTTCTCCAATCATCTTTTTCACCCCCAGTGTTGATCGTACATATCAATTTTGAGGTATCTTGCCTCTGTACCTAATACTCCCGCTAAGTAAGCTAAGGAATCGGCATAATGATTCTCTCCACGAGATAGGTAATCGAGCGTAGCTTTATTAAATCTGTTCATTTTGTCGACAACTAGTATTGCATATTCGATCATCTTGCCATTCTTCTTATATTGCTTAAAGTAATGATAGACTATTAACAACTAGTCAGTATATACTGATAGTTCAGGAACCCTAATTTCTAAAACCATATCCAGCCCATGGATTAAGGCTTCATACTCTGTGACATTATTCGAGGCTTCAAAATTTTAACATATTAATTTCTCTATTTAGTCATTAGAGTGTATAATTAGTACGATTCATATTCCTAACCCTGCAGTTCCTACTAATCCATCTGTAAGCAATCCCTACCCTTTTCGTGTAACCCATTCAGCTCATTCTTCAAAAGGCTTTGAGAATAGATCGTCTTTGATCTCTTTGGTAAGATCAGGATCGTGTTCTTCCCAATCTAAATCATCTACTGGGAAGTCCGCTAAAAAATTAGCCACTACTTGCCCTTTTTCAGAGATTCTCTGTTCAAATTTGATATTGTGCTCCCCTAAACTAATCGACCATTGTTGGACCCTCTGTAATTTTTCCTTCTCATAAAGAACTTTTTGAAGGGGCTAGTTGGTCATGACTTTGACAAACTAAGCTTGAAAATAGTGCCTAAGTTTCTGGGAAGTGCAAACGAGTGTTAGGAGGAGTCGCTCAAGTTTAGAATATCTCGTTTCTACTGGCGTGAGTATCATGCTTATGAAATATCCAAATTTCTCTATATTCCCTTTTAGCCGTATAAGTACAGAGCTAGGCGAGCTATATGTAACTGTGAGGTAGATTATCAATTCCTCATAGTCGATCAGTGTACTCATTATTGGAGACTTTCTGAGATACCTTTTAAGCTCTTAAAAAGCTACTTCATATTCTTCCGCCCAATCAATCTCCTCATTTTATCTTCCTTTACCTCTTCAAGTAGATTCACGAAGCAGTATGAACAACCATCTATATCGATCTGATAATTTATAGATGAATCTGTTGATAGCTTTAATTTTGCTAGCAATCTTCTGCAGATCCTTTTTTATCATTGGAGATGGTATGGAGATTAGAGTTTGAATCTGATCTAGATTAGCTTCGATCCCCTTCTTATTGATGAGGTTGTAATGGAGTGTTTTCGGGAAGAAAACCTTTGCCAATACAATTTGCAAGGATCGCGTAATAATGAGCTGAGCAACCAGGATTCTACATAAAAAACTCAGTAAAAGCTGAGAAAAACTACGACCTCAAGGAGGGTTTGATATAAAATCCAGTAGATGCTAGTTATTACAAGCTTTCAGAGTGTTGCTAGGGTTAAGGAGTGAAGGTAGTAAGAATTACAGTCCTTTAGAATCTATTCTCTGCCAGTATTTATAATAGATACAGGTAGTTTACAAAAAGAAAGAAATACTCTCATATTCTGGGGGAAGTGGGCGAACTTCGCAGATCTCTAACAGTTCTTTCTTGACCAGTCTTCAACGGTGACTTTTGGAAAATCGAGGACTCATGGTATCTTCTAGAATGTTGAGCTGTCCTCTACTATACAATGTTGAGCTACCTTCGACAACATAATGTTGAGCTACCTTCGACTAAATCATACTGGCTAATTCTTGTCGAATCTGGGGAATATACTACTACAATCGCCCCATTCTCGACAGAAGTACTTGTAGTTGTGTCGAGAAGAAAACTAAAAGCTGAAGAGGTTACTAAATATTCTCAAAAGTTAGCATATGTCATTACCGAGGTCAAGGTGAACTGTATCTAGTCAGGTCAGTCCCGAGGCGCAATTAATGCAATACATTGAATATAGTGGATTGAAATTGAGTATAAATTAGAGGTTATGGAAGGTGGGATGGTGGTATTTTGTGGAATGATGTCGCCCCAAATATGGTTTATGACGTTGTCCGGGCTTGAAGACGGTGAACATTTTAATGAACAAATCTGGCACAAATTGATCGGTGAGAAATCGTCATGTGATCGGGTCATAGCGTTGGCATGGGAATAAGGACTAAACATAGATGATGTGTATTTATTGGAAATAGTTGTATCATCATGCGGTTGTAAAGGTAATGGGTTGCATCAGTTTAGAGTAGAAGGGATAACTGTTAGTACTGATGATGAAGATCTAAAGCTTAGATGGGTGTCCAGGGATCTTTCCGAACATGTGAGTTGTCTTACAATTTTTTGCTATCTCTTTTCTACTGAAGCATCTCTTAGATGTGCAGTGACTTAAGATTCATTAAGCTTCGAAGACTAGAAAAAGGCTTTAATGTCAAATTTTGGTGAAAAACAAACATCGAAATTAGTTACATGTCGAAGAAAGTATTACGAAAAGATGGTGAACGTAGGGGAACAATTGTAAAAGAATAAACATCAAGTATCAGAAATGAAATGAAGTCAAAAGAGATAGATGTCGAATGTAAGAAATGAGAATGTAATCGAATAAGAAAGATATCGAATGTAAGAAACAAGTTATGAAATAAATAAATTTGTGTTTATCTGATTTAGTTGCTTCTGTGTATGTTGTCGAGGACTGTGTATTATGAGAACATTTTGATATAATTTTGTTGAATATTTTCCATGAGTATAAAGTCAAAGGAAGTTGACTGTGTGGGGCCAATGACTGATTTCGAGGATGATTAATTTGACTCTGACTGTGTACAGTTCCAAAGAACATTAAATACATGTGAGTTTGGAGTTTTGACTGGAAGGATAATAAATAGAGCTTGTTGTTGTAGAGGTGATGCATTCATGCAAGATGGTAAAGACGAGATCTCAGGCCCGAGATGGGGTGAACAGGCGGGTATAGGCGATGTATTGGGTATTGTTCTACCGATACTTCAGTTCGTGGAGTATGGAATGGCATTTTGATGATCCCGAGGAAATGGATTATGAAGGGATGAACGAGACAGAGGCGAAGGAAGCTGAGGAAGAATTCGATTTTCATGTGAAACTTTAGTTTTAGCGACCTCCTGAATGTTGCGATGGCATGTGGGCTCGTGCCACATTATTGGTAAAGAGGGAAAATAAAGCTGCAGCTAGGGGTTTATAAAGTGAAAATGTTGGAGATGTAGGCTTTATGTAATGGTTAAATGTTTTGGCTAAAAGAAATGTAATGAATCTTGCCATAAGGTTTTGTTGGCTAAATGAATTTTTGGTTGTATTGTCGAATATAACATGTACTTCTTGGAAATATATGATAAAATGCATTTGACATGTATGCCAGAATGTCGAATTAAACTATTTATGCGTAGTTTGTCGAAGATTTTGTCTAGATATATAGGAATGTGTAGGTAGAGGTTTTAAATAGGGGACTCAACGTGAATTATTAATAGAAATATGCGGTCCAATAGGGGAGATCTGGAGATATAAGGAACAAGATATAATTTTTTTGTTCGACAAGATAGGAAGTACTTTGTTAAGTGAGAATGTAGCAAAAGATGCTCTCCGAGATATGGTAGGATTAGAGCAAGAGATCAAGGGTTATTGTGAAGGAGGCAAAGTATTATAGATTTCGAGAAGAGGAGTATAAGGCGTTTTGATCGAGGAGTTGAACGGTCGCGAAGTGGTGAGAGGAACAGTTGTGTGGGGCCTATAAATAGGTCTAATGTGGGCGACTGTCCACGCTATTCAATCTTAGAAAAAAAATCTGGTAACTGCTGTTGTGCATCTCTCGAGTGGTTGTCTACAATTGCGAATGAGGAGATCAGTGTGATAATTGAGAGAGCAAAGCGAGCGAAAGAAAGGGATATTGAAGCAGCGCAGAAACAAGGTTGGTAATTCTTGTTTTGTATTTTTTTTTTGTCTAGTTTCATGATTAATAAGCAGGATTAAGTAGGTTAAAGGAATTGTAGAAGGAATTCGGTTGAATATCAATAAAGTGTTGGATTTAATAAGTAATAGTATTAGGGCATTGACGTTAATAGAGTTTGTGGTGACTGTTAATGGATTTTGGTAGAAGAATGGAGTCGTAGGAGGTTATAGATGGGTTTTGGGGATAGAAATATAAGAAGTGGTGGAGAGGAGGGGAGAGAACGAGTATGTTGGTGGCGTTGTGGTTATGGTACATTTTGGGTGATCAGTTATGGATACTGCGAGAGTGTCGGGAATTTGTGCAGGTTGTTTGGATTTTGGCTGAATTTTATGCCGGAGAAGGTGAGAGAGGGCAATTTTGAACAATTGTTTTTTGGCAGGAAAATAAGTGAATGATCTTCAAGAAGCTGTAGAGTCTCCTGAAAAATAGACATGAATAAAAACAAATTTTAATAAGTTATCGATGTTTGATATAAATATATCGAGAATTATATGGATAAGGTAATTATATTTGTTAGTAAGCGAAGATACTTATACGACTAGAATCATATTAAGTATATCGAGAACTATATGAAGAACATTAATGATTAATGATAGTAGCAGATAGAAAATAGAATGATGTGTTGGAGAGTTACTCTCGACAACTTATGATTATGAACACATGAACCTATGAACATATATATGTATCACATATAATAGATACTAATTATGACAAAAATATGAAATCTGTTTGACAGGTTCGTTTAAATTGCTGAACCAACTCATATTGATGATAAATGGATATACGAGAATCTTGAGCCTTTCCAGGCTGATGTAACTATTTGTGCCCAACAATTGGGAGGTAGGCCTAGAGTGGGATCAAGTAATGCAGATGCCGCTGGTCTAGACTACTTTAGGGTAGCACCCAGGGTTGTTAAATTGTCTAAGGAGGACACTGATACATATGTAGATCACGAGCCACAGGCAAGTGATCGAGAAGGTAGCTGTGGTGAGGATGATGATGTCGAAGAGGGTGAGGATATATATTATGGTGATGGTCCAGAAACAAAAGAAATTGTGAGGTTTAAGAAGAAATACGGTATTCCTGTATATATTAGGTTAAAAAAGTATCAATATTACATGACCGATCAAGATCTTCCATTGGGGGGTATTCTCGTGCATCGAGAACAAATTAAGAAAGGGTTGAAGCTTCCCCTTCGAGCTGACCAGAAAAAGTTGATGAACTTTTTTGACATTGCCTCTAGTCAGTTTAATCCGAATGTGTAAGATTTGTTTAGAGTATGTGGGGCGATTAATGGCTGACTTGAGTCTAGGGGGAAGGAGTTGATCAGTGTCGATGATTTATGTGTGTACTACACACTAAAAATGAACCCAACAAAGTTAGGTTATCGATACTTGGCGAATTTTTGAAAAGACCACCTTTTTATGATATGGTTTCAACAGGGGGACGATATAGTAATAAAAAGCTACTTGTGACTTGTAATTATGAGTTCGATAAGAAAGATTATGGGGAGCCTTTAAAGAGAAAAAAATTTCATCTAGGTGTGTAGTGAGATAATTTGTAATTGTCGATATTGCAGATGTGGATATTGTGCATTGTGTGTAATTTTGTCTGTATTTGTGAGCAGCTTTGAAGGAGGCCGACAAAAATTTAAAAGTGAGAGAAAAACTTTACAGGGTAAGGAAGGGGGTTTTTGGCCAGATTGACAATTTGGTTGTTGACCAGAAGTTTATGGGTAAGCTGTTCGAGGAGGCAGGGTTGAAAAGATTGAGGGCCAAAGGTATTAAAATCCCAGTAATCGATGGGAGAATGTCTGCCAAGAACAAGAGAGCTGCAGATAGCAGCCTTCCGTTGGAGAATCCTTCGCTGAGAGGTTATAATACTAATACAGAAATAGATGCCATTCTCGGGGTATCTCTTGGTAAGAGGAAAAAGTATAAGGGAGCAAGTGAGGATGCATCATCCCTGCTTCCACACAAGAGGACCACTCGACAATCAAAAATAGGAAAAGTGGCTAAAACTATTGAGAAAGCTGATGTGGTGGACGAGCGTCCTCCGAGAAGTTTGGGTAGCGTTGCTCCGAAAAAAAAGGTGGGTGGAGAAACGTCGAAGAAGAAGTTTGTCGTAGAAAATGAGGTCAAAGTCCAACAGTCAAAGGACGTTTTCATGTCGAGGACGGACATTTTGGAGGCTAAGGTAGATGATTGTTTGGTCGGGGCTCAAAATTTGCTGTCATTTCTTAACGAGGGCAGCCGAAACATGTCGAAGGTGAGGAATTTTTCTGCTTTGTTATGATTAAAGAAACTGGTATGTCATTTGAATACTTAATATATGAATATTATGTAGATTACGAAGTTACTGACGGAGGCCAAAGGGAGTATTATTGGTAGTAGTAATTTGGCCAATCAACTATTGACTTATAAAAACATCGAGAAAGAGTTGACGAGGGAGAAGGAATTGTTGATTGAAGATAAGAATGATCTGAATGCAAGACTCAATACCTACAAGCTAGATGCAAAAAAGGTGAGGGACGCTGCTATTTAAGAATTGAGGAAGACGTTGGAGAAGGAGAATGTGGAGGCTTTGGCACTGCAAAGAGAAAACTTTAAGAATGATGTAAAGGATCAAGTTGCTCAAGCACGAGAAGCAATGCAGCTAGAGCATGCTAAGATTCTTGACGAGGTGAATGCTGATAAGCCCAAAAAGTGTAAGAAGGTCCACGACCATTTTTATGATCAGTATAAAGAGTTAGAGAGGATGAAAAAGTTGTACAAGAGTGTAGCGAAGTCTTGTGGAGGTGTATGTGAATATTTGAGCCCAAATGATGAAGAGTCAGGTTCTGGTGATGTTCGAGATGAGGCGGGAATGGTTCAGAACGCTGTGATGACAGAGGCCGACGCATCTTGTCAAGGCAAAGTAGGGAATGTGGCCGTGGTGGAAGAATCTTTCAATGTGGGTGAAGTTACATCTTCCCCTATAGAGTAGAACATTATGGAAGTAGTTATCGAAGGTTATAAAAAATGGTCAGTGGAACCGAAACAGTTTGAATTTGTTGGTTTAGAATCAGTACTTTTTATCGAATTTTAAGCTTTATGCAAAAGTATGTTAACCTTAAGTATTTATATTTGATAACATGAATATTAAGCGAGGGGAAAATAGATTGCTAGCCTAGATGCATACTCAATTAGTATGGTTTAAGACCAATTTATAAATAGTAAAGACGCAAGCTCGTTTTGAGGTATACTTATAAAGTATGGAACAAGATCAAGTCGATAATAGAAAAAGTAATGCTTATCTGGATGTAACTATAAAGTTGGATCGAGATCAAGTCATGAATAGTAAAAATGTAAGTTTGTCATGAGGCATACGTGTAAAGTATGGAATAAGATCAAGTCAATATTAGAAAAAATTAATACTTGTCCGGATGTACCTGTAAAGTTGGATCGAGATCAAGTCAGGAATAGTAAAGATGTGAGCTTGTCTTGAGGCATACGTATAAAGTATAGAATAAGATCAAGTCGATATTATAAAGATTAATGCTTGTCTGGATGTAACTATAAAGTTGGATCGAGATTAAGTCATGAATAATAAAGATGTAAGCTTATCTTGAGGCATACGTGTAAAGTATGGAACAAGATTAAGTCGATATTAGAAAAATTAATATTTGTCCGAATGTAACTGTAAAGTTGGATCGAGATCAAGTTATGAATAGTAAAGATGTAAGTTTGTCTTGAGGCATACGTGTAAAGTATGGAATAAGATCAAGTCGATATTAGAAAATATTAATGTTTGTCCGGATGTAACTGTAAAGTTGGATCGAGATCAAGTTAAGAATAGTAAAGATGTGAGCTTGTCTTGAGGCATACGTATAAAATATAGAATAAGATCAAGTTGATATTATAAAGATTAATGTTTGTCTAGATGTAACTATAAAGTTGGATCGAGATTAAGTCATGAATAATAAAGATGTAAGCTTATCTTGAGGCATACGTGTAAAGTATGGAATAAGATCAAGTCGATATTAGAAAGATTAATGCTTGTCTGAATGTAACTGTAAAGTTGGATCGAGATCAAGTCATGAATAGTAAAGATGTGAGCTTGTCTTAAGGCATACGTATAAAGTATGGAACAAGAGCAAGTCCATATTAGAAAGATTAATGCTTGTCTGGATATAATTGTAAAATTGGATCGAGATCAAGTCATGAATAACAAAGATGTGAGCTTGTCTTGAGGCATACGTATAAAGTATGGAACAAGAGCAAGTCAATATTAGAAAGATTAATGCTTGTCTAGATGTAACTGTAAAGTTGGATCGAGATCAAGCCATGTAGTAAAGATGGTAGTAAAGAGTGTTTATTTGAAGTAGTGAAAGTTGGTACAAATAGTTATCTGTAAAAAAAATTAACTGAGTTGTGTTCCATGGGAATTCGAGGTGGACTTCATCTTCTATCATCAGCCAATATGTACCGTTGTCTGTCTTATCGTTGATGATGTAAGGCCCTTCCTAATTTTCAGATAACTTGCTGAAATTTTTTGGTCGAGTATTGTCTATAATTCGTCGAAGGACCAAGTCGCCGATGCCAAACGTTCGTGGTCTAACTTTTTTGCTATCGGCCTTTTTCAGGGTATCATGATATCGTCCCAAGTTTACGATAGCGTGGTCTCGGGTTTCCTTGATCTAATTTAGGTTGCAGAGGAGACCGAGCTCGTCGTCTTCATCTGATAAGGTTCTTCGTGTACGGGGGAGATCGAGGTCTGAAGGGATGACTACTTCAGTACCAAAGGCTATCATGAACCATGTGCAACCTATTGAAGTTTAAGGAGTCATTCTGTAAGCCTAGAGATTACTAAGTAGTTCATTGACCCATCTGCCTTTTTTATCATCGAGACGTTTGCGCAGTCCTGATTTGATGCTTTTATTGATGGCTTCAGCTTATCCATTTCCATGAGGGTAGTAGGGTGTAGAGGTGGAGAGTTGGATTTTGTATTTGTGGAGGAATGTGAGGACTTTTTTATAAATGAATTGCTTTCCGTTGTCAGATCGTATCATCTGTAGATAGCCAAACCTAGTAATAATATGCTCCTAGAGGAATTTGATAACTTCATTTTCATCTGTATGACAGAGGGGAACTGCTTCGGCCCATTTTGTGAAGTAATCTGTGGTAACAAGAATGAATCTGTGGTTTTCTGATGCTGGGTGGAAAGGTCTGATGATGTTGATCCCCCAGCATTTAAATGGCCAGAGGACATTACTGACGTATAAGTTGAGTGTTGGGCTTTTGATGTCTTGAGTACGAATCTGGCACTTATAACATTTTCATATGAAAGCTTCACAATCTTGTCGTATTTTTGGCCAGTATAGATCTTGGGTGAAAGCTCTCTATGTCAAAGATTGTCCTGATATGTAAGCGTCGTAGATACCTTCGTGAAGTTCCTGAATCTTTGTGTGGGCCTGTTTTTGATAAATGCATTCGATCAGTGGTCCTCCCCCTGTGATACGATATAATATCAAATTTTAAACTGTAAATCTGGGGCATCGGGCCAACAGTGAACGAGCTTCTTCTTTGTTGCTGGGCATAATGTTGGCGTTGAGGTACAAATAAAATGGCTTCCTCCAGTCGTCAGTATCTTCATCTTCTGTTACGGTGATCTGCAATGTGGATTGTACGTTGAGGCTAGAATGTTTAATTATTTTGATATCCAAAGATTGTCTTTCACTATCTCTGAGCATTACAGCGATGTATGCTAAAGCGTCAGTGTAGCGATTTTCTTGTCGCGGTAGATAAGATATTGAAGCTTGTCTGAACTTGCTCATTTTTGCTTCGACTAGAGCTGTGTAGTCGACCATTTTTCCTGTTGTGCAGAATATCTTGTTGTAGTGGTTGGCCACGAGTAAAGAATTGACATAAACTGCTAATTCTTCTGCTCCGAGTGCGAGAGCCAGATCGAGTCCATGGAGTATAGTTTTATTCTCCATTTCGTTGTTGGAAACATAGAAGTTAAGCTTGATGGCTTTCTCTATGCGATGGTTTGAAGGTGTTACGAGGACTATTCTAATTCCTGATCCCTTTGGTCCCACAGAACCATCAGTAAAGAGTCGCCATCCCGTACTTTTCGACCATGCGTCAGGCTCTGCGATGGAGTCACCTGTGAAAATGTCTTCGAGTTCTACCCAATTAGGGTCTTCGACAGGGAAATTAGCTAAGAAATCAGCAACTGCTTGTCCCTTGATTGATATTTGTGGTTCGAAAGAGATGTCATATTTCCCAAGGAAAATAGACCATTGTTGAACTCGTCAAGTATTTTCCATTTTTGAGAGTACGAGTTTGAGGGGGTATTCTGTAATGACTTTGATGGGGTGAGCTTAGAAGTATGGATAGAGTTTTTGAGAACTGTAAACCAAGGTGAGCAATTGCTTCTTTGTGGTTGTATATCATTTCTCAGCAGACATAAGAGTTTTGTTGATAAAGTAAATAGGTTTCACGATGCATGCATCGTCTCGAATAAAGACAGAGCTGATGGAATCTTTAATTATGGATAAGTACATTATGAGTATTTTGCCATCAACTGGTATACTCATGATAGGAGGACGCCCTAAGTATCGTTTAAGATCTTGGAAAGCTAATTCACAGTCAACAGTCCAAACAATCTCCTTGTGTTGTTTCTTTGTAACTATAGTGGGATCACCACAAAGGAGGTAAAGAAGTTTGCATCGATCAGGGGACTTGGAGATGAAGCGATGAAGTGTAGTAATTTTGCCTGCAAATTGCTAGATATTTTTTTTGTTTGGGGATATGGCATTGCAGTGAGTGTTTTAATTTGTGCTGGATCGATTTTGATTCCTCTTCTGTTGACTAGGTGTCCCATAAATTTTTCGGATGCAACACCGAATTGGTATTTTCTGGGTTGAGCTTCATTTTGTATTTGCAAAGGATATCAAAGATGGTTTAGAGGTGGGCGGTATGATCCTCGTGCTTTAGGTTTTACAGATCATATCGTCGATATAGACTTCCATGATTTTGCCGAGGTGGTCTTTGAACATTTGGGTCACCAGCCGTTGATAAGTGGTACCAGTATTTTTTAACCCAAAAGGCATTACTGTGTAATAGTAGAAACCTCATTCAGTAACAAAGGTTGTTTTTTCTTGATCATCTTCGGCAAGTGGTACTTGATTGTAGCCAGAGGTGGAATCCATCATTGATAGAAGTTCATGTCCGGCGACGGAATCGAACAGTTACGGAATCAGTGGTAGCAGAAAACTATCTTTTAGAGTGAATTTGTTTGGTTCTGTAAAGTCAATAAAAACCCTGATTTTCCTATTTTTCTTTGGGACTGCCACAATATTAGACACCCATTTGGGATATTTGGCTTCTCGAATGAATCAAACACGAAAGAGTTTATCAATTTCTTCGTTTATGGCTTTGCGAAGGCGAGGAGCGAGGTTTCGTCATTTTTGAATGACGGCTTTCCTGTCTGGAAGAAGGTTTTGTTTATGACACGCTATCGAAGGATCGATTCCTGGCATTTCTTAGAAAGTCCAGGCGAAGATGTCGATGTTCTTTTTAAGGAGCTGGATCATGGCTTCTTTTTCATCAGGTGATAGTTTGGAGCCAATAAAGGTGTGATGTTCGGGACAATCGAGGTTTGTGGTTTCGACTGCTTCGGTGTCGTGCTGCTCGAATACGGGGGGTGTCTCCATCTTTAGTTGCTATGCTTTAAGAAGTTTTATTGTGTGAGGATTTGTAGTGGTATTCTTGTACATACGTGCGATTGCTTGACTACCTTTGATTTCATAGACTCTATGGTCTGCTGGAAAATGCAAGGCCAGATGGTACGTAGAGGGTACAGCTTTGATGGAGTATAACCAACTTCGTCCCAGAATTCCCAGATATTTGGATTCTGCATCAATGACAAGGAATTTGACGAATGAAGTTTCAGATCCAGCCTGAACTGGTAAAGTGATCTCTCCTGTGGTCGATTCTTTGACCCGTTGAATCCAGTGATTGTCGTTGTCGAAGCTTTGACAGAGTCACTGAGTCCTAAGGCTTCAATTGATTTGCTAAATAGTACATCTGTGGCGCTTCCTGTATCGATGAACAGTGTATAGAGGTAGTCTTGTCCCACTTTGAGCATAATGATAAGAGAATCATCATGGGGGTACTTCGCGTGGGTAGTATCACAGTCTTTGAAAGTGATATAGTATGGATGTTTAGATTTGCTCGATGTGGGAAAAAGTTTTGCAGATTTTTCAGAAGAAGTCATTTTACAACAGGATGTGATCCGATCGTCTTGTTTTCTTTTCTTACTTTTCTCAATCTCAATATTGTATAGGTGGCGAGCTTGTCCCTGATTTTGATTTTGCTCGACGTCCCTATTTTTGGCCTCATCTTTGAGAAACTTCTGGATGTCGATGACATAATTATGAAGTCTTCCAGCGAACAGGATGCGGTGAAAGATTTGAATGAGAGAGTAGCAGTTGTCAGTTTTATGGCTATGTACATTGTGATATTGGCAGAGAGGCTTTGTGGGGATGTTTGATGGTTTGTGGCGCTTGATAACATTCATCTTCCATTATCGTTTATAAAATAGTTGATTGAGTGGTTGTCATTGGCAGCAGAACCGGGACTGGCCTGTCAGGCCTACCTTCCCGTCTTCGATTGTTGTTAGTGTTCCTGCCGCGCTGTTTGGGTGTTTCAGTAGTTGCTGATTTTTGAGGTGGGGTTATAGTTGAATCTCGAGAATGGATGGCAGAAGAGCTTTTCATCTTTCCCTTCTTCGACCGTTCTAATTCGATGTAATTGTTAACAAGATCAATCAATTCGATAACTGTCTGTGGTTTGTGTAGTGTAAGCTCTTCGTAAACCTTAGAGTCGATATGCAGAGCTGAGGTAAACGCAAGGACAACGATTTTGGGATCAGAGTTCCTAATTTTCCTCATTTCTTGTAAGAATCGTTTATAGAAACTTGTTAAGGTTTCCTTTATGCCTTACTCGAAGAAAAACAATAAATCCACAGTTATCTCCCGTTCCTTAGCGTGAGCATAATTGGACTCGAACTGGCACTGCAATTGGCTGAAGGTGGTGATGGATCCCTCTTGGATTGTGTGGAACCATCTAAGAGGTTCTTCTTTTAGGCTCATATTAAATAGTCTGCAGAGTATGTGATCGAGCTTAGAGTATAATCCGACCGCAGCTTTGAAATGTTGAACATGGGTAAGTGGGTTAGTGAGGCCTACATACTGGATGAATTTGGGCATATGGAAATTATCTGGGATGGGCATAATTTCGAGATGAGGGCAAATAGGATTTATTTTGATTCTGTCAAGAGCAGATCGCCTGCCTGGTATATCAAAGTTTATGGCATCGATTTTATTGTTTAGGTCATCCAATGTGATAAACCGTTGAGGTGGAATTAGTACAGCTACGACTTGGGGATCGAAATCCTCTTATCCTTCTGGTCCCAATCGGTCCCTGATTGGTCTTCTTTCAGGTGGTAGGGGAGTTTGATGATGAGTGCGTCAACTACCTTTAGTTGTCGATGCTGAAGATGTGAGTCCAAAATGTCGAGACACCCTATCTGGATTTCTAGATCTAGATCGGGAAGATCACAATCAGTCTTCTCTTGGTTGATCATCTCTTTGGGTTTCTCTGGACCGGTAATAACTTCGGGCTCGTGGAGGTGATGCTTGCCTGACGGTGAGTCTATCCTGAGTCCTTCTTAGTCTGTCTATCTCTTTCTGATATATCTGACTTTGATGGTCCAGTACTCTTCTTCGTTCATCTCTCTCCACCTGAAGAGCTTTAACGTGGATTCGTTGATCTTCTACTCTTTGGGCTTTTTCTACAACCATTTGTTTTGTAGCTCGACTGACCACTGCACTATGAAGGTTGACTGATCCCAGTATTACATTGTTATCATGATCTCTCACCGTGCTGGATTGGCTTCTGAGATTCATGTTGGTCATTGTAAGGATGGTATATTATAATCATTAATGAAATGTGTGGTACTTCCCTCAGACGGCGCTAATTATAATGGCGTATTTTCTTGGAGGAAAACCTTTGCCAATAATACTATTCGCAAGGATCGTGTAATAAAGAGCTGAGCAACCAGGATTTTACATGGAAAACTCAGTAAAAGCCGAGAAAAACCATGACCTCGAAGAGGGTTTGATGTAAAATCTAGTAGATGCTAGTTATTACAAGCTTTCAGAGTGTTGCTAGGGATAAGAAGTGAAGGTAGTAAGAATTGCAGTCCTTTTGAATCTATTATCTGCCTGTATTTATAGTAGATACATGCAGTTTACAAAAAGAAATAAATAGTCTCCTATTCCGGGGGAAGTGGGTGAACTTCGTGGATCTCTAACAGTTCTTTCTTGACCAGGCTTCAGCGGCTACTTTTGGTAATTCAAGGACTCATGGTATTTTCTAGAATGTTGAGCTGTCTTCTACTATACAACGTTGAACTACCTTCGACTACATAATATTGAGCTACCTTCGACTATATCATGCTGGCTTATTCTTGTCAAATCTAGGGAATATGCTACTACAGAGGTGTCCCAGGAATTTCCTAAAATGTACTCCGAATTAACATTTATCTGGATTTAGCTTCATTTTGTAAGACTATAATATGTTCAAGACTGTATCGAGATGTGCAATATGATTTTCCTTCTTTAGACTTTTGCATAACATATCATCAATATATACTTCTACAATCATCCCCATGTGAACCTTGAACATGCTTGTAACCAACCTTTGGTAGGCTGCTTCAGCGTTCTTCAGGCTAAATAGCATGATTTTGTAGCAATAGAGGCCCCTTTTAGTGATGAAGGTGGTATTCTTTTGATCTTCGTCTAAGAGAGGTATCTGGTTGTATCCTAAAGCAGCATCCATCATAGGTAGGAGCTCGTGTTTTGCTGTAGAATCTAGAATTTGGTGGATTATAGGGAAAGGGAAATTTTCTTTTGACCTGTGTTTGTTGAGATCCGTGAAAACCCTTTTATTTTTCTTTGGAACCACTACTATGTTCGAAATCCAATCTAGGTATTTAGCCTCTCGAATAAAGCCAACTTCGATCAATTTATCAATTTCTTTGTTGACCTCATCTCTGAAATGAGGTGAGACCCTCATCTGCTTCTGTTTGACTGCCGTAGCTTTATCTTAAATACTCAATTTGTAGCAGGCTTTTACTGGGTCAACTCTTAGTATTTTTTAAAAAGTCTATGTGAATACGTCTATGAGAGCTTCCTTTTCCTGTTGGATAAGCGCGGTACCAATGTATTTTCCCCTGCTATGTTCATCGATCTCAATGTACTCTGTAGGTTTGGCTGTGGAAGGTTGATCCTCGACGTGACCAGCTTTCTGTAATTGTTATGAAGCAAATTTGTCGGATATGTCAGGTATGGTAGATATTGTATTTTTGCAAGCTCGAGCTAGCTTCGGACTCCCTTTAATCTTGTAGATGCCCTCATTGTATTTAAATCGAAGTGCTTGATGGTAAGTGGAAGGGATTGCATGCATGTTGTGTAACCAGCAACGCCCCATAATCCCCAAAAATCGAGATTTTATATTGATTACGTAGAATGTTACGTTAAGGGTTGTCGGTCCGGCTATTATTGGTAGGACAATTTTTCCTACTCTTTCTTCTTTAGATTAATTGAATCCGCTGATATCGATATTGCTTGACTCCACTTGTTATGTTAATCCCATTTGCTCGATTGTGCTCTGGAATAGGATTTCGATGCCGCTACCCGTATCTATCATCATAGTATGGATGACAAAGTTTTTTTATTTTAAGCATGATGACCAACGCGTCATGATGTGGGAACTTGGCATGACCTATGTCGTAATCTTTGAATGAAATACATATTCGTCATAGGCTTGATTCAGGTAGGATATTAACTTCTTTCTCCTGAGTTGTGAGGTCGTAGCATTCTATTAATCTTTTCCTCTTAATTCAGGTCGAATTGTTGATATAATGAATCTCGATCATGTGGTTAAGGTAGAGGTGATACAAGTGTTTTTCATTTGATTGTTTTTCGACTTGAATGACTTCGACATGCTTCTTATAACTTCCATTTTTATATCCTTCCAGATCGATAATATATTCATGCATTCTTCTGTCTTTAAAAATGTACTCCAACAATCTTTGTATGGCGTAGCACCGGTCAGTTTTGTGATGCGTCACTTTGTGGTGCTTACAGTAAGGTTTACCTTCGATTGGCTCTAGAGGCTGAGCCACACAGAAGAATTTATCTTTTCCCAGTATATGGTTAATTTATGAAATCTTGACATTCATTTCGGAAGGACATGTTTTGGTAATAAATTTCCTTTACGAGATTCTCCTGTATCTATTTTGGTACACTTTTTATCATATTGCTCATCACTGTTGCATTTACTGTCTTTATCTGTCGTCGGACCCTTCGTGGTTAAGACGTTTTTAATAGACTTATGCCTTTTAGATATCATCCTTTCTAGGTCGATATACCCATTTACTTTCTCAATCATTTCTTTCAAAGTTGAGGGTTTGTTTAAGAAAAGATGTTCTTCCGCCTTAAAATCGATCTATAGAATAGTGATAAATACCGAAAAGGCTATCTTCTGATTGAGATTATCAACTTTTTGAGTGAGTTTGAGGAACTTCTTAATAAAAACTGCGAGCTTCTCCCCTTGAGACTGCTTGAAACTAATAAGATTGTACAGGTTCTCTTCCTTATCTTTGTTGTGAGCATACGTCTTTACAAAGATTTTCTACAATTGGTCGAAAGTTAGGATATAATTTTTAGGTATAGAATGGAACATCGGAGTGGTTCTCCCTGAAGACTTGTAGCGAACAACCGACAAAAAATGCGGTTTAAGCTTCAATATAACCCCAATGAATCTTGGAACTATTGGACATGTTCACTCGGATCAGTGTCATTGTATTCGCGTATCTTAGGAGTATGGAATCCTGTTGGAATTTCTATTTCAAATAACTCTTTGGCAATCAGACTGCCTTGTAATTTGCCCAAATCGTTTTTACTGCAAAGAACTTAAACTTCTACCAATTCCTTAATTCGTTGATCCATGTGTTTTTGCATGACGTATTGACGTGGTGCTAAACCTGTTTGATGTATGGGTCTGGGGTTATGATTTCCACTGCCCTCGCTCAAACATTCCCTAACCGGCACCCGGGATGGGGGTCGTGGCTCTTCCTCTAGACGCTTCGAGTGTCGGTGTCCCCTACTAATTTATGACTAACCTTCATGTCTCAAATAAATTGAAGCTTCTAGTCCCGGTGGATCATTGCGGGGGTACCTCAAAGCTCCTCTGCATGCTGCTCCTCGAGGTCCAAGTTTGTCTCGTGCTGATATTCTAGAATTTGCGGATATAACCTCTTGTTCCTTAGGAGCTTATCCATGTTGATTGTCTTGCAGAGCTTTTAAGGCGGTTTACATGCTGCCATCTCTTCTTCATGTCGTTTAAACTCCAATTGTTGAGTTATGCGTTCTTCTTCAAGTTCCTGTTCACGAAGCTCTCGGTCACGCACCAACTAATGTTCGAGCTCATTTTACCTCACGGTTTCGGTGTTGATGTTTGCCCTTAATTCTTCTAGTTGATCAGGTTCTGGTGAAATTTCATGCTAAACCATAGAGGCTGGTCGTTTAGGATTTACCATGATGGAATGTTGATCTTTGAGTAACTGCCTGCCTTAGGATTGTGTGGAATATCTTCTATCCTATAGACGACACCAAATGTAAAAACCTAAATTCGTAGCTCGAATGACCCCTTACACTTAATGTACCTGTGACACAAATATAATGGCAGATAATATAAAATGACACAGGTTCTAGGGTGTAAACCTCTGAATAGGTGAAAACCACGACCTCAGTTCGAGGATTTAGTAATAATGATTTTATTACTTAAGAATAATGAATGTTGAATACAATTGAGGTCTTTTAAGCCAAAAATCCTTGGTTTTTTTCCTCTTTCACTGTTCTCCTTTTTATAGCTTTTATCCTTAGTTCGTATGTCTATCAGCACGTTCTTCTGGATTGAGGGAAATAGTGGAGGTTTTTCTTGTAACTGCCAGCTCGTGGGGGGCAGGTGTCTTTGACTCATTTTGTTATATTTGGAGTGCTCGAGCCACGTTTCTCTTTTTTTCGTGGTCCTGGTGTCACTGTTGACAGGGTGTATGTTATGTGTATTTTGCATGAGTCTGGTACCGGACTAGCTTGTTGTTACTTTAGTTCGAGGGACAGGTCCCTACAACACCCTTAGAGGGTATGATAGTACTTCTACCAGTCTGTTTTTGTGATTCATTTTCTTAACTTTTAGACTTAAATATTTGTGGTGTGTGTGTAAGGACCTTCCATTAGGGCTGTACAAGGAAACCGGTGAAACCGAGCGACCAAACCGAACTGGCTATATTTTTCAATTTTTTAATGACCCAGTTCGGTTTCGGTTCCAAATTCGAAGAACCGGACTTAGACGATTCGGTTAATGCTTTGAATACCCGGTTAACCGACCAAACCGAACCGAGAAGTTAACCTAACCTAAGTTAGAGAACCTAACCTAAGTTAGAGTTAGAGTTTATACTTTAGAAGCTAACCTATCTTTCTTTCAGTCTCTCTACTCTCTAGTCTGATCTCTCTCTCATAAGTCATAAGAAGTAGACTTTGGGGATGAATCGAATGATCTCTCTTTGTGTTTGCCTTCGTGACCGACTCATACATATCTGCCCTGATTACACCACGGAACGACCCTGTTCATGCTCTCCAACAACGTCATCCTCAAGTTCTCTTTCTTCCTCCTTGAAATCTGTCGAATCTCATCTACAAAGAACCAAAGTTTCAACGATCAAGATCAACCGCGTTCCCGTTTCTGCGGTCGAGATTCTTTGAGAAAGATCGCGAACGATTACCACCTCCACCACACACCAAATCTTTGTTTTTGTTAGTTTTGAAATCGGGGAAAAATCGCAATTGGGGGAAATGGTTAGTGAGGAATCGAAGATGATGAGATCGAAATCGGTTGAGGTTTTCTTCTACTTTCAAATGTATTGTGATTGAAATCTCTAAGGGTGGGACCAAACACGTTTGGTGGTTTCAACTTCATAAAGATTCAATTTTTAATATTGGGTTTTTGCTATATTTGTAACTAGTTTACTTAAGTTGCTCAAAAGGGTGATTTTTTTTCCATCTGGGGTTGTATTGTTTTAATTGATTTTGTTCCTTTGGTGTGTGTTTTTGGTGGATCATGGAAACATATATTGATATGTATGATAACAGTAGTAGTAGTAGTTCTAATCGTATGAGTGCACTAGAATCTTTATCAAAGGTGCTTCTTCATCTTTCTTTACCTCAAACTATGGTATAAAAACTGAATAGAAAAATCGAACCGAAACCGGACGATTTGGTTATTTATGAAGCCGGTGGCCCGGTTTCGGTTCGGTGTTCTCAAAAACCAGGAGTATCTGGTTTAGTTTGCAGTTTAGGGCCAAAACTGGACCGTGTACAGCCCTACGGCTTCCATACTTATTTTTCTGCAACTGGTTAAGGTCAGCACTCGAATATTATTAACTTTTTAAATGACCAAAACTAGTTGATCAAATAATGCCATTTGATTTGACAATATAAACCATTTAACACCAACGTGCCTTCATCCGTCGTTAACCACTCGTATAAAATGCATATGAGAGAGAGAGAGAGAGAGAGAGAGAGAGAGATGGATTCGAGGTTTGGAGAGGAAGAGTTTTTAGCATGCTGTGGTAGCACTAAATTCGCCAAAGAGATGTCTCTCTCTGTTCCTTCTCTCAAAAACTTCGAGCAGATCCTGGAACTCACAAGAGACATTTGGTTCAATAAGGTCTCTCTCTCTCTCTGTCTCTGTCTCTCTCTCACTCTCTCTCTCTCAATGATCAGTCTCTCTTTGTTGTTTGTAGGTTGATGTGAATGGCTGGCTGGAAGCGTTTGCTGCTCACCCACAAATCGGTGGCACTTCTTCACAAAATCAAAAGAGTCAAATCAGTACACAGTTTGTTCCTCTTACCTCCTTTGGTTTTAAGTAGTTATTGGTATTGGCAAATAGAATCATTATATTTGGGTTTGTCTAAAAAAAACCCATAAAACACTTTATAGTATTGAATTTGAGGTGAGGAGATTTTGGCACCAAGGAATATCTAGCAATTAAGTTAGAAGACGCAAAATTAGACGTTCTTGGGCTCATCGGAACTTTTCAAGGTCTGTCTCTTAATTTAGTCTGTAAGATTGGTGGGTTATGCCCGGGGGATTAGTTGAGCGAATAGGTGACCTTAGTGAAGAGTTATCTGCTGGATGAGAAGTAGATCAAAACAAAGTGAAAGAATGCCTCTATATGTTTGGTATGGGCGCATTATGCGGGAATACAATGTCATTTTGGCGAGGGACTAAGACGTTCTCAAGTAATCAGTAGAGTTATAACAATCACAAATCGTCTACTGCAAGAGTTTTGGAGTTCCTTTAACAATGGAGGTTGATGCAATGGGCTGTTTTCGTGATCTCCAAAATATTTTATTCGAACCTAAGTAAGTGCGGAACCCATAGTGTTATGCTGGGAAAATGGTACAAGCCAAAAAGATCGAAAAAGAAAAGGGAGTTTTCTTTTGTGCCGCTAATGATGCTAGAGTAAGCAACCATAGTAAATAGTGTGTAGAAAATATCTGAACTGAGTGTGCATTTTGAATATCAATACATAAGGCGCTTGACAACCTGAAGATCCAACTTCCAAGGCGGTTCATCAATCAAAAGACAGACTTGCTTAGCACAATAAGATAAGTTTGGTCTGTTGATGGTCAAATATTGAAGAAAGTCAATGACGTATCAGTACTCAACTAGAACTTCTAGTGGCTACTATTGTTGATGTCAATTTTGATCCAGGAGTAGCACATGGTTTGCGACCTCTCATGTTTGCACATTCAAGGAAATGAAGTTATACTTGGTTTGTGTTTTTGTAAGCCATCTAAAGAATGGATCTCTTTGACTAAGTTGGTATTAGCAAAACTCGAATTTGCACCAAACTATGAAAAAGACTGGACAGCGTTGAGCTGTAAGTTGTGAAATGAAATATTCAACCTACGAAAAGCGAGATAAACAAACTAAAATTGGGACTGTAGATGCACATCATGTTTGCCGAGCTATGTTGGGATCTTATGCGAATAAGAAATGAAGTGAAATATTGGAACTACGTCAGTTGTAGACTTGTAGTTGGTAAAGTCCATCATGACCGTGCATAAAGCACAAGAACAAGGAAATCATGGGGAAGAATGATGGGTAATAAGTATAAACGGCCTTTCAACTTCTTTCTGCAGTTCTGATTCTGCGTAGAAAAAATGGCTTCAGCCTGTCGAGGATGGCAGGTCCACGTTGGGTTGGGATCAATAAGATCAGGGTAAGCGTGACCACCGTTAACCAACTTAAATGTAAGAAATAAGGCAAGTTATGGTGAATAAGTACTATTGTATTGTAAGCAACCTGAATTCCTTCTGTGGTGATGGTATGCATCGTATGATTTAAAAGTATATATTGTTGCCATTGAGTACCAAGATGTAGGTGGGATGAAAAGTAGATATAGGTGGCAATAAAGTTCTTGTGCTCAGCAGTGTTAGCATGAAAGTGCTGACAATCATTGTGATCGACGATCTTAAGACAACTTATGCGGATGATTCTCCCTATTGTGTGGTTCATACAAAACTTTATTTGTAGATATCTTTCGTATTAACCAAAGATGTTCAATCCATGGATCAGGTTGTGCTAAGAACAACGTGGATCCACTATATGTCAAGTAAATTGAACTAAATGTTTTGAAAGATGTTTGACGAAAAAATAAATATGTTATAATTGGTGACGATTTTTGGAATATGAATTATAACTGATTCTTAACGTATTGTAACGTAAATGTATTATAGACACTTCTTAAATAGAGATTGACTATGATTATAAAAATGAAAATTGAAATACACCAAACTTATAACGAAAATGGCATACGAGGATATGAAAATGTGATAAAATTGCCTAAGTTCAAAGTTATTCTCATGTTAGATTAACATAGATATAGAAACGAATGACTTGATAATACTCAAGAGTGCATCTGTTGTTTAGAGATCTATACAAAAGATGATATTCTTACCAACATCTCATGTCTTCATGTTTCACAGTCGTTGATTATTGGATAATTGGTTCCTAAGAGCAAATAGTTGTCCGAGCTGTAGATTTGGTCTAGGAACTAATTGAAGTATTTTTATTGTATTAATCAGGATAAGACTGGTTCAACTTGTCGTTCATATTAATTTTAATTATCTAATCAGTACTTTTCAATTGTAACATTATTATTTATTATTTGTTCTATAAATTGATAATTAGAATTGGAAAGTACTGCTAATATAAAAAAATTATGAATGACAAGTCGAACCAGTCTTATTCTCAATTAATGCAATAAAATACTTCTAATTTTTTCTAGACTGAATCTACACATCGGGCAACTATTAGCTCTTAAGAACCAATCATGCAAGTAACGACTGTGAAATTGATGAATAAATGACATGGTGGTAAGAATATCATATTTTGCAATTTTCTCTTAAGAACAGACACACTTTTAGTTATTGTTAAGTCCTCCGTTCCCAAATCTATGTTGATCTAACATAAGAATAACTTTGAACTTCGGCGGCTTCATCACATTTTTATATCCTCGTATGTCATATTCATTATAATTTTGGCGTATTCCAATTTGTATTTTCGCAATCATAGTCTATCTCTATTTAAGAAGTGTCTCTAATACATTTACCTTGAGATACGTTAGGAACTAGTCATAATTCATATTCCTGAAATCGTTACCATTTATAACATGCTCATATTTTCTGCAAACATTAGTCAAAACATTTAGAGTTTAATCATGACGAGTTTGAGCATCCAAATATTTAGTTTAATTTCCTTGACATAGGGTGGATCCACTGTTGTTGTTAGCACAACCTGATCTATGGATCAAGCAACATTTTTGGTTAGTACAAAAGAAATCTGCAATTAAAGCTGTGTATGAACCACATAATTGAAAGAATCATCGAAATAAGTTGTTTAAGATCGTCGATCACAATGCTATCCATGTATTATCTGTTAACGAACTTTATTGCCACCTAAGTGAATTAGAGAGCGAGGGCTGCTTGAAAACCTAACAGGATCTTTCTTTGTCACTCTCCCTCCCCGCCCTTTGATGGTTATGATTTGTCTTCATCAAAATATTTTAGCGATTCTATTCTTCTCATTCATTATAGAGATTGGTTATCTCCTGCCCATGTTGTGCCCAAGTTGAGAAGCTTACAAAAAAGAATCCAACACAAAATGGGAGCAAGTATATTTACATCGGCCTACGCCAACCCAACAAGGAAAATGGAATGAAGTTGAGATAGTGAGAAAGATATTCCAAGATTGAGGTTTATCTTGAAGGTTTGAGACCATTGGAACCTTGAGAAACACATAGTGAGTGATTGGTGCCATCATTAGCTTGGACTCAACATTTTTTTTGCAAAAAGTAAGATTGAATAAATAAAAAAATAGATACAAGAGAGGGGAGGCCAAAGCCAAGCCCAATTACAAATCAAGAGAATCTGAAATACTCAACAGAAGGATCCTCTATCCTAGTAATAAAGTCAGGTTTGCCAACAAAAATTTCTTGAATGCCTTGAGGGAGCAGGTTGCCCTTCTTTGAAGCTTGGTCAGCTAAGAAGTTTCATTATCTTCAATTCTGAGAGAATCTTAGAGTAGTAAAGTTATCTTTAGCTTTATGCTTTAACTTTAACTTTGTGCCAGTTTGTTCTCAGATTCCAAGGAACATTGTCTGAAACAAATGCATGACAAGAAGCAGCTGAATCTGTTTCCACAAGAGAGTCTAAGATGGCATTGCACTCAACTTCATAGTTACTTATAATACCCAAACCTTTGATCAAAACCCTCAGCACCTCTCCAGCAGAGTCTCTGGCAATAACACCTAAACCAGCCTTGCCTGGATTTCCAATTGCAGAGCCATCACAGTTTAATTTAATTTCAGTTGCACAAGGAAGCACCCATTTACAGCTCTGTATGTTTGGGGCAGGTCTTGGTCTAGTAGCCACACCAAACCTAACAGTAATCTGTAAGTCAGAAATAGTATTTCTCATACCGCACTTAGAAAGAGAAGTTGCATCTTTTATGAATGATAGAAGAGTGACTTTCAGTTTTGCTAGTACTAAACGCAGGCCTTCAAAGATAAGAGAATTCCCGAATAGCCAAATGAGATGCAGTAAATTGGTCACAACAGCTCTCCATAGATCCTTGAAACTATTCCCCAACTCCATAGCAGTCTTAGAGTTTGAAGGAGAATGAGTTATGTTAAATAAAGAGCACAACCAAATCTAGATTGGTAAAGTAACAGGACAATTCGAGGAAAGGTGAGAAACAATTTCTTCATTTGCACAGAGAGAACATCTAGAGATGATGATGCAACATCTTTTCTTAAGATTGTCTTCAATAGCAAGTGTAGTAGCCTACTCGCAGCCTTCTACCCCAGTCAAACACTCGAAGGCTACCTCGACGCCTACTCGAACACTTCGAAGCCCACTCAATCCATAAACAAGTCTTCCAAAGAATATCCGAAGACGAAGCTTCGACTCTGAACAAGCCTCGAAGACGAACTCTACATCACATCAGAAACACTTTGACCATATCCGTACATGGTCGAAGTGTGACAGGACAGACAGCCAGCTCACTAGACAAGACGGCGGCGTTGTTAGTCATTACAGCTACAGACAGCCCCTACATTTGGTGCCCCTACATTTGGTGCCGTCTGTGCTTCCCACCCTACCAATCTCCCTCGTTTGACGTTTTCCTTTTCAGCTCCCACAAATTATTCTTAATGGCCCCCACCCTCCGTTTCAGTTCCAATCATGCTGGTAACTCCGTTGACGGAGTGGCCGCCCAACTCGCCCTACTTTCCCAAAAGTTTGCTCAAGCCGAGGAGCGACACCATACACAACTGCACCAAGAACGTGAAAAGCACCGGCAAAAATTTGAAGCCGAACGTCACCGCCGTCTGGACGATGTCGAAAGACAGAACCGCGTCATTGACGAGCTACGCAACACAGTCCGGAGCTGCAGCGTCTGCAGCCTCTGGATGCTCCCCTACCGTCCCAAGCACCAGCCCCGTCTCACATCTCCGCTAGAGACCGATTGGGACCCTTGCCGCATATCCCATCATCTCCAGCTCACCGTGGCGCCGAAGGCGCTGCCCCTACTATTCCCCCTACTGCCTCCATCCACCCCACAAAAGTCTCCTCTGATTCCACCCTTCGCTCCTCCAGACACCCTAAACGCCGCCCTGCCCGAGAACGTCTCAGGGAGCGCAGCGCAAAAAACATACCACACACTCGGCCTCATCACCCTCATCCTGCCTATTGTGCACAACAGGACTTTGACTATAAAATCTAGCCTGTTATTCGCGTAAGCGCGAGCCCAACTCCCAACTCATGGAGTCTGCTGAATAACCCCCTTTGCCCCAAACTCTTCGCCATCGAGGTACCTCCAAATTTCTGTGCTCCCAAACTCAGCAAATGCTGCAACACCGACCCTCAATCCCATATCTTCGAATTTCAAAATGCTCTCAGCCTCTACACCACAGCCGACTACCTGCTATACTGCATTTTTCCCACAAGTCTCACAGATAGCCCCTTATGGTGGTACCATAACCTTCCTAGTGGCTCTATACGAAGCTTTGAGCAACTATCCCATCTTTTCATTGCACAATTCGCCTTCAACAAAGATAGAGAGGTCAGAGTCGATGCCCTCTTCAACTTCAGAAAATCAAGCAGTGAAACCCTTAAAGCCTTCACCAAGAGGTTCCTTGACGAGTCATAAAAAGTCAAAAATCTTGACTGCGCGAATGCTGTACTCGCGTACTCAAATGCTCTGCCAGACCACAGCCGTGCCAAAGAGTACCTGGTCCTCCATAAACCTCAAACCGTCGAGGAGATGCTCTCAAAAATTAATGGCTATATCAACCTTGAGCGCCTCCACGAATCACATAAACAAGGGCAACCTTCGACCACTACCATCAATAAACCTCGACAAGGCCCACCTTCTACTTCCTCACCCCTGATCGCTCCCGTCTCACAGGAGACTAAGAGCTCCAAACGCCCTCACAACGGCAACAATGCTGAAGCTCGCAAAAAAAGACCGAAGTCGGTCCTACCCATGCTTACTGCTCCTCTCAGCACCCTTCTACCACAGATAGAGATAGATCCCATATGGCGTACCCTTTCCCCATCGAGGTCAAACCAGGCGAACCTTACTGCGCCAACCACAAGTGTAACTGTCACCTCACCAACAAATGCTTCGCCTTGCAGTGTTCCCTCGAAATCATCCTCAAAGCAGGTCGTCTACATCAGTATGTTGCCGACCTCTCCAGTTATCTTGACGGATTGTACCTCAAACTTCAACCCACTTCTGTTGTCGACCCGGTCGAGGTCCACATCTACCGAATAAATTTCATTGAAACAACAATATAGACATCGGCCTTCCAAGAGTAAACGCAAGCGTGTCGAAGAATGTTACAAACTCACTTACCAGTAAAAGCTGCCCGCCCTCCTGTCAAAATCAAGCCTCTCCCCTCGACCCGAAGGCATTTCTTTCATCGATTGCGATACATCACATGTCCGTTTTCCCCATTCCGACCCCTTAGTCATTATAAATAAGATCGAACACCTCGTCCTCCACACCATGCTTATCGACACAGGAAGTGCAGCCGATGTACTTTTTTCCTCCAAACTGTCCAAACTATGTAGAAAACAGACCTCATAACTATTGCCAATGTCGAACTCAAAGGTTTTAATGGGGTCACAGAAGTTGTTGTTGGTCGAATTAGCCTCCCAGTTACTACCGACCCAGTCATACTTAAAACCAGTTTTCTTGTCGTCGACAAGAAGTCAGAATACCTTGGTATCCTCAGACGCGACTGGCTCCATGCCACGCGTGCCATACCCTCGACATATCATCAGACCCCTCGTTTCACTACCCCCTTGGGTACTTGGAATTTAAAAGGCTCTCAACGCCTCGCCCGTTCATGCGAGCATCCAGAGATCGATCAGACCCGAAAACTCGTCAGCCTCCCATAGCAATCACTGTCTCTCTCTATCCCCATACCTTCGACAGATGCCACCTCACCCATCGGGCCTACTCTCTATATCGAACTCGACGGTCCCGGTCGTGGTACATTCATTGGAACCTCTCTAGACGAGGCAGAACGCCTTGAACTCACAGACTTCCTTCGAGCAAATAAAGACGTCTTTGCATGGACGTTTCAGGAGATGCCCGGTGTCGACCCCAGTTCTGCATGTCACCGCCTCGATCTCATCCCCTATTCCACAACAGTAAAACAGAAGAAGCGTATTTTGGCCCCGCGACTTCGAGAAGCCGTGAACCTCGAAGTAGACAAGCTCATAGCCGCGGGTTTCATTAGAGAAGTGAAATGTGTTGATTGGATATCAAACATTGTTGTAGTTCCTAAAAAGAACGGCAAGATCAGAATCTGCGTCGACTTCACATACCTCAACAAGCACACACCGAAGGACAACTTTCCCCTTCCGATCATTTCAGTACTTCTCGATGCTATTGCTGGACGTCTAACTATGATGGACGCAGCTTTGGGTTACAATCAGGTACCCCTCCTCCCCGTAAAACTTCTTTCATTACTGAACAAGGCCTTTACTGTTTTAATGTCATGCCCTTTGGCCTTAAAAATGTGGGTGCTATCTATCAACGCCTTGTTACAACCATGTTTAAACCCGTGCTTGGCAAGTCGGTTGAAGTTTACATCTACGACATGTTATGCAAAAGCCTCCAAAAATAGACCCATATCCAAGATCTAACCGAAGTCTTTTCGATGCTTCGAACATACAACATGAAACTTAGCCCAGAAAAATGCCAATTTAGTGTTTCGTCAATTTAGTGTTTCGTCTGACAAATTTTTAGGTCACCTTATCAGCAAACGAGGTATCGAGATTGACCCAACCCATATCCGAGCCCTTATCGATATGCCTTCGTCCCGAACCAAAAAAGATTTTTAAAAAGTGGCTGGTAAAATAGCGGCCCTCAACCGTTTCATTTCCAAATCATCAGACCGTTGTGCTTGATTTTTTTTCCTCTTACGCGACCAAGGCGTCCACAAAGCAAAAAAGAAAAACAACCCTGAGATTAACTGGACACCTGACTGTGAATAGTCCTTCCTCGAACTTAAAACATACCTTGGTCGACCACCCATTATCAGCACCCCTATCGAAGGTAAGATACTCTCTTTATATCTCACTATTATAAATACCTCCATCAGTTTAGTTCTCATTCGACTCGAATCAAACATCAAGAAACTGGTATATTTTATCAGCAAAACTTTAACACCTGCAGAAACTCGATATTCAAAACTTGAGCGTTTGCTCCTCACTCTCGTCTATTCGTCCCACAAAATCAAACCATATTTTCAAGCTCACCCCATCCGTGTTATAACAAGTTATCCCCTTCGAGAAGTACTTAGCAAAAAAGAGAAATCCAGACGAGTACAATAATGGTCTGTTTACCTTGGTGAACATGACATCACATTCGAGAAGCAGATATCCCAAAAGGGCCAAACAGTAGTAGATTTCTTTGCTGACTTCCCAGTCAAAGATGTCGATTGGGAGGAACACGAAGACGACCTGACAGAAGAAGAACCCAAAGCAACAGATCCATGCAACCTTACCACAGGATGGCATTTATTTACAAATGGATCCGCTGGGCCTAACGGTTCAGGGATTGGTATAGTCCTGGTTGCACCTACGAATGATCGAATAGAGAATGCAGTTAAGCTAAACTTCGAATGTTTCAATAACGAAGTTGAGTATGAAGCTCTGATACATGGCCTCAACCTCGCACTTGAACTCGGCATTTCCAAATTTGCAGTTTTTACAGATTCCCAACTTGTTCAGAGACATTACACCGGTGAAAATCAAGCTAACGGTCGCATGGCTGAATATGCTATTTTTGTTCGTCAACGTATGGACCATTTTCCTGAAAATCTACTATCACTCATTACCCTCGAGAAGAAAATTGACACGCGGATGCCCTCGCCTACATAACAGCTATGTTAGGACAATCAGAATCCTGAACCCTCCATATCGAAGTACTCGAACGCCCAAGTATCGACCAGATAGAAATCAATGCCATCAATATTGGGGGCGAGAGTCTCGATCCAGATGACTGGCGAACACCATTCCTCCATTACTTAAACAATGCTACCCTCCCAGATGACCCCAAAGCCAAAAGATCATTATTAGAAAACTGTCGCAGATACATCATTCACAAATACGAGTTACATCGCAAATCCCCAAATGACATCCTCCTTCGATGCATCTCTCAAACCAAAGCCTCTAAAATTTTAGTCGAACTCCATGAAGGTACCTGCGGTGCTCATACTACTGGTCGATCTATGGCCCTTCGAGCCGTTTCCCAAGGTTTATTCTGGCCCAACATGAAAAAACAAACCGAAGAATACGCCAAACATTGTGACAAATGCCAGCGACATGCCCATGATATCCACAACCCTTCACAAGACCTCCATTTCAGTCAAGTTTCCTGGCCATTCAAACGTTGGGCCATAGATCTCATTGGTCCTTTTTCCAAAGCTTCGGGCAACCGAGAAAATATCCTTGTTGCAACAGATTATTTTACCAAATGGGTCAAAGTCGTGCCTTTGTGTCGAACCAGAGAAGAAGTCATCAAATTCCTATGGGAAAACATCATCACACGCTTTGGATGTCCTCATATGATTTGATGTGACAATGGCCCACAGTTCGTCGGGAACAAAGTCAAAAACTTCCTAAAAAAATACAACATTATCCTCTCACCCTCCACACCTTACTACCCCCAAGGGAATGGTCAAGTCGAAGCAATTAATAAAATTATTGTTGACGGTCTCAAGAAACGTGTCGATGCGAAGAAAGGTCGATGGGTTCAGGAGTTACAACATGTCCTCTTTGCCTATCGAACAACACCAAGAAAATCTATAGGCTGCACCCAAGATCCTGTCACCCTCGGCCCGACTGATACTTGGGGGCGACCTCAAAAAATTTCAAACTCCCAACATTCGAGCAAACTCGAGGGGCACGAATGGTCGAAAGACCGGACCCTCGAGAATGCGTTGGCGGTGAACACGTCTTACTTCGCTGTGGCTTAGGCCTTCGAAGTCTAGTGAATTTCCTGGTTTCCTCTAAGTATCATGTCACCCTCGGCCCGACTGATACTTGGGGGCGACCTCGAAAATTTTCAAACTCCCAACATTCGAGCAAACTCGAGGGGCACGAATGGTCGAGAGACCAGACCCTCGAGAATGTGTTGAGGGCAACCACGTCTTACTTCGCTGTGGCTTAGGCCTTCAAAGTCCAGATTAACTTTTGGAATTTTCGGGAGTCAATCTCAAAGTCCTCCCAGAGAAGCATTTTTAACACAAATCAAGTCAAATCATGTTCAAGAGCATACATCAAGTATCTATCACAGCAATTTGGTACAATTCAAGATTAACACAAATCAGTTTTAGAATAGTCTACAAGTCAGTTTCAGCACAACAATTCGAAGCCAGCACAAGTTCAAAGATCAAGTACACCGAGAGCTCAACATTGTTCAAATATTACAACCCAACAGAAAAATCAGAAAAACAGCCATGGCACTCCAGTACAAATACCTCATATCGGCGTGGCTGCACCTTCTCCCCCAACAGGCTCTTTAGCGCCAACATCCTCAGCACCTCCAGTAGAAGATTTTGACCCTGTACTATCGACGACCACATCAATTGCACTTCCAGTAGCAGTACCGTCAATCACAGAAGCCTGCACACCACCTCCATCAACATCTACCTCCATCCCCTCCGTCTGTAAAGAATCTTCAGCGACAGGATCTTGGGTAGCAGGGACGCGTTGCATAGTATCAGGGTCAAACCCCATATCCTCTATGAACTCCTTCAGTCTGACAGTAACTGCACATTTATCATCAAACTGCCCCTGGTAACATTCCTTTTACGTTCCTTCTGTGCTTTCTTTTCCTTCTCCTTCTCATCAAGCTTTGGCCTCAGCACCTGCTCATGATTAAAACGTTGACCCTCCAATCTCTTCTCGAATGCATCATTGATAGCCTCCAGATCTCGCTTCAAAGTTTTATTCTCAAACACCACCGACGCTTCAGTTCCTTGAACAAGCTTCAGACTATCAGCCGCTTTTTGTAACTTCCTCTTTAATACTTTCACCGCCTTCTGAAAATACTGTACCCAAGCATCCGTCTGCTAGAATATTCGAACCGTCAGTACCTCTCGAAGAATTAAGCACTCGAGAAAATGTCAGAATCTCACAAACAAATAGATACTTACCTGGTACATACTCTTCCTTATCTGCTTCGACGCTTCGTCTGGGTCATCGGCACAGAGTTCCGCCATCGAAGAAGCAACAACCAGAGCATGATCCTCTCGCTCAGCCTCCGTCATATCTTTGCTCGCATCCTCCGCATTGTCTTCCCCCAGCGCCCTGCGCCTTTTGCGTTGGGTACCCTTCGCCTGTTGTACCCTGGGAGACTCGGGAATAACCTTGCCCTTCTCTTTCTCAGCCTGGGTCGATGCCTGCTTCGGCCTCTGTCTCGAAGCGTCACTAGTTACTTCGGGTACTGTCGCTGCCTGCTTCGACGCCCGTTGCGCCTTCAGAACATACTTTACCTTCCTCGCCAAATTATCCTCCTTCATGCCTTCGACTACCTTTGAAACACCTTCGCCTCCCCTCTTCTTGGATGGCTTCGACGTAATGGGTATGTTTCGAAGCTGGGAATTTGTCTTCTTCTGCCTCTTTGTCTTGATACCAAGACTCTTGAAAACGGAATTCACCCACTCGTCTGAATCGATTAGGGCGTCAATATAATCCCTCGGATTCGCCCAAGTCCGGTTTTGAGGACCTACAGATCAAACATAAATACGATCACGGTTTATTCGAGCAATATATCAAAAACTGTTCGACAAAAAACTTACTCGGATTATAGAATTTATGATGTAACCTATAAGAATCCTCCCCTTCGACATTCTCATAATTTTCCCGAACTACAATCAAATCTCTATTCCACCCTCGGCCCGTCGAGCACAGATCAAACAATCAGGGCTTGTTTACATGGCACTGGATGTGGTTTGTGCCCACATTCTGATTCGCCTTCCTCGAATAAAATAATACCACATCATACCACTAAATTAAATTCCTCCCCTCACTCCTCAATTTGGCATTCATGCCCTCAATTCAATTACCTTCATCATCTCATAAAAATTTCTATTCATCTGAACTGGGGCAATTTCCCAGAAGTTCAACACCTCCTTCACCAGCCTTCGAAAAGGCAATTGCATCCCCAGTCGAATTTGGCCTCTATACGCCATGATTCCTTCTCGAGGCTTTGATTTAAAGCTGTACTCTGACCCTGCAGAATACAATATAACCCCTACCTTCGACAACCCATGTTTAGCTACAAATCGATCTAGCCTCTGCTTCTCTCTATCCGGAACAGAACCGGTAGCCTCATCCGACTCAGTCGAATCCTCATCACGATCACTTTGCTCCCCCTCACCCCTTTTACCACCTGAAGGCTCAGCCCGACCTTCACCTCTCTTTCTCTGTCCTCCCCCATCTCCTCCTCACCACTACCCTCAGTCACTACTATTTTACGACGACCACTATTTGAACCCCCAGTCTCAGGAACCACCACTGCCAGTGGGATATTTTTTGCTATGACTAGTTCTTCTATGTCGCTGCCCTCATCCATCAGAGCACGACCAGACACACTAGCCTCATTTTCTTCGACCTCCTCGTCTATCAGCCTCAGTCTCGAAGCTCGACGGGTATGCATTTTATCCTACAACAGAAGAGGCACGCAATTAGATCGATACAATCGACTATTATGTGTCAATAATCCATTTTTATCTACCCTCTCCAACAGATACAAACACAATCAAAAACTCGACCCCAATCCTAGTCCCACCATCATTTCCCTCAGAATCCCAAATGAGCTAAACCCCTGACACATGATTTCCCCCTATCCTCGAATATATCCTCAACACTACAAGCCCATAAGACTCTACATACAGATACAGAAGGCAAACTGGACAAAAACAAATAGACAGAGATCAATCGACATTCCTGTGTTAGCGGAAGAACAATAGAAACGGCAAGTCAGCCGGTACTCAGCAACAACCTCAGTAACCTCTTTCAAGCTTTACATAACAATGGCGTAAGTCCCTTCTTCTCATTCTCTGGTTTTGTTTGTGAACAATACTTTGGTTATTTCCTCCACATATTTATACCTCCTCAAAATCGCAAAAAACCCCGCCTCGATTCTCCAAACCGCCATCATTACCACTACCCCACTACCCCTGCTTTTCGGCTGAGACGTGATTTGACAATTTTACCCTCTTTCACCCCACGTATGTGTCATACGCTCACACACGAAATTTTAAAATCAAAAACTAGGTCAAACCTTCTGGTCCTCGATCAAAACTGTCAAGTCAGATGCTTACATCAAATCAACCCTTTTTTCGTAATTCAAGGAAACATCATGATGACCTGCTGGCACTCTGCCACAGGAACAACGCCGTTCTGACAGACCAACGGTCTGGGCTGTCAGTCTGTCCAGTCAAATCCAATAGACCTTCGACTATATCGTGCCTCAAACATTCGACCGCAGATAAACCTCACATTCGACTTCAAAAGACGTCAAACATTCGATTTACGGCGCATTCGACATTCAACAATATGACCGCACCTAAATCACCTTCGAATTTTATGCCTATCCTACTTACACACAAATCAGAATTTTACTTCGACAGATAAGAATTTTACTTCGACAATTTAGAATTTTTACTTACACAGTGCAAAAATAGGCTTCGACAGTTATCTTATCAACTCCCAATTTCATTCAATACAGATCAAAACAGTACAAATCAACCAAAAGAAAAAAAGAGCCAAATACCCCTACATACCATCCTATACAAATACCCCAACAGTTAAAAGAAGCCCCTATTACTCCTTGGGACATTTCTTCTCGTTCCCGGCCTCAGCAACAACATCTTCCTGGTCCACCATCTCCTCAGCAAATGACTCCAATAGAGACAACCGGTGGCCGGGAAACGGTCCCATCATCTGTAGCACCCCCCACCAATATACGAAGGGCATTCCAGCAATGGGCTCCCCGGGCTCAGCTTCAAACAAGTCTGGCATCTTCGAGTCCAGGTCTTGATCACCAATAAACCTCCGTTGTAACTCTTGCGTCTTCTCCTGTACACGATGAGCTTTCGCTGCCACTTGGTCTTGGTTCTTGGGCTGGAAGCATCGCTTGTGTTTTGGGAAGAAGAGGAAGACATTATACTCAGAAGCGAAGGAACAGACGAATGCAATTCTCCCAGAAACAACCCATTTATATTGAAAATCAGAGACAATTAGCCCCTCCTTAATCAGAACCGCATTAATAACAAGTCTTCAATTCTCCTCCTCGAAAACTCAACAGTCCAACTCCTTCAACTTCCCAGGCATAACCGTTTCATCAGAACGCGTATTCAACCCTCTTTCCCGAGGACTTACAGTTGAACTATCACTAGTCTCGAACCATCGACCCCTTTCTTTTTACACCCTCTAACAACCCCTATGGTACAAACCTCGAGAATCAAGTATTCAGAAATAGTTATTCATTGTAACCGACTGCCGACCTATTTCCTCAACCAACACATTACAACTCGAAGTCAATTTTCCCCCGAAGGTAACCGTTTCTATATATTAGCATTCGAGGACATATAGTCGATACTGCGCCTACAATCTATTCGCATATATGGTTTATCAGATACAAACACAGAATTTCAGTAACGTTTGTTCTCATTGCACCACTTCAAAATACAGAAACAGAGGAGACCTACAAGTACAGTTACACAAAATTCTGCAGAGATCAACAACATCATAAACTTTCAAAATACAGCCCTACAAAAAAAAGAGAGAAAAACCCATCACTACTACCTCGCCACCACTTTAAGAAGAATTTGCCCTATTTTCAGACGGGCCAGTTCTACTCGCCGATCTTGTTCCTCCAACTGCTCTTCTGCCTGAACGAGACATTCGGCCAAAGCCATCAGGTAGAGGTAACGTTCTTCAGCAGTAGTAAAATGAAACTTCATCTGCCTCCAGAAGTAAGAATAGGACTCCCCCGTTGATGGGTTCCCCTGGCTCCAACTCCACCAGGTCAGGCATGTCCTAGTCAAGTTCGTGGTCACCGAATAATTTTAACTTCAGCTCTGCGGTCTTCCGCCCTATACGACGGTCTCTGGCAAATCCTATTCTCTGCTGGTAGCGAGTGTTAGGCGTGATATCCATAACGTTTTTCAAGAAATGCAGAAGGAGAAAAGAAATGCAGAGAAATGTAGAGTATACAGTGTTACCACCTTTATAACCCATACTTATAGCCCCAATTAACCTCATTTATTACTCCATAACCACCAACATTCCTTTATTACCTCCCTCGAAAACCAACAGTCAACTGTTCAACTTTCGGCTACAAACAATTTTTCTCAGCAAACGCCTCTACACATATTTTTGAGACCCTTGCTGAGAGGGGGAGAATGTAGTAGCCTACTCGCAGCCTTCTGCCCTAGTCAAACACTCGAAGGATACCTCGACGCCTACTCGAACATCTCGAAGCCCACTCAATCCATAAACAAGCCTTCCAAAGATTATCCGAAGACGAAGCTTCGACTCTGAACAAGCCTCGAAGACGAACTCCACATCACATCAGAAACACTTCGACATATCCGTACATGGTCGAAGTGTGACAAGACAGACAACCAGCTCACTAGACAAGACGGCGGCGTTGTTGGTCCTTACAGCTACAGTGACAGACCCAACAACTGCTACAATGTAGACAGACCTAACAACTGCTACAGTGACAGACCCAACATTTCCGGCGTCAATACCAACTCTGGGATACCCGCTCGATATCCGGATGGTAACCTTGGTGACTCAACCCTTCCTATGTTCTACAAATAGGAGAGATGGGGGACCAAGGAGAGGTTACAAAATCTCTCCCCTTAGCCCTTACAGTTTACCTTCAATCACCTTGTAAAATCCGATACTCGAACCTTCGACAACTCGACAGCAATAAAACACTCTTAAAAATCCTCATCAGAGGTCGTGGAAAGTGACATTCTAGGCCTCCACGCAAGTATATTGTTAGTATATTAATTAACCTATGGATTATATACTTGATCTCCTTTGATAAAGGATTAACCCCGTGGTGTAAGAGCCGACTTTCCCCTCTTACGAAGTTAGGCCCCTACAACAAGGGCATTGGTGCAGAGTCTCCAAAAGAAAGCTTTAGATTTGAGGTGAATGGCCTTCAGTTCAAGTATTTACTCTACCAGACTTTGGGCCTAGTGCTTCTAACTGCATCATGAGCACTGTTTACTGTGAAGGTACCATGAGGGGGATGTCTCCATATTCTTCTATCAACAAAGGCACTATTTATGGTTATATCACTGATATTAATGTCATGATCCTTGAGAAATTCATTAAACAAAGTTGGAGCCTTCTAACCCAAGTTATCAATAATAGAATTTAACTTGATTGAACAGCTTCTCCAAATAGCAGGGTTAACATCAACAGAATGGAAAAGAGAAATGTCTGAACCCGAACAGTCCCTCCAGAAATCAATTCTACTACCATCACCAATAAACCATCTAGAGTTGTTCACAACAATAATAGCCTCCTTGAGTCCAGGCCAGATAGAAGAGGCTTTGTAGTAGTCCAACAATATCCCATTTTTCTTTCTGAATTTTGCTTTAAAGAAATCAGCCCAATGCTCTTGTGAAGTTAGAAAACCCCAGCCCATGTTCATCATCATGGAAAGGTTGATATCTCTAAGCTTGTGAATGGCAAGACCTCCTTCCTCAATAGGCTTGCAAACTTTATCCGAGCTAATAGTGACTAACTTTCTCTTAGAGGAATCCCCAGACCACAAAAAATTCCTAATGATATATTCTCCTTTAATTGCAGAGGCAGGCCACTTTTATATAGTCATTGTAAATAGGGATGCTAGTGAGAATATACTTGATAAGAATGACCCTGCTTTGAAAAGAGAGAAGTTTACCACTTCAGCAAGAAGCTCTAGCTCTAATTTTGTCAATAAGATGAGAGATAGTGGTTTTAGAAAACTTTCCTTGAATAAGATGAATGCACAAGTATTTTTCTGGAAATATGCCCACAGAGAACCCAAATAAACTAGAGACAATATTTTTTCTTTGTACTTACATAGCCCCACAAAACACCCTGCACTTATCACTACTAATCCAGTGACAGGCTGAGGATTGATAAACTTATAGCAGAGTTTTCAAAGCTTTAAGACCAGCAAGCTTGCCATTTGCAAATATAATAATATCATCTGCAAACAGTAGATGGGAGGGCTGTGACAATCTTTCAGAGTCGCCATTGGTTTGACAATATTGTGAGATCTGAGCCAATTAATTCCCCTACTCAACACATCTTCCACCAGGCAAACAAAAGAGGAGAGAGGGGGTAACCTTGCCTAAGACCTCTTTCAGCTTTGAAGAACCCACAAGGACCACCATTGACCAACACTGAGATGTTTGCACTCTGAAGAATTACTTGAACCCAGTTGCAAAACCTGGAAGAGAGGCCAAACTTATTTAACACTTTAAGAAGGAAGATCCAACTCACAGTATCAAAAACTTGAGCAATATCATTTTGAGGGCCATATTTCCATTTCTTCTCTTCTTTCCCAGTTCATTTATGAGTTCAGAAGTCATCCTTATATTATTCTGAATGGATCTACCAAGAATAAGCCTACTTTGCTTCGGAGAAACAATGAGAGTAGCTATGATACTGAGTCTTGAAGCTTACACTTTGGTGATGATCTTGAAAATGAAATTGCTGAGACTAGTCCTAAAATTCTGCATAATAGATTGGTGGCTGTTTTTTGGAGCTAAGATGAGAAAATTAGAATTGAATCCATTTGGAATGGAGGAGTCCACAAAGAATAAACAAACAACATCACACAAATCCAAACTCACCACATGCCAATAATTATGAAAAAACATGCCACTGAAGCCATCTGGGCTAGGACAAAGAATAAACAAACATCACACAAATCCAAACTCACCACATGCCAATAATTATGAAAAAACATGCCAATGAAGCCATTTGGGCCAGGAGAGCTATCTCTACTTAATTCAAAAACTGCTTTCCTGCTTTCAACATTACTAAGAATTGAACTGAGAACTTCATTTTGATCAGCAGTGATCTTCACCAGATCTTCATTGATAAAAGATTATTCTCTTTTGAACTTTTCAGAATAGTAATCAATAATGTGTGACTGGATCTCTTTGACATCGACAGGAGAGAACCATTATTTGTGACAATTTTAGAGATAAGACTTTTGGTTTTTTTTATTCTTTGCAAAGAGTGGAAATAGCTGGTGTTTCTTTCACCCTCATTCAACCATCTAACCCTAGCCTTTTGCTTCTAGACAGAATCCTCTGTATCCAATAATTTATTCAGTAAGTTCTCCTTGGTAGCAGCAACATTAATCAAGTCATCATTAGAGGTTATTTTTAGTTGAATGTGCAGATCTTCTAGCTCATCGAAGCATTTGGACATGTCCTCTCTCATGCCACCCAAAGCAAAAAAATTTCAAGATTTGATGTCCAACTTCAGCCTCTGCAGCTTCTTCATCAGTTTATAAAGAGGGTCACCTCTAAACTCCAAATCCCAATAGCCCTTAACCAAATCATTAAATCCAGGAGAATCCATCCAAAATTTGAGAAATCTGAAAGGAATATTGTGAGGCTTAGATATACCTTTAAAAGCTCCCCACAATTGCAGAGTGATCTGAGTTTTATCTTGGAAGAGCTTTAGCTTTCCAATTCTCATACTTAGCAGCCCACAAATTGTTCAGAATAGCTCTATCAATTCTTCTATACATCCTTGTGTACCCTTTCTGACCATTATACCAGGTGAACTTCATTCCACTAGTGATACTTTCAATAAGCTTACAACCATCCAGGCAGTCATTAAACTCCTTAATAGCACTAATAGTTGGCCCTTTACCTCCTTGCTTTTCAGTTTGGAGTCTTATGATATTAAAATCCCCCAATGCAAGCTAAGGCTGGTTAAGGAGACTAATCTAAAAAAGATCTTGCCAGGGCATCCTTCTGCCTATTTAAAGAACATTAGCATGCACAACAGTAATTATATTACCCTCACACATCACAGTAATCTGTTGGTTAACGAAAGAGATAACAGTAGAAGTAGGCAGATTAGAGTTCCACACACCACAAATTCCCAATCCTATTAGCACTGTCATTGGAGATAATAGAATGATTAAAATTGTTGAGACCAAGCTTTAAACTATTAGAAATAGTGGGTCTAACTTTAGGTTCAGCTATGAAGATAACTTGAGGGTCATGGATTCTCACTAATCTATTCGGTGAAAGTCTAGACTATTTATTGGCATTTCCTCTAATATTCCAAAAAATAACTTTCATTGAGAAAATTAGATTTTCTTTTGGGACCTGGTGTTTGGGTGATTGGCCCCACTCCCAGATGCTACTTTAATATTATTTGAGTTCTTTTTCTTCTTGTTACCTCTTTTATATGTCTGCCAGACCCCTTCTTCAGCCACCAAGACAGCATCTCTGTCTTCATCATCTACTAGATCAGCCCAACTCATATTTTTATTCAGCAAAACCATATTAGTTTCTTTGAGGATTTAGGTGCATGGGGAGACATTTTCATTGATTGGAGGAGAGTCATCTGAAATTTTATATGAGGGAGAAGGAGAACCACAACTAACAGCTTGAGGAGAAGCAACCCCACTGTTATGTGATTTAGGAGTCTGAAAACTTGAATCTGAAGATCCAATTCCATTCTCTGCATCCTTTACAGCTTGAAATATGTTGAAAGTAGTGATTTGATCATTGATATTATTCTCCTCATCACTCTTAGTCTGACTTTCTTTACTTTAATTATTGTTCCCCTTTATCTTTTCGTTCCCCTTTGAAGGTTTTTTTTTTTTTTTTTTTCCTAATCTTTTCTTACGATTTTTGACACAGGGGCAGCCTCTAGATTGCCTTCTTCCTTGTGCTTTCTTGCTTCATCATGAGCTCTTCTATCTTTTGATACTTCTTCTCTCTGAACTTGAGCTCTGATTCCTCTACATTCTGATATGCTGTGCCCTATGTAACATTGACATGGGTACACGTGTTGGTTTTCGACACGGGTACGAGGTGTCGGACACGGCAGTTCCAAAAAAAAAGTGAAAACGCGGATATGGCCTTATACCTATAAAAATAGTATCATTATTCAGAATTGCGTACGAGGTGTCGGAAACTTTCAAAAATTATGTTAAAAAGTTGATCTAAGCAAGAAGTGTCCATTGGAGTGTCCACACGAGTGTCGAACATGTTGGGACATGAATTTTTTTTGAAATATGGAGTGTCCATGTTTCATCGGTTGTGCCCTACCATCTTGCAATGAGGCAGAATTTGGGAAGAGGTCGTAACTCCGCTCTTTGCCAAAAATCACCTTCCTCCACTTCAACACTTTAGTAGGAATAGGTTCTGCCAAATCTATATCCACCAAAACTTTAGCAAAGTACCCAAAGTCTTGAGAGACTGGGCTAAGATCCACATGAATTGGGGTACCCATAGTCTTCTCCATTGACATAAGAGAGTCCACTTCCCAGAATTCAAACTCTAATCTAGGGAACTTCACCCAACACAAGGCATGGGAATTTTTCTGCTTATTGGGTAAAAAAAAAAAGGGCTCGAAGGAGAGTCTTAAAAGCTGCTTATCAATAAGCCATGGGCTTCCCCTCCAAATTCGATTTTTGTCCTCATTATCCAAAAAAATTGTGAAGTATCCTTTCCCCACCGGTATGATTCTGCACAAACCCTGAGCTTCCAGAGACCAAAGGCAATCATTCTAACTTTAGAGATTTTGGTTTTCATTAAATCCAGTCTACTCACAAGATTGAATTTGTTCCTGTCGAGACCTCGTTTGTGTCGAGACCTCGTTTGTGAGCCTCAACTGGAATTTCTATCGACGGAAACTCACCTCATTTGCGTAGAGTGGGGAGGTGTTTAAGAGAGCAGCTGCTATCTGAACCATCCAATTGCTTATTCGCTGTATCAACATAAGAGCAAGACGAGAAACCACCCTCCAACTTTGATTTGGAAAAACGCAATTCTGACTCCCAGAGATCCATAACGGAAGAGCAAAAAAGAGGACAATCAAACCTCAAAAATCCAGGTCGAAATCACAGGGAATCGATCGATATTTGTTGGAGGAGAGGGTTTAATTGCCGAACTATTGCGCCGTTTTTTTGAGACAACCTTATCCTCTCTTTTTTCATAACCGATTGGACACAACACTGTGTTACATACTATATGCATTACTTATTAACGGGTGCATATATCGGCCTACTGTGTTGACCAACTCATCAAAGAAATCTTTTGTTTACCATTTTGGCAAGATTTTATTTTTAGCCACTTGTGGAAAATATTTATGGAGGAAAAGAGTCTCCAAATTTTACCTTTTTCATGATGGTCATTTTCTCTTGGCAGTCCTGGTTGGACATTCATTATTCTTGTGTGAATGACAATGAAAAATTTATCGATTGCATAAGACTTTTCTTAACTAAGTGAAGTATTTGTAGGTGGAGCAAAGGAGAACAATCAACCGCGTTAATGACGGCTACTGATTCAACCTTGCAGGTCTGTCTGCAGCAATTTTGCAGGGCAAACTTACATATTTGCTTTACACTGGTTATTCTACTAAAGAAATGAATATTCCTGTTTTGGAATTGATTGAAACTGAGTATTTTATTTTACTCTTCCTTTTTAACTATGCATAATGTCAAACTTCATGTCAAAATGCATCATTTTCGTGAAAAAATAAGTTGATTCCTTTATGTTTAAATTAACGTACTTGTCTCTGTAGGAACTATTAGAATGGAATGTATGCTATAGGGAAAAGTTTGGATTTGTTTTTCTCATTTGTGCATCTGGGAGGAGTACTCCTGAAATACTTACTGAATTGAAGGTACGAGGAAGATTCTGTTTGTAGTTCTGGAACTATGAGATGATTATTGTCTCTTCTTACGCATTAATATTTGTTTGTTGTATCTAATTCTAGAGATAATGTATCTTTTAATCTGCTAGTGGATCCATTATGTCACTGGTAAAAAGTAGGATAGTAATGAAGATTTACTATAATATAATATGATGTGTCTTGCCATATAATAAGATATATATGCTGCCCATTAATACGAAGAAGTGTTTGGTGTTGAAGTATATAGTGTGTATCCCACACATATACTCCTTTAGTCCCACATTGGATAGTAGGGGAACTAGATTATGTGATCCTACTTGTATGAAACAAACCATAAACATTAGGTACTTTAATCTTACATCAGTTAATCGTTAATCATAGAGAGTTATATTTTCTTTATAATGGGAATTAAGCCACATAATCTAATAATTAATGTTATATTGATCATTGTTGTTTCGTACCTTGTTACTTGAACAATTTTTATTTCAACCCAGGTTTTAAGCCTACTGTAGACTAGGATATATAGTATGTATCCCACACATATCCTCCTTTAGTCCGACATTGAATAGTAGGGGAACTAGATTAGGTGATCCTACTTATATAATACAAACCATAAACTCCAACTTTAGGTACTTTAGTCTTACATCAGGTAATCATAGAGAGTTGTATTCTCTTTATAATGGGAATTAAGTCACATAATCTAGTAATAAATGTTATATTGTTCATTGTTGTTTCGTACCTTGATACTTGAACAATTTTTCTTCCAACCCAGGTTTTAAGTTGGAGTTTTTCAGCGAAACAATTCCAGGTTTTCTACCCTTTTTATGGTTCTAGCTGACAATGGTAAGCCTTAGAGGGGGTAACATGTGGATTTTACCCCTTTTGCGGCTATATAAGGCATTAGGTTGATGAGGAACAACATAATTTTTTAGGATATGGAGCAAATCTCGTACTCAAGTAATCTTGGACATTAATCGTATGGTGTTCTCTTCCCATGGTGCAAAAAGGCCCAAGTGGCTTCTAGAAGTACTTTTCTTGAGGACTTTGTGGTCTTTGTTGACGCTTATCAAGCGGGATAAAAGGCCTCGGTGATAGTATATGGCGGATAATTACATTTGTTCCCAGGATCTGGACCGCCTTTCTACAGATGTGGGGATGTTACAGAAGGAGTTAGTGTTTGTTTTGTTTTCATGACTCTCATCTCGTGTTCGTCATGATTCTTATTTTCAAATTTTGTTGCAAGGATCGAAAAACTAATTTAGAGAGACTAATTCGAGTAATGGTAATAAAGAATATTGAATTTTCATGAGCAAGAAAACTTAGTGTGATAAAGATTTTAAACATACATTTGGTGATGATTACTTATTGTGGTCTTCTTCTTGCTTAATTACAAGTAAGATGGGTGTTATCACCCTTATTCTAGCTCCAAGATTTGGTAATTCTTATTATTATTCTTCTTCTCCTCCTCTTCCTCCTCCTCCTCCTTTGGAGGATGAATCATATTATACAACAAATCCAATGTATTCTTCTGAAGAAGAGTCACTCCCAGTTGCAAAGAAAAGATGCAATTTTGAGGTTTTGAAGAGAAGAGAAGAAACACTTGCGGTTTTGAAAAAGGTATGGAGAAAGTCTTGGTTTTATAAAGAAAAGGTATTTAAGGGGTTTTTGAAAAGAGAATGAACACTAAATAAAATTCTAGTTTCCCAATGTTGCGAGTTAGGGGGATAATGGTAAGGGGGAAATGTTTGGGGTTATGTTAAGTATGTGTAGAGTGTGCACACATGATTACTAATGGATTATAAACATAACAAACTTGTATAAGAAGAATTGCACATATAACTTGTATCACAAGAAACTCCCAATCTTATCCTATTGAGGATTTGCCTTTAAACTCTTTGCAAAATTTATCCAATCCCATAGTCACACTCACCTTGACATTCAAATTAGTCACTCTCAAATATTGCATTCTTCTTTCCTTCTTCATGCATATAGTCCTTTAGCCACATAAAGTGCTTACATTCAATATTTTCACAAACTAAGAATTTCTTACCCTTGCTTCCCCACTTGAATATGTAAATATACCCTTCCTCATTGTAATAGACACTAATAAAATATGAAATAAACGCTCCTTTTTATATTATCAAAGGCTTGTTATATCTTTGCGTACTTAATTATTTAATACGTATCTGCACGGGAAGCTCTCGAAACTCTGTCCAGGATGGATGAGAATGTGTACTTAGCTTATAGTCCAATAATGCATACTATCCTCCGAGAAATATGATTAGTTGTAAAGATATACGTCGTAATGGATATCATATTGAGACCATAACAGAAGATAAAACAAACATTTGTGTCTCAAACCAGAAGTATATTTTAGAGAAGCTTCAGCTCTACTTTTTGGGTTAATACTATACCATTATAAGAATGATTGAATCATTCTATACGGAGCCAAAAGTTCAATAATCCATAATAATAAAAATTTGCTTGAAAATTCACATGGAAATCCATCCAAAATGAAATAAACTCTCCATTTTATATACTTAAGCCTTGTTTTTGCTCGTTGTTCTTTGATATAGTCGAATAATTGAAATTTCTGTACTCACCAAACACTTGGTCACTAAAATTTATTGCCACTTTTCATTGACCATTCTTCATAGTTACTAACTCAATGGCACTTCATCTATTTCTATTCGTCCAGTATGCTGGTGCTGTTTATCTATAATTATCGTCCACTGCAGACAGAATGCTTTACTTGAACTGCCTTATTTTCCTAGTAGATCTTTCTTAATTCCTCTTGTAAGCCCACTTGATCAGAAAATCACAGTTATATACCAATAGAGAGCTGTAGTCTGATCTTTCAGACGAGGTTCTCTTGTTCCCTATATTTATTTTTATATTTGCTAAATTAGAAGGATTTTATAGCACAACCAAACACAATACAAACACACAAGCAGTCAGGTTAGGCAAACAAGCCTAGACTGCCATTAACAAAAACGAATATACTCTCTCATGTGTTCCTCTGTTCTATAAAGAAATAGGTCTCCCTACATGACTCTCAATCTCATCACCGTCACCTTGGAGTCTAGCTCCCCTATTTGCAAGGATATCAGAGTTGAAGTTAAACTCTCTCTCCAAATTGCTGTAACTCTGACTTGTGTCATTCTGTGTTTAGCTTCCTTCCAGTCACCTTCTACCATCCATGGTATATTGCTTGAGTTAAAAGTATTTACTGCAGCTGCAGCGTCAGATTCAATCCATGCTATCAACCACCCATTAGAGGCAGCACGTTGCAGAGCTTGAGTGATTGAAATACACTCTCAGCCATATAGCTTGTAGTAATGCCTAACCCCATGGATACAGTCCTTAAAATGTCACCAGTACTGTTTTTTATGATAAAGCCAATACCTCCCTTGCCTGGGTTTCCTTTAGCAGCACCATCTGTGTCGATTTTGACTTCATCTTCCTCAGGAAGATTCCAGTAACAGGATTTGATGATTTGAAGTTTTCTAGGATGAACAGGCACCCTTAGATGATGGATAATACTGAGTCTTCCACACTGTTATGCATTGTAGCTTTAGACAGGAAAGCTGTGTCTTGTATCTTCTCGTTCCCTATAGTGGTGATCCCAAAAGATCAACATTCCATGAAGATTAAATTTGAGACAGTAGGATTGATCCTCCTACGCCAGTTAAGCCGAAATCTCAATTACATTTTCCAAGTGTTCTAGGATAGTTACTGTGATGATTCTCTTCAACTGTCATTAATTTTATTATCAAGGTCTTTGGAAACTTTGGTGAATTTCATTCCTACAATATTGAGCGAAAGTTGAACGAAATGCAATGTAATATGATGTCCCTGTAGTACTTACTCATAAGTGCTTGTTTTGATAGTAACTTGACGTTCATCAGCCTTAAAGCATGAGCTAAGGCAAATAACCACTGCAGATTATATCCGTTGGTATTTTAAAATATTTATCTTAGGCTGTGCTTCGTACGCTGCAACGGGATATATTTCGTATACCGTTCAAATTGCACGGAGGTGCAATGCAGCATCTTGCAATGCACCCTTTTGAGAGTGATTGGTTTGCTTTGCAGTAAAACACTTTCTCTGTAATACCTTCTCTTCCTTAAAATCTTTACACCGAGAGAGAGAGAGAGAGAGGTTCAACAAGACTGCACGACAGTGCAGCTAGATTTCAACTGCAACCGGGTGCAAAACTTTGTTAATGGGTTTTCTCAGACTGCAACCCGTTGCAGCTGCACTGTGATGCATCAGCCGAATCAATCGCCCAACAGTCCTGATTCCGTAACCCGGTGCATTTGCAACCAGGTACGGTGAACCAAGCCCAACCTTAATAGCTTCTTACTTGTAGGCTTGGAGCATAATGAATTGCTTGTGAATTGTATAGATGGCATCTGAGTGTGAATTTTAAGTGTACATTCTTCGTAACACTCATGAAATACTTTTAGCAAGTGACATATTTGCATTTTTATTGGGAAACAATATTGCTTTCAGATTGGTTAATAATGCATCTTGTGGTTAAATGAGATGAGTAGCTTCAACGTAAACTTTTTTCTCATGTCCTTTGACTTTGGATTCCATGATTTCTGGCTCTTATTTTACATTTTTGTTTTCTTATTTAGTAAATATGGATTGTGTTTTGGCTGTCACAGAAACGGTACCCAAACAAGCCAATAGTTGAGTTTGAGATTGCAGCTCAAGAACAGATGAAGATAACTGAACTACGTCTGACCAAGCTATATTTTCCTATGTTATCGTCTTCTCCAAGTGTTAAGTCCACTAGCCTTGCAGCGAAAGCTGGAGGTATGGTCTTAATCTATTAAGGCATCTTCTTTGACTTCAGTAAATCATTTAAGAAGAGCCATCTTCTGGAGTCTCAGCAAATTGGTACTTTGGTTTAAACTCACATTATTAAACTTTAGGCTGTCCTCTTTACCACAGCCATCACCCTCGAGGTAACCAGCATAGCTTGTTGTCGGTTTTCAGAGAATGTGGTACAACTATAAAGCTCCAAATTGTGAGTTTAAATGTCAGACCAATTTGGTGAACCTCCGGAACTGGACACTTTATAGACCGTGCTCAGTTTGGTCAAAGTGCTACCCTTATGCTTTATCAACTTGAATGTTACTTTTTTACTGTATGATTTTGTCTTCCTTGCTTCTCTTTTGTGTGCTACTCTTAAGTTAGGTAACAACGACACGGATACGGGCGTTGGTGTCTGACACCACACGGGTATGAGGTGTCAGAAACGGCATAATTTTGTTAAGTACCTTGCAAATAGTATTGGACAAGTGTGCCAAGTGTCGGACACGTTTTATTTATTTAAAGTGAAGTGTCATTGTTACCTAGCTCTTAAGGTCTTATTTAGCAATTCCCAGATGATAGATGAGTTGTATTGCTGAATTTTAAGGTTGGTACTCTTAAACAGCCAAATATTTTGACCCAAACCTAAGTAGAAAACACTAGGATAACAACCAAAGTACTTGACCCGCACTTAGATAAAACATTAAAAATATGGTTAACATAGTTCGCATATATTAAGTGCACCTAATTGTTGTGGCCCTTTACAGTAATTCGTTGTTGCAAATGCCATTATTTAGAGGAAGGTTCAACTTGTATTAATGTTGACCTTATATTTGTAGAAAAGCTATATTTTGACTCTAAGATGAAATTTCACCAAGCAATTGGTGTTCGAATGACTACCCTTAATGAATGGGTCTTGGAATGACAAAATATCTGCAATTATACGCCTGGCTAAAGGCAATGCACTATTTGTTGTAGTATTTATCATAAATTGGGACTTGCGATTGGATGTATATCTTCTCTTGGTTCTAGAACATACAACCAAAAGTTTTGTTGTGTTTGAACATGTATAATATTACAAATTGCATTTTAAAATTAAATAGGAAAACATGTGTAGGAGCACGCTCCCGCTTTCCACGAGCTCGTATATTGTTCCTGGCCTCCTCACCCTTAGACGAGCACATACCTGGGGGAGCTTGTAGAACAACCCACTGGCCACATCAAAATAGAGTGTAACCGACAAGTATGTTTTATGTCAGGACCACGTGGAAAGGTAAAGCCTAAAACCCCGCAAAGGTAGTTGAGGCGTTACGCATACCACTTGAGTCTAAGCATCCTTAGGTCTAAAACCCTACCAAGGGTGGACCTAAGAGGGGATCCTTTTCTCAGAACCTCCATCTACTAAACCCTAACAGCTGTAGAGGAAGAGGGAGAAAAGACCCAGAGAGAGTTAAGTGTTGCCCTCCTCCGGTTAGGCGTGTCAAGCACCAAACGAAGCAACACTTATTGTCGTCCCTTAGAGATCTTTGGGACTACAACATGTTAGATCTATAATAGAGCCACACTAGAATTCAAGTGGCGAATTGCCATGTTCATCCACGATATATGCACCATCTTGGAGCAAATTATCTTAAATTTTGGTTCAAATTACGTCGTTGATACTGTCTGAATATGAAAAACATCGGCGTTATCCAGTACTGGGGTAGACATTCTACTAATTTATGTTCATCTGTTACATGCAGCTCTTGCCTATGTTTTAAGTGCTGAATCTAAAATTTGATAAAATTTGTTATTGTGCTGTAGAAGATCGTGTTAGCATAATTGGATCACATCTAACAGCAGGATCTGAAGCTTTTAATGCTATATCAGCCCATGGTCCAAGTAGAACACGTCCTCCTATCACAACCCACGTCTTAGATGTCTCTCGTGGATCTCCAGCTGCTGGTATTGAGGTGAAGCTAGAGAAATGGAAGGGTTCTCAACCAAGCCCATCGTTTAGTGAGGCATCAGATTCAGGTGGTGCGTGGGTATATCAAAGGACATCATCTACAGACAACGACGGCAGAAGTGGTCATCTGATGGAAGTAGTAGATAATGTGGAACCCGGGATATATCGCATGAGTTTCAACACTGGGAAGTACTGCCCTGATGGTTTCTTCCCTTATGTCTCTATTGTGTTTGAGATCAAAGAAAGTCAGAAAATGCAACATTTTCATGTGCCTTTATTGTTTTCACCATTCTCGTTAACAACTTACCGTGGGAGCTAGAGGTCTGCTGTTGCTTGGTTTTGGGAGACATCTTTTGAGCTGATAGGCTGTATTTTAATCTGTAAATGTGTTAGAATGAATTTGTAACTGCAATTCAATAAGCTTTCTGAAAATAGTTGATGTATGGCAAAAGATGTGAAATACAAAATTCTGAGTGTAAAAAACTTTATGTTGCATCCTAACTTATTTCGCTTTTGATAACAAAGATGCCAATATGGTTTATAATCCCCAAGTTCTCATGACCTCTCTATCTAGTGCGGCATCATTCAAATTGCTATTTTAAGTGTTAGCTTAGATATCTAAGGTCATGAATCCCCCTTGTATATATGTGGCCGTGACCCCGAGTGATAGAAGCCATAGGCATTTTAAAAGGAGCTCTCCTATTAATTCTTCAACCATGATAGGAAACAAAAAACAGCCAAACAGGGTGGAATTCTTTATGTAAAAACCGCTTTGACATTTGAACATGTCAAGCATCAAATTCAAAATTTCAAGCTCCATGGCAACAAAATAAGTGTGAAAACTGAAGTTTCTATGCTTGAGTTCCAAGCTCCAAGGTCCTTGAGAGAGAACAAAACTCGTTTTAAAAGATTGGATGCATGCATAACTGTTATGCGCCTCATCTTAACCAGCTCAGTAAAACTTAAAAAAAATCACTCAAAAATGGTGAGAAACACAAAAAAATGGTGAGAAACACAAAAATATATGCTTCTTCTAATGTTAGAAGGGCACAACAACTATATTTAGTTTCTCACCCATTTATAAAGTTAAAAGTTGTGCGCAAAAATATTGCTGTTTTCACCCTTTTTGAGTGGGATTTTTTTCACAAAATTTTGATGGAGATGGGTTTGAAGGTTGTTTTGCTACTGAGTTTTATCCGTTCCACCAAGTACTTCTGGTGCATTAAGCTGGTGGTCTGAACCTCCGGCTCACCAGGCACCAGCTCCAGCTCCAGCTCCAAAACACTGCGGTACGGCCTACTTTAAAAAATAGCGCCAAACGATCGTGTAAAAGCACACAAAATGGCATAACATCCTTGCTATTAAAGATAAACACGCAAATCAAAATTACCTTAATAATACCCATATTCATAACTAAGCATCTCCAAGAGCATACTTTTGCAAAACTCCATTCCAACAAGGGTATGGTGTTGAGCATACTCACCCCCATACCCCTCCAAAGTAAGCAAATTCGGAACTTGGTGAGTGGTATGTGCATACTACTTTGGTAGGTCCCTTACAAATATTTTATTTATTTATTTCTTTTCTCTCTAATAAAGAAACATTGTGGGTCCCAATTTTTAATAAAAATCTTCTCTCTTTCTCACGTAAAGTAATATTGTGGGTCCCAATTTTAATAAAAAACTGAATTTGAAGAGAAATCTATTGGAGCAAAGTGGTATGCTATTCCGGATACTAGTATTCAAAACTGGAATAACATACCTTCTTTATTGGAGATGTTCTAAGAAGGTGTTTTTGGTCCTTGAGATGCAACTCCGCATCAGCATTACAAGTTCCAACAGTGCCAACTTCTTATCGTTGATATTCTACTTGTTAGACGAGCTCTGAATTCCTACTGCAAGCTCTGAATTGGACTAGGCTTATCATTTTTCATTTCAATATTTTTAGATAGGTTATTTTCAAAGTGGTTTTGGCCTTTTGTTTTGTTGTTGTATGAATCTCAGTTTTTGGAAGCCTCCCTCATCTTAAAATAGTACTCGTAAGGGCCTAATTTTGTAGCTCCAATAACTCTTATACCAAATGTACCTATGGCACAAATATAATAATAGAAAATATAAATTGACACAGGTTTTAGCGTGGAAACCTCTTAATATGTAAAAACCACGACCTATGTCTGAGGATTTAGAAAAATGACTTTATTGCTTGAGACGGATATCTCTTATTTACAATTTGAGATCTCTTGAGTTGAATTTTTTTGGTCATTTCTCCTCTGGAACTTATCTTTTTTATAGATCTCATCCTCAGTTTGTTTTGGTAGGTTAGCACGTTCTCTTGGAATGGGGGATAGTGGGAGTTACTTCTGTAACTGCTAGTTCGTGGGAGACAGGTGTCCTTGACTTATTCTGTTTGGCTTGGAGTGCTCGAGCTACAATATTCTTCAGTTTGTGGTCCAGGTGTCACTGTTGACAGGGTGTATGCCATGTATATATTTGCATGAGTTTGGCATGATACTAGTTCGTTGCTACCTTAGCTCAAGGGACAAGTCCCTACAATCGCCCTCTCTCAGCTGAAGGCACGGGTGTCTTGAGTTGAAAAGTTTCAATCGAGCTTGTTTTTGGAATGTGAATAGGTTTTGTCTGACCAAGGTAATTATGGACTTTACTGATGTGGATGTCTTCTTCACAGAATTGTAAAGCACTTGTGGAGATTATAATGCTGTAATAATGTGACTGTTGTAAGTGGCTATTGGGTTTCCCAGAAGCTATTTCTTTCAATGATGACTGCGTTGGGAATTCTTTTTTGTATTAAATGTAGTTCCTCTTTAAGTATTGTTGTTGGTGAACTGACGGCTATTATTCTACAAATACTATCATTTCAAATCTTCTGCAAGTACTCTTTTTCTCAGTTTCATTGTAAGTGAAAAATGTTGACCACCAGACTTCAAGCTTATGAGGCTAGAGTTCTTGCCAAAATGTAAGAATTATAATTTTGCTACTTTGAGACCCAGTCCCTTGATATTCCCACGCCTATCTCTGTCTGTCCTACCTACCAAGGTATGACGATCTATGAGGCAGTAAGTTTGTATGACAAAATAATTATGTATTCCTCAAGATGAAGTTGGCAGTTTGGATAAGTCTTTATTTTGTTAGGGTGGATAACTTTGACAGTTGTGAAGGTTATCAGTTAATATCTTTTTGGCGTAAAAGATGGGATTGTATTTTATCGTACTCTTTATTTATAAATAAGGTAGTAGGCCAATGTGTAAATTAGTGAACATGGTGAGGACTTACTCTAAGAGAATTCGTTATGCTGTTGAGGGTCGTTTGGTCATAAATGTAGCAAAAATTCATGAACGGTTGTTCGGGCGTCTCTGGTATGATGCCGAGCTGCCTGTATCTGTGTTACAACATGAAGGAATGACGTCAAGGAAGAGAGATATCGAGGTGGATCGTCATTTATGGTATGATGTGTTTCGGGACATGATCATCGACCGTGAAGCTCGAAAGATTGTTGTAAGAGAGATTGCGTTGGATGAGATAGTAGATGAAGATGAGATGATTGCTAGTGGCGAGGTGATTAGATGTAGAGTTGTAGGTCATTTGGGATGTTTTAGATGTAATTACTTTTGAGAGCTCATTTGTATTGTAAGTTGAAATTTGTAATGGGGTTTAATAAAAATAAAATCTGTTATTTGGCTTTGCGTATGTACCTCCTTGTTATGTGGATTCTGTTTAGATATTTTTGAAATTTGAATTTTTATGTGAGCATAGGTAGTATCGTTGATGCTAGTATAAATAAATTAGGTTGTGTAATTGAGCTTTTGGTATCCGTATTTTGTGAGAAATGATTGTAATTTGTAGTTCGAGTGTGTTGTGTAGTGAGTTGTTATAATGGAATTGGAAAGACCTCAGAGGAGGGCGATTCAGAGAGAGAGAGATTCATTTAATGAGAGGCATGGTGGTAATGATAAAAGGTTGTTTTTCTCCAAAAGGCATGAGTGTATTGAGAGAAGTAGTGAAAAAGACGCCTCGGTTGGAAAACCGAGGGTGGCTTACATGAGTTAGAGAAAAAAAATGTTATAAATACCCTTGTGCTCTCTCCTGTCAAACGTTTGCAGAAAATAGAGAGAAGAAAATCTAGAGAGAGAAAAAGAACTTTTGATAGCAGGGTTGTGAGCGAAAAAACCCAAGAGAAACTAACTTCTAGAGAGAGAAAGAGATCTTAACCATTATTGTAGAAAGAGTAACCCAGAGAGTGCTCATTGTGTTCAGAGGGAGGAAGTTGGTATTTGCTTGGAGGAGAAAAAACTGCCATTAGTGGTTTCTGTGATGAAGATGGAAACGTTTGCCGTTCCAAACTCATTTTCTATCGTTGAAGGTTAGTGGTCTGTATGAATTTCTTACTTCCGTGTGGATTTGATTGTTGTTCTATGTTTTTAATGATTTCTTATAATGGGTTTTGAATTTTGAAAAACTCTCTGTATTTGGAATGTCTGGTCACTTACTGTAAGAGGAAAAAGTAAGTTTGAAAATGTATTGTCCTAAATGTTAGATGGATAGGTACTGTAGAAATATATCAAAATAATTTATTCTAATTTTTTTATTTTTTTATTTGAACTACAAGAATCAAGGGGAAAATATAGAAATTGATTAAAATACTTGGCCCTTTATGTAGGTGAAGATGCGTGTAAAAGAAATAATAAATAGACTTTCTTCTTTTTAGAGCTTTTCGTTCGAGATGGATCCTTCCACCTAGGGTCGTTCGATTGCTGAGGAAAATGTAGGGTGTGAGGGTGCAAACTCTGTGGGGGGCAAACTTATAAATAGTAGATCGAATGATGTCATTTTGTCTGTCGAGGAGGGGGAGGTTAATTCGGAGAAGAGTGAAGGGGAGGAGCAGGTCGAGTTTCTTGATTTTCCAGGTATACAACATAGGTATCCTGAGGGTTCAGATGTTTGGAGGGAGTTTTGTAAATTGAAGGGTAGTTTAATGGGTGTATGGGGGGTGATGGAGCATGGTGGTAGGTCGTTTAGGGAGTATTTTGACGAGGAGGGAGATAGCTTTTACTTCCTATTGCTTGATTTGAAGTGGGAGAGAGCTCGTATGGGTATTCCTGACTCCATTATTCTTGAGTATTTCAACGGGGATCGATCAGAAGACCTTGAGGATGGGTTTCTATGTTATCTTGCCCAGTTTGAATATGGGTTAACCGTTCCTATGAGCAATGTGGCGAAATGTATTATGAATGGGGTTAATGGTTATCTTGCTCAATTGAATGGTAATATGCATGAGGTGATAGATGTAAGTGAAGCATTGAATGAGAAGTGGGCTAGTAAGGGGAAAGAAAGAAGGTTAACTACTTAAGATGTTTTGAAATTCTATAATATGAAGTTTTTTGACGCCATGGGGGGTGCTTATTTCTCTTCTATCTCTTCTTGACCTCTTTTCTTCGACCTAAATTCTGGGGGGATGGTGTGGAATGATAATCTTTTATGGGTGAGAGGGAAGTACTTACAATAAGCTGATAAGATCACCCTGCCTCTCTCATATAACTCGAATAAGAAATGTAAGTAGATTCACTAACTTTGACCTGTATATATTTATGGTACTCTGTTTTTAATAATATATTGTTGTGCATGCAGATCTTCGTTCGTCTGTCAAGAAAGAAGAGTCCTTGATTGACGTAGTTGCTCGAGAGGAAGTTGAGCTTGAAGCAGTATTGGACGAGCTTGAGATTAGCAAGAACAAGAGAGTTAATAGAAAATCTGCTAAAGTCCAAAAATATCAAGTGAAGAGGAAGTTGGTTGGGGGAAAGTCGTCCACTGGCACTACAACAAAAAGGTTAAAAAACGAGGGCAGTAATCCGTCGTTTTTACTTTAAAACGAGGGGAATTGCCGTCGCTTTACCCGTCGCCGCTTGTTAGCCGTATTTTTTTGCGTCACTATTGGTCGTCGTTTTTTTAGGGCAATACGACTGCTCACACCCGTCGCTAAATTGCGACAACACGAACCATCGTTTTTCTCCAGTAAAACAAAGCGTTAACGACTAAACCAGTCTGTCGCTTAAATGCTACTATAGCATGTTGTCGTTTTCCCCCTCCAAAACCATGTTACTTTCACAATTAGCGACGGAGTACCACCCTCGATTATGTAACAACGTCAGCCCCAACGGTCGCCAAAATATGACTAAGCAAACTCGTCGCTTTTGCGGCTAACATTAATAGAGAGAAACGACGGCCAAAGCCGTCGTAAATATTAAAAATAATTTCAATTTTTTTCCCCCTATTTTGATTCATTACAAAAATGCAATATTATACTGAAATAAAAAATTTCATTCAATAAAATTCATTAAATATCCTTATTCAAAATATATTAGCCATCATTATTCTAAAAATTGTTAACAATGCATAAGATTAGAATCAGTAATAAAGCAACTTTCTCCATCCATAACCACAATCTCGAAAGCTAAGTCTTCTTTGAACAGCTTGTTTCTCATGGAAAATAGAGACATTTTGTATTTGCATGCTCGAACTTTGAAAGGTCTCAGAACTCTTGGCATATTATATACTCATGGAATATCAAAATATCAATCACCCTCGCCATCAATAGGGAACCTGGGATAAGTACAAACAAAATATGAGGAACCACAAACATAAAATATGAATAATATGAAAGACAATTGAATTCAATGAAATTCAGCAAGGTGGGGCTTAAATTTTTAAGTTTTGTACCTGGTCAACTAATTATGTTCATGGAAAGCATTGGAGACTGGTGATGTTCCATATAAGCAAAATCAATGAATCAAGTATTAGTTTTTTCTTCATTCAAACATAGACATGAAAGTTAAAAAAAAAACAAATACTATCAGAAGTGGAACTTACAATTTGGAGCTGAAGAATGAAGACTAACTTTAGAGTTCAAGAGATTGGCATATGCAAGCTGAGACATTATAAGCCAAGCCAAGCCAAAGAAAGTGAACGCTTCAGACATATCGTGATTGCAATGCTCATAATCCCGGGTCAAAACACTAATCAGATTCAAATCAACAAGTAAATCAATGGTAATAAGGAATCAAATATGTGATATGTTTCAAGATATCACCAAACATTCCTATAAGATTGTCATATCTCCCTCAGCTGCAATAGAACAACCTGAGAGAAATGAGACTAGGTAAAGTCACCGTAAAGATAGCTGGTGACATGAATATAAAATAAAGGTGTATACTACATAATAGTTTTTCATAAAGTTAGTATGAAAAAACATCAAAACATGGCTATTCTCTCTTTCATCTTCCCACCTATCCCTCTTTATCTTGACGTTACTGCAAATTATTGAACGCTCAATTCCTGTAACTTCCATCAACTCCAACAGAAAGAAGAAGAAAAAAGTCACAAATCATGAGGGGCCACTATAAGACTCAACCAGAAAGGAGAAAAACACAGTCCCACTTATACATTGGGTGAAAAAGCGTTAAACAGCAAATGAAAAAAAAAATGAAGGTGGCGGGACATTTTTCTTAGTTGGAAGCTTGCTGCTTCTGATGAGAATTGAACCAGGAACTCTGGTTTTTCAAGCAGCGATCCCTACCAACTGAGCAAGCACTCATTGGCTAGGTAGTGGGACAAAGTTCAACAAACTCAAAACTGTGGTAATGGAAGCCAACAGCAAAATCGACCAGCTAGCTGTAGCAGGCTAAAATATATCCTACTGGACGAGCACATTCATGTCAGGTAATGAGGCTGGAAGCTCAAACTACTAAAACACGTTGAAGCGTGCGCTTACAAGAAAGTTTTCCTTAGCCCTTTCATTTTCTTAGTTTTATTGGATAATTAGTTCTATCTTAGCCTTAACTGACCTGGTTATACAAACAAACATAAAAGCATATATTATACGTCAATAATATGGATACTTGATTGAGATATGTGCCTATTTTCTTGCGAAGAAAATTTAAACTTTAATCTTCTTTTATGTCATACTTATAGTTCTCCAAAACTATCCAAAGACTGAGTGGGGGGTGCCTTATACTCAGATAAGAAGCAGTATTCTCCAATTGGCTCATCACTCAACCCCAACTAACACAGACAACTGCCAGTTGCCACACCTAATGTAAATGAGTGCAAATGCACTTCAATGTTCATCTAAGATGCATCAGAGTATATAAGAATCAGTCTCCCAGTAGCATATAAGGATAAGATTCAGGGTATTAGAGGAAATTGGATATCTACTGACAAAATCATCTACGATTTCGCCAGAAGATTGAAGTAATAAGAGGAAGATGGAAAATAATACGGTCTGAGATGGCCCAGATAAGTACGAGCTGTGCTAGAAGGGGAAAACAGCCTGAAAAGGAAGAAAAGAAAAACCATTAATAGACTTGGACTGACTGAAATTTGCCACCTTCTTAAACATCACTAGAACTTTCACATTGTGAACCTAATACCACTTCTAAAGAAGCGCAGGGTGGAAGAATCGAAGAGAAGAAATGCCTATAAGCACTAGGAGGATAGCAACAGAAAAATGGTCCAGACAAATCCCAGATACTGGCATTCAGTTTAGAGTAAATCTGAAGATTGACTGCAACAGCAATAACTGCTGCAGCATAAGTTGCTAATATGAAGAAAAACAAGTGCAGTAATACCCAAATCTCGAATTGAGACAGCTCAAGTCCTAGTTATATGAGATTATCAACTAAAGTAAAGTAAAACAAAAATATCTTATAAACATCTCATTAAAAAAAACGACAACACTTTCTTGATAATCTACCGACCTGAAGGTCAGTATGCACAAAAATATGGTCAGAATTGTGAAGCTTCTAAGAGAAAAGTAAGCAACAATGATAACCCCTATCTGTGCTCGAATCCTAAAAACTAATCCTACATAGCAGATAAAGCCAGCCTGAGCACACTGAGGTTTAAGCTCAAGTACAACCTAGTCCTAACCGCAAGGACACACAGAGTAGCATGTCTCAAAAGGGCTGGTAGCTGTAAGTATATTTTAGGACGACTTCTATAATAAAGAAGATTGTCAAGATAAATACAACAGGAGTCTCGGGTGACATGGATATATCTCTCGTCCACTTTTCTATAACAAATATCTTAAGCCATTAAGAAAAGTATAGAGTCAGGCAGAACAATTCATGTCGCTTTAGAAATTTGCTTTATTTTTTCATTACCTATCCCATGCTGACGAACCAAATTACTTCAACATTTAAGACAATAAATGTCATTTTCTGACTAAATGGTCATATTAATTCTTGATTTATGTTTTAGTGTGAACCAGGATAAAGGAAACACATATACAATAGGGTGCAGAGTACTTATCAACACGTCAGAAAGTTCATGGCTGAGTGAAGATTCTGCAGCACATATGTCAACCAGCTGCTTGAAGGGTGGACGGCACACAACTATCGCGTAGTTTACCCCATGGCTTGCAAAAAAACACGCGTTTGTAATTTCTTATTATATTGAACCAAGCTGCTAGTATGTGATGAAAGGAAAAAGGTGCCTAGCTTGAAAATTTGGCCAACAAAAACAAGGAAACTGGCTAAAATAAAACAGTACCTGTGAATCCTTTTGAAAACTGCCTCAAATAACATCCAGTATATAATAAGCCAGACCACCGCTAGACTCAAGTCAAACATTCACGCTATGGATACACTTGATTTTCCAAAGCTTAATTCAGAAGCTCTAGATCGTTGCAAATGCAAGTAGAGAGTTCTTGGTTTTCTAACAAATGGGCTGCCTATTTGTTTAGCTCCAGATAATATTTTACGAAGGGGGGCCCTTTCTCAACCAAAGACCAATTTATCAGCCTGTCAGCACTTAAGCCGTTATCCACCTACACATAAAGGATTTTTAGAACATTACTACACCAAAACGGAAAATTATAGGACACAAAATAAACTGATAATGCTGGACATACTTGTGCAGAGCAAAGAAAGAAGCAAAACAGTAAAATAGTTGGAATCATCAAGAAAACAAAAGTTATATGATTTAACAGTTAATAATCTCATACGTATGTGGAAAAAAAATAATATCTACTCGTCTTAGATCATCTACGATCAAGGGACATAGCATCAGCACATAATAAAAGCATAGATCTACATCCAAATACAAATGGTAAACTTTAACAATGACACGTGGACAACTAAACAATAATACAGTCTTTAGTTAGACGTATAACCATTCTCCTTCTGATCTCATCAAATGATTGTGTATCCAACTTGTCTATGCTTGCACATGGTTCAAAATTTATCCAGAGGAGACCCACAAAGTTACCTACATTCAGTCCAGCAACTTCCGATGGTTCAAATTATTCGGTGAAAGAAACAGATAGTGTCAGACCGGGAAACATTGATAAGCGACATCCAACAAATAAGCTATGAAATTCATAATAATATGTTAAAATGTTAGTCGGGAATCACAGGTTTATCGAATATACAAAAAATCTACGAATATATTTGCAACAACTCCTACGTCAATAATCGGGCATATCCAACAGATTCAGAAAGTTGGTCAAAACTTTTATAACCTCAAAAAGAGGCAATTATACATTTTTTTGGATCGTAAATTGTCACCTAATAGCCCGCAATGTCAAACATACTGCTAACAGTCATAGGACATATCTTGCCCCCCCCAAAAGGAACAGTTGAGGTCAAACCCCCCCCCCCCGCAGAGAAAAAGCTTCCCTCCTGCAAACATGTTCACGTCACACACAATGTTATCTGTTGGGATATAGGATAAATAAATAGAGAACAAGTTGATATTCACCAGCCAATCTGTATGCCAATAGACAGAAATAAGATGAGGTAAGAACATCTCAAGAAGGGTGCTAATTATAGTCATTATTAAAAGGACTAAAAAGAGGGGCATAAATTCTGATCTTCTATGGAACAATGCCAATGCCCTATATTTGAGGGATCTGTGGCTTGGCACCACGACACAAGGTGATTTTGGGATCTTTGAGATGTATCGATAAAAAGATTAGACAGTCTCCAAGTATCAACTCTGGAGGCTATCTGCTGGGGAATAATTTAATCTTAGACAGAAAGTTCTTCCGTTGACAAAGAAATCTATTACAAGAGTCAATTAAAAAACTACGCTGGTCAGCAAGGTCTATATCAACTTCGAATTTTTCACCAATAGTTCCTCCGTAAGAGTCCTTTCAATTCCAAAAACAGGAGATCAAGAGAGGTAGCGTCGTGCCTCTTAAAAATACATCCCTGTTGATTGAGAATTGTTGTTCTCTCTCTAGGCCTTTGTCTGTTGCAAAACTGGTACCTTAAATATATGATAAAAATATGAATAGACTAACCAAGACGATTACATTTGAAAAAACCAAAATGAAACCTCTGGACTCAGCCATATTAACGCGACGACAACCAAAAATATTGGGATTTAAGAAAGGACATACTGACCAAGAGCTTGGATGGAAATAGCTCAAACACCTCTTGCAGCATCTACTCGGCAACTTAGTCTACACAAAATGTTACAAACTAAACTGTACAGCGACATGAATAACAGCAAAATTAAAAAATATACTAATCAATATTAACGATTAATCCTTTTGGCAAGTGACCACATTATGAGCATCCACAGAAGGACTAAAGTGACCCAGATGCCTTCAGAATAGATCAATAGAATCATTCTGTGCATCTGGTAATGATGACATCACGAATCTGTTTATATCGCAATATGAAGGCCGGCTCACTAAGATGAACTAGACTCTGTATCAGACTTAAGAACAAACCCTATGCACATTTCTTCCACTTAATCCATGAGATCTTTACTAACAGAATGAGTGTTGGCACGAGGAAAACAAGGATTGCACATCCTTGTCCAGCATGCGATTCCACAACGACACGTCTTTGCATCAACGAAAAATCAGGTACAAGGACCTGCCGAGTTGGATACTTAGAATAGGATAACTTAGAATCTGTTCAAGTCAGTTTGCTGTTCTTAAGGGACAACTTTGAGTTTTCCATCAATCGATCACATCTGACAACTATTTTGGGCAGGCAAAGTGCTGATATTGACGCCAAATGAATTTTCCTCAGTGTGATTTGAGATGAAAAGGGAATGTGTTAATGTAGAGTAAGAATTGCATGCGCGCCGCATATATGTGAAACATAGAGAGAGCTTAAAGCTGGACGACGGGATTTACTACTGGCGGGTCGTTGGCATGGTAGTGTCTCTGCTTCGTACAGTGTTTTGCAGCTCTTGGTAATAAGGATATGTTTATTGGTGCCAAAGTTGGATGGAAAGAAACTAACTGGTATGTAGGGCCACACAAAACGATCATATTGATGTCCACCCATCGAACACATACGTACAGTGTAAGCTTCAAAGTGGACAACACATCCCAAACACTTAAATACAGGTAAATTTAAAAACCAAAAACTAATACAACCTTGGAAAAATAATTAAAAACAATAAATCAATTGACGAGTAAATTGCACTACAAGTGTGAGCTTAAACGTAGAAACTCTCACTGTAGAGATCCAACATACATTGACCATGATTTCGAATTCCCCGCATGCCCCTGATGTGGAATACAGGTCTGGAGTCTACAGTATGTCATGTCATTACTGGCAACTATTAAGATAAGAGAATTTAGGTCCATTCAAGTTCCAGGTTTCTTAATTCCGTAAAGTCAGCTGCAAAAATCATACGAGAAGATCAACACTATACTGAACAGTACGTAGTTGAAAACCCATCCAAGCATAAGAGACTGAACGAATATAGAAGTCTTTAAGAAAGCTTAGTAGAGATAAAAAGAGTCAAAATAAACCCTAAATTAAAGATAAAAAAATCTAAAAGGTAGAGATGGAGAAGTTGTAACATGATGATGATTTGAGAATATAAATCTGGTCTTGCGATAATTTCAATTACAATTTCTAGGGTCAATAAAATCGTTCGGAAATAAAGAGCGAGACTAGTGAAATTGTTTAAAAGGCGGGGATGTGAAAATAAGAAAAGGGTTAAACCACGCGAAAAAAAAAAACAACAAACACGACAAAGACGAAAAATGCGAAGGCAGTTAGGCGATATTGCGTTTTATTTCTTTTCTTTGTTTGTCTTGGGGCATGAAGTCGTTTCTTAGTAGTTTTGTATAGCCTTTTGTTGTAGTGTGGAGCGAATATACCGGGGTGAGAACACGCCCATGGACATGGGCTGGCCAGTGCTCGAGTTCTTATAGTTCCCAACAATTGGCTTGAGGCACGACCTGGAGGGAGGGGCTCGGCGGAAGACAGGTCGAAGGCCAATGGGAGGACGAATTGGTGGAAACGGTGCTGTGACCTCCAGAGGATAAAGGTGCGGAGGGGGAGTTAGTCCAAGAAGAGAAGATTGCGAGGACAGCCCCCAGTCCTGTTGGTGAGAGCCGTAGAAGGCATTGTGGAAAACGCGCTTGGTAATGATATGCTTGACGAAATGAGGGCGAAATCAGTTGTGGCCTTTGGCTGAGTCTGTCGAAATTGATCAATGGATCCCGAAATTGCAGGGTAAGTTAAATATTGGGATAATAGTCAATTACAGTAACACTCTTACCTTATTTCATGTTATAGCGTTTCACTGCTTGAAGGCGTTGTGTCTTGGATTGGTGGAAGGAAAAGCCGAGCTGGAGAAGGATCTGACCATGGGAATGAGCTAAGTTGGTAAAAGAGAAGTCAAGTGCAAGAAGAGACGTCTCGCTGGTCGATCTCGAGACGGAGATTGGAAGACCTCTCTTCTAGGAAGTCGTTGATAAGTCGGCGGAAATGAAATCGCTACAACTATAAGCATTTCTTTAGCCGGGGATAAGTTGGCACACACGGCTTCAGGGATGAGTGGCTACTCCGATAGGAGGAGGTGTGTATCTGGAAGGATTGATTACGGAGTCACTGGGCCTCTAGACGAAGAAAAGAGGGCGGAGTAGAGAGGACTCTGCCTTGGAGATGTTGTCGGTTGTTTACAATATTTTTTTCCTACTAACGTAGGCAGAAAACAAGGAAGGGATGAGCGGGAAAAGGTAGACTAAGATATATTTGTAATGTTTGTTGAAGATTATGTTATTACGGCAGGCAAACGTTTGTATTGGAATATTCTTGAGTAGCAAATATTATCAATTGTTGATATTGTTTGATATGAAGATTGTTATGTGTAGGAACTTAACGAATTGCACGTCACAATTGAGGCGTTAAAGAAAGAACTCATTAGAGAGAAAAATGTTTCAAATGCAGCAACTCTCTTAACTGGATGCACTGGGGTTCAGGTTAGAAAATATAGAGAACTTAGTGAAGATCACTAGAGAGATTTATGTGCAGCTCGCTTAGGATGAGCCAAAGATAAAATAAAGAAGGACGAAGTAGTTAGCAAAGATAGGAGTAGGTACCTTAAAATTTGACATTTCCTTCCTGGTGGTATTAGAGAAAATACGCCGAAAGTAACCAAAGGCCATATAAAGATGACCCTCCTTCTAGATCCTAAAATTAGACAGTGAGAGAGGGTTAAAAGAGGCATACCTTAAAATGTTTGAAGGTCAACGCATTTATCTAGATCCCGAGATCGTAGAAGTATTGGCCACCAGAGCAAGAAACTTGCATAACTTAAAAGCTAAAGAAGTATCAGCTTGTGCCGGCGTGCAATGATATATATATGACTTTATTGTAATATTTGTAATTGATTGTTATGTGAACTGTTGTGATGTACGAATTATTTTTCTACGAGGAATATCTATAGCACATAACTTTCAAGTTTTGGAATAAGAGAGCGAACGTTTGTGAGGTCGAGTTAGAAACTGTGCGAGGTCGGTACAAATCGTTGTATGAACTGATCGAGAAATTGAACTTCAATTTGGACCAGAGTCGTGAGTCTTTGGAAAATACTGTCGAGTTAAATATGAAATTGGTGGTAAAAGTGGTTGAGCTACAAGAGCTTGTAGAGAAAAAGGAGACTGAGTTTGTCAGCGTTTAAAGCAATGTGGAGAAGTTGAATGGTCTTTTAAAGAAAAAGGAGGATGACATTTCAAGTTCCCAGAGCTATATAAATAAGCTTGTTGAACGAGTACGGAAACTGGAAGTAGAACAATTAATTGCACGAGGTAGTTGAACGGAGTTGGTGGAGAGATTGAAGAAGAAGCATAGCGATGTAGTTTATTCTCAAGATTGCATCAAAGGTTTAGAGGCGAACGCATGGGGTGCAAAAGGGGATCTTAACAATCTTAGGGAGCAATTGAAGGAAAAAGAACTCGAAGTAAAAAAATTTATCGAGCAGATAACAATATTGGAGGATGATTTGGCATACGCTCGAGCGGTAGTAAGGAATTCAAATGAGCGAATAAGAAATATGGAGGCCGAGCTGACGGATTCCCGGACTAGGGAGGGGGATTTGAATGAAATGATCTAAAAATTGGAGGCAGACCTTTTAATATCCAAACGAAAACTTAAGGAAGATGTCGATCATAAAGTATACAATCGGATTAAAATGGATGAATCGATGGATATGCTGAGACAGATGAACGAGTTTATAACAGTGATGAAGGCGCATCATGTTAAGGCCATTTTCGAAACCTCTGAAGAAAAAAGTCATTGTAGTAATTTGGAAAGATTGCTAAAAGATGCCAGGGAAAGGGTTTTGGAGATCGCTGTACCTAACCGAGACAAGCTCGCAGCCGGTGCAGTGTATTAGAAAGAGATGGTAGCTTGCATTATTTGTGTGTGAGATTAAGATAATTGAAAAAGAGAGAGACACTATACATGATAAGATGATTGCCAAGGGCGTAGAGTATGAGATGAATTTAATACGGTCTGAATATTTGGAGCACTTTGTGTCCTACATTGGTTGCATTAATCAAGAAAGAGTTGATCAAGGTAGAAAGATTGTTGTTACTAGAGCACCAGAATTTAGAGCTTCTGAGGTTGGAGGAAGTTCAATTGATGCACGCCAAAAAGGACCTGTGTAAGAGGACTCGTCAACTGATTTTGTTTTTGTATTGTATATGTTGAATAGATTAAAACAAGTTTTACCTTTGCTTTATCATTGAAGATTTAGTAGATAAAGATATATATGTATGATAGTAGACAGTAATATAGGAAAAAACTTCAAAAAAATTCATTGATGAGTAAAGAATGTACAAACTGTTTCGAGACTATATCTTACTTTTGGAATGTAAATAACAATAGTAAATGCATCATGTACTTGGAAAAATAGGGATTTATCGATAGTATTTCTTCAACCTCCTAGTGTTCCAAGGGCTTGGTATCCTGATGTTGTTCTTTGTTAAAAGATAATAAGATCCAAGACCAGTTTGTCCTACTACTAGAAATGGACCTTCCTAGTTTTCTGCGAGCTTTCCAACATGTAACTCCTTTCCATTTTTGGGGATCTCATGGAGGACTAAATCGTCAATTTCAAACTCATGATTCCAAACCCTCCTATTATATGAATTGGCTAGCATATGATGATATCATCCCAAGTTGGCAACAACTCGAGCTTGTGTCTCATCAATCCAGTTCATATTACATGCTAACTTGAACTCATTTTCTTCATCAATAAGCTCGTGATATTTGACGGGATAGTGGTACTCCGTTGGGATGACGACCTTGGTTCCATAAGCAAGTAAGAATGAGGGAACATCCTGTTGATTGTCTTGGTGTTGTGCGGTAGGCCCACAAGACATGTGATAGTTCCCTTATTCAAATACCCTTCTTTTCTGATTGGGAACCTCTTCTTTAGTCTATCAACTATGGTTTTGTTTGTGATTTTGGCTTGACCATTGCCTTATGGGTAGTATGGATTCGAGAGTGAATGAATGATGTTATATTTGTTCAGGAATGCCACCACTTTCTCTCTAACAAACTGCAGCCCGTTATCGATTCAAATTAGGTGGGGGCTGCCAAATCTTGTGATGATATGTTCCCAGATAAATGAGATAACTTTTTCTCGAGCTCGACAAAGGGGAACTGCTTCTACCCATTTCATAAAATAATTTGTTACTACGAGTAGGGATTTACGGTTACCCAGTGTGTTTGGGAATTCTCCCACGAGATCAAGTGCCCATCGCTTAAAAGGCCAAAATACTTTGATAGTATGAATTAAAGCTCAATTATAGGAGCTCGTATTTGATTATCATGTCGTTGACATGCATCACATTTTGTGAATATTACTCGGCCTATTTTCTCATTCCTGGCCCAAAAACTTCTTGTGTAATTGATTTATTTGTAAGGGATTGCCCTGCGGTATGGGAGCCACAAGTCCCTTCATGTAAATTATTTAGTATTCCGTCAATGTCTTGCTTTGAAAGGCACTTGAGATAGGGGCCAGTCATCGATCTTCGATATAGAGCTGCGCCCTAATGTAATATTATTTAGAGTTTTCAATTAATTGTCTGCGTTCTTTGGGATCTTTTAGAAGTGGCCCATCACATTTATTCTCTGGGCTGAGATAAGTGAGGAAAGGCTTCCTCCAATAATCTTCATCCTCTTTATCACCCCCAGTATTGATTGTACATATCGAAGTATTGTAAATATCTGGCCTCTCTACCCAACACCCCAACTAGGTAAACTAAAACATCAGCATACCGATTTTCCCCTTGAAGTAAGTAATCGAGCATGGTTTTGGCAAATCTGCTTATGTAGCAAGTTTCCTTTTTATGATTTTCTTGTATCCGTTTTAGCTCGTTTCTTATTACCCTGGGTATCATTATTGCGTTCACTGTTTCTATATGTAGGTGGACCCTTTGCGGCTAGGATGTTTTTAGTAGATTTATGCCTTTTGGACATCATCCTCACCAAGTCGATGTATCCATTGACCTTTTCAATTATGTCTTCCAGAGTTGAGGGTTTGTTCAAGAAAATATGCTTTTTTGCTTTACAATCGAGCTGTAGTGCATTGGCAAATACCGATACAGTAGTTTTCTGATTGAGATTATCAACTTTCCTTGCAAGTTCGAGAAACTTCTTTAAAATTATTCAAGTTTCTCCTCCTAAGCTTGCTTGAGACTAATAAAAGTGTACACGTTCTCTTATTTATCCTTGTTATGAGTATAAGTCTTGACAAAGATCTTTTGTAATTGGTCGAAAGTAAGGATAAAATTCTCAGGTAGATAATGGAACCAACGGAGCAGCTCATGCTGGAGACTTAAAGCGAACAACCGACAAAGAATGTGGTTTAAGTTCGAATATAATCCCAACAAATCTCATAATCGTTGTACGTATTCACTAGGATCTGTGCCTTTGTATTTGCGATTCTTCGGAGTGTGGAATCCCTTTGGTATTTTTATATCGAACAACTCTTTAACAATCAGACTCACTTGCAATTTGCCGAAACTGTCCTTACTGCTAAGAGCTTGAGCTTCCATTAATTATTTGATTCTCTAATCCATATGTTCCTGTATGGCATAATGGCGGGGTGCTATAACTGATTGACGAGTAGGTCGTGGATTATGATTATCGTTTCCCTCGCTCAAGCAATCACAAACTGGCACCCTGGACTGAGGTCGCGGTTCTTCCTCCTGTCGTTCTAAGTATGCGCGTCTCCTGTTAATTTCATATTCACCCTCTCATTCCAAATAAATTGAGGCTTCCAGTATCTGAAGATCATTACGGTGGTTCCTGGAAACTCTTTTGCTAGTGGCGCCTCTAGGTCCCAGCCTATTTCGTGCTGAAATTCTGGAAGTCGAGGGTTTGACCTCACGTTCCTTGGGTGTTAGATCCTATTGATTGTCATGCAGAGCTTTTAAGGTAGTCTACAATGTGGTCATTTGTTCTTCATATTCTTTTAACTCTGTTTGTCAAACTCTACGTTCATCTTCGAGTTCCTTTTCGTGAAGCTCTCGGTCATGCACGAATTGGCGCTCTAGATCGTTTTGCTTTTCTGTTTCGACGTTGAGGTCCAGCCTTAGTTATGCTAGTTGATCAGGTTCTATGGAGAGCTCATACTGAACCACTAAGGTTGGCCGTTTGGGATTTACCATGATTGAGGATTGATCACTGAGTAACTATATGCCTTAAGATTTTGTGGAATATCTTCTTTCCTACAGACGGCGCCAAATGTAAAGGCCTAATTTTATGGCTCGAATGGCTCTTACACAAAATGTACCTGTGATAGAAATATAATAATAAAAAATGTAAACTGACACAGGTTTTATCGCAGAAACCTTTAAATAGGTAAAAACCACAACCTCTGTCTGAGGATTAGAAAATTGTCTTTATTACTTAAGATGGATATCTCTTCTTTACAATTTGAGATCTTTTGAGCTAGAAAAATTTGGTCATTTTTTCTCAGTTCGTTTTTGTGGGTTAACACGTTCTCCTAGAATGGGGGAAAGTAGGAGTTACTCTATAACTGCTAGTTCATGGGAGACAAGTATCTTTGACTTATTTTGTTTAGCTTGGAATGCTAGAGTCACGTTATTCTTCAGTTCGTGGTCCAGGTGTCACTGTTGACAGGGTGTATGCCACGTATATTTTGCGTGAGTTTAACATGATACTAGTTCGTATTTACCTCAGCTCGAGGAATAGGTCCTTACAATACCAACAACAACAATGGCTAACAAGTGTCAATACCCATATCAAAACTTTTGGCATAAAAATGTGTAGTTGAAGAGGCTCACCATGTAAACTAATATTACCTTATTGGATTTTTAATAATCTTAGTTAAAAATTGTTTTATAAAATTATTCTTAGTTAACTAAACTTCTCATATTCTTTTTTCTATTTAGTCCCTCATTGGTGAAATAAATGTATATGGAAAGAGATAAAACCCAAGGTACACTTGTAACAAGTATACAAGTAGTATAAGAGGGAGTGTATAGTGGTGAGTGTGTGGCAGGAGGTTTTAGACCATCTCATACATGAACATCCCTCAGGCGACCCGGTAGGCCGGCTTGGACTTTGGTACGGGCACGGGCATGGTTTTGGGTTTGGGTTTGGGCAATTGGCTCTTCTGGCATTGGAAACCATTGGGGCTTGGGCTTGGCCTTGTAATCATTTTACTAAGAAGTCCAAGGACATTCTTGTAAATATAAAACTATAACGACTATATTTTAATTAACTTTATAACGAACAAAACATTTTTTGTAACTCATGCTTATATTTTTTTTGTAACAGTTATATTTATTTATTGACTTACAAAAACCGTTTTGCTCAAATGTTTTACTACCCGTTATAAAATTTGCCTATAAAAGGGAATGAGCTCTCCACTGTTTAACACATCGAAAAACACGACTTATATCTTTTTCTGGTTTTTCAACTCTCTCTTCTTGCTCTTGCTTTCATCTAAAATATTTCTGATGCGACCAAAGTACAGCATGATCAGTACTGCCGCGCTTGTAAAGTTTTCTTTCTCGTTGTATCCTAGGGAACAACTTATTGTTACATTGTCAGTACCTCTGGCAGATAGGGAAATTGATCTTAAAGAAAGTGCGATCCACATCTCAATCTTCACGTTCTTTTTTTGCGGTTACAGTTCCAGCTTATTTTAGAACCTGCTACTGTCCACATTCAGTTTCAGATCCAGGGATTTACACATTCAGTTTCAGATCCAGGGATTTACTATTTGCTCATTATCAGGTGATACTAAGCCATTATTTTTTAACAATTTTAAGAACAATTTATATTTTACGATATGGCTTTAGTTACTTCTAATTCAAACAAGTATGACTCCATCAAACGTGTGAAGTTTGAAGGTCTCAACTTCAAAAGATAAAAAACAAGATATATTTTAATTTAACCCTTAAGGAAGTCGCTTACGTCTTAGAGACCAACTGTCCCACTGAACTTGTAACCCCTGAGATACTGATTTGATTCAATATGACTATGATAAGGCCTTAAAGAAGATTAACAATTGGAACGAGGTAGATTTTAAGTATCATAATTTCATCCTGAACTGGCTAGCAGATGACTTGTATGACTTCTATTTATAGTCAGTGTCTGCGAAGGCCGTTTGGGACGCATTACAAAAAAAATACGGCATCGAGGAAGCTGGCTCCAAGAAATATGTCATTAGTAGGTACCTTAAGTATGAGATGGCCGACGAGAAGTCTATAATCTCTCAATCCCACGAATTATAGAAAATTGTTTACGAAATAGTATTCGAGGGGGTCAAACTCGATGAACAGTTCAAGTACTACTAGAATTACCGTCAATGGCCACCGCTCTAGCCATGGCTAGTACCATTCACCACGAGTACATTCGTGCCTAGGGTCGTGTCAATTGGTGGTGTGGCTAATGCTCAAGCACGAACTTGACCATGGCTAATGAATCAGATATAGCCACGGATAGTGCCGTGGCTATTTCGTGGCTATTAATGCACATTAGATACATTATAAACCGTGGCAAATGGCTCCATTGGCTACAAACTTTCCCACGTAATATCCTGTGGCTAATACCTATCAATCACTACCATAATATATGTTGCTAATGCTTGTTAATTACCATTGTTTCGTCTGTAGCTAATACTCACTATTTACTACAAAACCAGCCGTGGCTAAGGTCATTATATATATATATATATATATAGTTATTACAATCACTCGAAACCCAAAACCCAAAACCCAAAACAACAAACACCCAAAGAAAATAGATTCATATATTTGACTCAGGTAGCAAAGTCATTTGCGCAAACACCTCATCCGTGTCTACCTCAGCCTACAATGAAACACCCAATTTCAAAATATCAACACCTAAAACCCTAACTGTTCAATAGATAAACAACCCTAAAATAAAATCTAATCAACGAAACAAAGCACTACCTTCAACTGTACGTCAATTACGCGATAGAAAATCTTCGACAGAAGCTGGTAAACCGGCATTTGCTTCTCCGCAACTTGATTAGTTGATGCCTCAACCTGGATCATACCACGCAATAATCAAAATCAAAACCAAAATCAATAAAAATGTATCAAATCATGTGTTTTCAGTGACATTTTTCTGGCGAATTATTTACTGATGAACTTAGCTGTAATTATTTTTCACAGTGTGGGCCTTGTGCTTACTTTCCAGGATATACATTTCCTTATGGATTAGGTTTCTACTTCCTTTCTTATTAGGAGTAAAATTCTGTCAGTTTAAAGATTTCGTAGAATCTTATAGAGATATTAACTCCTTTATGTTTTCCTATTTTAACTTGTTTCACAGGTATTTAGGAGTCCTATTGCACCTTTAATCTTTTTCTGGTCCTATTCATACCTAGCCACATAACAACCTTAAATTAGATTCCCGGGGGGTAAGCAGTCTTGCATGATTTATTCAAAATGGACCTACCTGTTTGCTTTCATCAAGCAACAATCAGAACCTTTGTTATTATTGTGTCTATTTGCTGCACATGGCATTCTGGGGATCTCAAGTTGTAATGGCATCGACATTGTACTCCTTACTGGAATCCAACTCTTCTAGAGTTTTGTCATCACCCCTGAATCATTTCCACATCTAGAATTTAGGAAAACAACATAAGGACGATTAATACATATTTATTGTGTTTTCATACACAAAGGCATGTGCAATGCATATAAATACATGCACGAGATTAAGGGATGTAGATTCACCATCATAATAGTCATTCCTATCCATATGCAGTACCTGTTTCAAAATAAATAAATCAAAGACTAGTTAAGTTGCAATTGAGGTCGAAAACCGTAAAACAATTATAAAACCGTAAAAAAAATATTATGAATTGATATCCTTTACAAAACCTTCCATGTGGTTCAACGCAAAAAGATAATTGTAGTCCAAACCCTCCTGGCATCCACCCAATAAGCTACTAAAAATAGCTTCACATCGTCCATGAATGCACTAAAAGATCCTATCAGACTTAACAGTCATTAGTAAATTAGCAAGCTGACGAACTATCTTAAGCTCTAAATATAAATTCATGCCCACATCTTTAATCTTGATTAATACATCAAGAGTGTAAACAAGCTCCCGTACCATGAGAACATAAGAAACAATAGCTCCACTTGAAGTTGTAGAATGAGATGGAAACCAATGCAGCTAATAACTCAGAAACATCTTATTCATATCGGAAATTGTGATCTACATATCGAGACAGTATATTATAGAATTAGATACAAAAAAATTAGTGATAGTCTTAAGGAGTGGACTTCAAGGTCTTGAAGTTTCATGGTTTACGGGTTGGTCTGGTGAGCTATTTAATATATTGAAGAGCGAATCGAGAAGGCATCACAGATTAGAAATATTAAATATATATTTACATAACAAAATTAAAGATTACGAGGCCACCTACATATATAGAGCTATGAAGTTATTGAGTTCAGGGAGCAGAATATAGTAGTAGAGGCTTCCACTAATATTAAACTCTGGGTCATCTTTTATCAATGGCACTAATGGATGAGAAACACTTATCACTGCCAGTGTTGAAAATGGAAAATAGTTGGATATACAATTAGGCCACAATGAGGCATCTAAGATATATAAAAATGGGCATAGAAGGTGCAGATTCTATATAACATATTTAAATAGATTTTTGAGAAAGTTTTCAAATGTACTAGTGACTAAGATGAGCCCAAAAAAGAAGAAAAAACTCGCAGAAGCACAATCTCTAGAAAGTAGGGGGTTCAAAGATCTACGACTTTGGCTTGATTTAGTCCAAAATTTTATGATATCGACTAAACACCATACTAAAAGAGCAATAGTGGATAAGTGGCAAAATTACGTGTTGATAAATGTCTTAAATCAGTTGAAACAAATGTAATTTTACATTATAGTTGTTACCTTCGAGTAACCATTAGGCATATCTTGCACAACACAGCCTGAAGGAAGCCTTCTAGGGCTTACAAATGTTTGTGGATTTGAAGTATCTCGGTTAATGTCAACCGACACATCAACTATTACCCAGACACCCTCAGCGTGTTGCTTGCAAAACCGCAGAAAGTTGACCTCATGAATGGGGACTAAAAGTGAAAGAACCTGAAGTTCCCCATGCATCTGCATATGAAAATTTTCTTCCCAAAAGTTACTACATGATGAGGCCAGGGAAGTGTTCATGGACAAAATGATTATAGGATAAAGGAAATTACCAGCTGAAGTGCACCATTTTTTGTTTCACCGACTGTAATAAATATCACATGTTGAGGCCATTCAGAGAAAAACAAAACTAATCCAATGCACATAATGTTGTCACTATAGTAAGCATTGGAATTAAGTAAAAAAAATTGGATCAAGAAATAATTGTATATATGAAGCCTGCGAAAAATTTATGTGCCTGCAATATTCAGGGAGTAATAACTCTTGAAAAAATATGATCTAACAGTACTTTTTTTTTTAAAATTGATGAGGTAGAAAGAATGCGTTATTAGCCTATTCTAGAATTGTCCCTGCCAAAAACTAAAGTTATCACCCAATTAACAGCTACATAAAATTTGTTCCTCCAGCTGATTGCACGAGTCAGGTAAGCGGAACGCCAAATCAGCCAACTTACAAAGCCTTCTTGGGAGATGCCTTTTTCATCTTGCACACTGTAGGAAGAAATGAATACGAAGTTTAGATTTAACGAGAAGAAACAATACTCCTTATCAGTACTTAAGAAGGTTACAAAATGAATGTACCTTAGCCTGGCGTAGGTCAACCAATGCCTTGTAACGCCCTACAGATGCCATACTTCCAAGATGCTTATAGACAAATGGGTCTCCTAAAGGAATGTTATTGGCACTAAAAGCCCTGCCTCCATTCTATTTCCCTATTCGGTTGAACACCTCCACGAGAAACTTTCCTTCCCTTTCAACTACCCATAAGTAAGAGCATTCAATTATTTAGCTCAGAATCAAACTGATATGTAACGATAGCCAGGCAGAATCGAAGAAAAATTTGTCAATCCTATAGAAACGAGCTTAACAAAAGCTTTGGTCATAATGATCTATTACACATTATAAAACAAGTTTACATAATTTAAAGCTCCAAATATGCTAACTAAACAACGCAAACATTCAAACTGATTACAAATTGTCCTTACAAGGCACTGAAGTAGTTGTGTTGAGTAATATCTTGATAAATAAGACTAAAAGAGAATACTATAGATCAAGCCCGGTGCTTTGGCAGATCCGGTGGCATAACTTAATTTCCCCTAAGACACTCTTATGCTTATAAATTAGCAAAAAAGGGGTTCAGAGGTAGTGTGAAATTCAAGAGAAATGAGTAGAGGGTTTCAACCCAGAGGCAAGGGAGAGAAATGAGAAAAACGTTTTAATAAGGAAATAAATCTTTGATTCATTGCCACAGTAAAATCCAAATGATGTTCAATAATCTGGACATAGCGATTAAGGTGAATGATGTCTTCTGTAGTGCGATTGTTTTTTCTCTGATCAACATTCTTTTTTGATTGTAAACTTTCCTATTTGCTACAGGTTCTTAGCTGACGTTTAGCCATAAAAAGAGTGTCATGCAAGATTAAAAGCATAATCCACCAAATTATCAATAATACTCAAAAATAAGTTGTCGATAAGAAGAAAATTGACAGGAAAGCCACAAACGACAATTTTGTAAGAGAACCAAAAATCTGACCTAAACTAGAGTAGGAAGTACTTGTTTCCCTGTCTTCTCGAGAAAACCCGCACAATCCCCAAGTACAAACACGTCCTCCACAGAAGGTACACGCATCCACTCGTCAATACTGATCCTGTAATGTTCAATCGAGAATTGCTTAATTTATAGAAATGCACACCAAAACAAATGCATCTTATGGTAAACAAAACTAGAAACATACCATCCACCCTGGGACTTAGGAAGATTAAGTGATTTAACAAAATCTGAAGGTCCGACTCCTGTGAACCAGACTAGCAGGCCATATGAGACATCGGTCCTATCATTGAGAACTATTTTCTTTGAATAAAACTCTTTTACTACACCTTTCTTATGGTGAATGCCACACTGGTGAATGCCAGACTAGTGAACGCCACACTGGTAGAAATAACAAATAAAACTGGCCAACTCAAATCAACTATTTCAAAACAAAATAAAATTCTATTATCTAATTCAACATACCTTTGTTAAATGCTTTGTCGCATATTGTCTTAATCCAATATCGAATGATGACAGTATTTCATTTGCCTGTTCAATCAAGAAACATGAGAAATCAATTGTTAGTTCCTTCATTTCATTCTATTCGATCAAATAGAAATAGCTGAAGAGTTATAAAAGTATACCTCTATGAGAGTAACACGGACATCATCCTTAACATGAGAGTATCGCTCACGAACATCTTTCATAATTAAATTACTCAATTCTCCACTGAACTCTACACCTGTAGGACCACCTCCAATAATAACACAGTGTAACAAGCGCTTCTTTTCTTCTTCTGAGATGCCTGCCATCATGGATAATTCACAGAGTTCTATTGTTAGAATTTATCAGAATGAAAGGAGATCTGTACTTAGTTGCTGCTATGAATGTAGGAAAAAAATGATATGATATTAAGGACTAGGGCCAAAACTTTGAGATCTGTGAAAACAAAACAAAGAAGAACAATTAACTTGCTTTTAGATGGTTTAAGACCTAATGTCCTGTTAGCTTTTTAATATGTTATTTTGCTTTCCAACCAATAGGTCTCACCATAATAAATCAATAGTAATTATATACACCTTGGTTTGAAATGTTAAGCAATACCCCAGAGTGCATGAATGGTAGAATAATTTCTATCAGCATTATAACCATTTATTAGCTTTACTTTGATCTTTAAGTATCCAAAGATCTTCCCAACTTATTTACCCTAATTAAAAAAAAGAAAAAAGAACTGTATTTACCTGAATTTTCAGAGAGCATTAGGTTCAGGAGAAGTCTCTTTCTTATTTCTTGTGCATGGTTTACTTCACGGAAGAAATAAGCATGTTCCTTCACTCCATTAATGTTAAATGTCAAGGGTTCTGCTAGAAGCAATAACAAGTTTATCATATGCCACTTAAAACCAGTAAGGCTCTTGAGGTAGTCCACTATTACTAATAGTCTCACAGTGTATCTAAAATAAGAGAAAAATAGTGTCATGACTATTGATGATAACCTTTCAAAAGTAGGATAGCATGAAAAAATATACTCAATTTTAAGTTTCTTTGGTAATGTATAACCAATAATTCCAATCATTTTTACTAAATGATTAAACTGCTTGTACTATTTGAAATGAAGTTTAAATAAATAATTTTACAGAAAAGCACTATGATCCTTAATACAGATGGAACATATTCTGAAACTAGAGGAGGTTTTGGATGGCTTGTTAGAGATTGGAATGGGATTTGCCAGATAGAATTTACAGCCATGGTTAAGCCTGAGGGTGTTATTTACCATTAAATGCAAGCTAAACACAATGGTCTCTCACAATGCATCATATTCAACATTAGGAAATTATGGGTGGGTACAGACTCAGAGTTGACAATCTCTTACATTAAAGATGGAATGGAGCCCCTATGGAGATGCACTATTTGATCATTGCCATTAGAGCCGTGATCCCCTGGTTTGAAGAGTTTGTGATCTTTCATATTTATAGGGAAACTAATAGAGTAGCTGACTTGCTTGCCTCCCATGCCACTTGTATTAGTGAATAGTGGAGTGGATTGGGATCAATGATTTAGAGACCAGGCATCTTTTCTCTAAGTGTCTTACTAACTTCCTTGATTAAAATCAATGACTTAGAGACGATCATCTTTACTCTAAGCGCCTTACTATTTACTAACTTGCCCCAAACTGAAAGGTATAACTCACTAGAGACACTAGATTTATTTCTTTTTTGTCAGTCACTCGAAAGGGAAGGAAATTCGCATCTAAGAACTAACTATCAGGGGTCATTATCTATCAAACAAAATACTTAACTCCCCATAAAATGTTTTTCTTTCCTACTGAATTAATCGTTTCTCTAAGAATAACCCTCTCATTTAAATAAATTAGCTACCTTCCCATACATAGTTTTCATTATTGGAATTTATTATAGCTTGCATACGGAATTTAAAATTGAGCTAGGGCATAGTGACATTGATGGGAAAACTATCACAACCCCTGTTTTCCCTAGTAGGCTTTATGACACATACATGATGATTTGCATATTTATGTGAAAGAAACATTTTATATATTAAAATAGAAAATGAAAGCACATAAGAAAGATTACTTAATTCATGCTTATCCAAGTCAACTCCCTTGTAGTACACAAGATAAAAGTAAGAATTGGGAGCAGTCACCAATGCAGGTTGTATCCTACTAACAGGCTCAACCACTGATCGAAACTCCAATGTCCCAACATAAGTGGAAGCAAGTAGTGGAGTTAACACCATGTGATTCCTCGGTGACACACAAACAACATCATAAATCTTTGTATCAATTCCCTTAAAAAGCCGACAACTAGCCCAACCTGTCCCCAAAACAACAACCCTTGGGTTCTCACCCGGCTTAGTCGCTTTCAAACCTGGTAACCTCGTGTTATCACAATCTAAATCAAACTCCTCAACAACCCGCTCCGAAGCTAAAAAATTAAATTGTGGTGTTCTTGTGATTCCCCTGACACCTTAACTTACCAGATACCCTGCACCCACGTGGGTTGCTGTAACATTTCTTAGAGAAGATATATAGGACTTGCTTGTAGATAACCCATTGCCAAGTAAACTTCTCTCACTTGCATAATACCCAAGGGACTTTTCAGGCTGTTTTAGACTGTTTCTGGCATTCCTTGATCATAACATGTTGTAGGAGAAAGGGGTCAATGCAAACTCAGAACTGAGATAGACCCTTTGTGTGAACAGTTGTTTTATACACGATTTAATCCTCGCAGACCATCTCAATTGCTGCTAAAAAACTGATCCAATTAACTGACTTGCTAAAGCTTCAGCGAATAAATAATGTAATAAACCTTGCATCACATTTGAAATGATATGTTGTTTTGATAAATTTGCTTATTACAACATCATAAAAACCATGATGTAGAATTAAGGAACCCTAACTACAGCCACCAAAATCCCTAACTACAGCCACCAAAATCAATTACATGATCATGAATAAATTTAGAGAAACATGATGTAGAATTAAGGAACGTCCAAAGAAAAATCATACAACCATAGTGGCAAAAAACCAAATCAAGAATAAATATCCAAATAATAAATACCTAGAAATTGAGGGATTCAATTATGGTTTGCAAATTCTAGGCTTCAATAAACCCTGTGAGTTTACCCGAGCAAATCGATTCAGAGAAATAAACTTATATATGCTTTGAAAGCTTATGGCTCTCATCGATCAATCACAAATTGAAACTTAATTACCTCCGTGAGATTTGAGATTCGGAAAATGAGAGATATGGTCAAAGATTTCATCAACAAAACCCTAGAATTGCTAAAGTAAAGTGGGAAGAGAGAGTCGAGGGAAATACTTTCTAAACTGAGGGAAATATAACTCTTCAAATTTGGGATCCCATATTTTTTATGTTATTCGTCACAGTTTGGCCACGGACCAGAATTAGTGCCACCAAAAACTAATAGGTAGCCACAAATTTTGGGGTTTGGTCACGGTTGGGTTTGTAACATTTAGCTACTATTGTTAATGTGGTTAAAAATAATATAAACCGTGGTTGTTGGTCTATTTTCTATGATTGGAAAATTACCTCCTTCATGGAAAGACTTCAAGACCATACTTAGGCACAAATCTAAAGAGTTTTCTATGGAAAGCTTAATTACTCGACTACAAGTTGAGGAGGAAGCAAGAAAACAGGTTAAAAAAGATAAAGTACTTATGGTTCAACCCAAGAGTAAAGTGTATCTGAAACCTAAGGGTAAGGCTATGAAAGCCAAGGGTAATGGATACAAGAAATATTTTCAGAACAATAACAACAATAGAGGTAATCAGAATCCTAACTATGGTGGGAACCAGCAAAACCACCAGTGCAATGGAATGACTCCTACAGTGGTGTACTTTTTTTATGGCAAAGATGGACACATTGCTAGGAACTGCAGAAACTGTAAACCTGTTAGTCAGGTGAACGTGACCGAAGAGCCTCTAGTGCTAGTGGCTATGATCACAGAAGTGAACATGATTGGTAGGACTGATGGATGGTGGTTGGACACTGGGGCTACTCGTCACGTGTACTATGACAGGGTTTGGTTCAAGACCTATAAGGATGTTGAAGACCAGAATATTCTTCTGGGTGAAATTCATACTACTAAGGTGTTGGGAACTGAAGATGTTGAACTAAAATTCACATCTGGCCGAGTTGTTATCCTCATGGATGTGTGGCACACTCCTAGTATGAGGAAGAACCTGGTTTCTGGCTTTCTTCTTATCAAATAAAGTTTTCATTACTCGATTGGATCGAATCAGCACATTTTGACAAAGGGGGAAAATTTGTTTGGGTAATGGTTTTGCTTGTAGCGATATGTTTAAATTGAGCATTGATAATAATAATATTTCTTCTGCTTACACCGTGTCTTCTTTTAATATTTGACCTTTTAGACTTTGTCATGTTAATAAGAAGCAAGTTAACAACATGAGTAAACTTGGATTAATTTCTAAAGTATACTAAAATATTTTTGATAAATGTGAGCATTGTAGTCAAGCTAAGATCACTAAGACATCTCATAAAAGGATAGTTAGAGAATCTCATTTATTAGAACTTGTACACTTTGATATTTGTTAAATGGATAATACCCTAACTAGAAATGGAAAAAAATATTTTATTACTTTTATTGATGATCACTTGAACTACACTCAGGTATATCTTATGAGACATAAGAGTGAAGCTATTGATATATTTAGAACTTATGTTACTGAGGTCAAAAACCAATTTGATAGAAACGTTAAGAGATTTCGTAGTGATAGAGGTACTGAATATGACTCTCATGAATTTCAAAAATTGTACAAATCTTTAGGGATATATTTGAATCTACAGCTCCTTATTCTCCAAAATCCAATGGAAAACTGAACATAAAAATAGAACTTTTACTGAACTTATAGTTACTATTTTACTTAGCTCTGATGCACCTAAATATTTATGGGGTGAAGTTTTATTATCAGTATGTTACGTTTTAAACCGTATACTTCATATTACTTATGATATTTTACTTTATGAAATTTAAAGAAACAGGAAACCAAATGTTAGTTATTTTAAAGTATGGGGTTGTTTGGCATATGTACGCAAACCTGATCCTAAGAGGACAAAACTAGAAAGCAAAGCTTATGAATACATTTTTATCAGATATGCTTTTAACAATAAAGTTTATAAATTTATTAATATACATGATAATGTTATTATAGAATATTTGGATGCAGATTTCTTTGAGGACAAGTTTCCTTACAAGTTAAGAGACAGTGGGGGGTAGCAGTAGTAATAGTGGGGGTTCTAGTGACGTTAATTTATGGTGTGAGGCCATTAACGATAAGATGGATTCCCTTATCTCTAATGGGACCTGTGAATTAGTTGAGTTACCTTATGGTAGTCGCTCTATAGGTTGTAAATGGATATTAAAGAGGAAACTTAAACAAAATGGTACTAATGATAAATATAATGCAAGATTAGTAGCAAAGGGATATGTGCAAAAGGAAAATGACGATTTTTTCGACACATATTCCCCAGTTACTAGCGTTACTACCATTAGAGTATTATTGGCCGTTGCTGCCGTGAATAATTTGATTATCCATCATATGGATGTAAAAACTACATTTTTAAACGGTGAGATTGAGAAGGAGCTATATATGGATTAGCCTGAAGGCTTTGTGTTACCTGATCAAGAACATAAGGTCTGCAAGCTGAAGAAGACCTTATACAGTCTAAAGCAAGCAAGATCAATGTAAATTCTAAGAGAGAGACTTAGGGTTTGAGAGGAATTCAATTGCAATTGATTTCAATTAAGCAATTGAAGCTCTAAAAGAGAATTCTCCCCCCCCCCCATTCTGTGTTCTTCATACTATTTATTCTATTTAAGGTTTCTCTATTCGTATTATAGATTAAGTTGTGTAAGAGTGGTGTTCTGTTTATCCTTAGGAGATTGTGGTTTATGGTTTCGACATGCGACCGACTCAAGCAATCTAGGAAGAGATCTAATTAGAAGAAGATGAAGAAGAAGAACATCATGTCTACCGCCAATATCTCAAAAACTTCTACTTCCAAGAGACGACATGATCGTGAAGAGAAGAAATGGAGCAAAGAGAATGAGGGGGATGACGATGAATCTAGAGATTCTAAAAATGCAAAATCTGAGGAAATTACGGATGTTAGTAAGTTTACGAATCCTAAAAAAAAATCTTAAAATTAATTTAAAGATTTATATCACCGTTTTTCATGGATTTGTGGATGCCAAAAAAGAGGACAATCATTTTGGTAGATGGCCAATACTAGTAAGTTCCACATTATTAGAGGTTATACATATTCAGCCAATTGTACCTCATGAGTATGATACAAGTCTAAAGATTGGGGTAATTCACAAAAAGCTACTACGGAGGAAGAATTACGAGTACCAGCTGAAGTCTTCCAATAAAGAGTTAGGACTGGGCCTTTAATTAACAGTACCTAATGACCATTGGAAAAATACTTCGGTAGATTTTAAGGGAGTATTGACTACTATCAGATCTGGAAGCGATTATATTTTCTTATCTCTACTTGATGAAGACTCCACAAAATACACTCGACTACCATCGGTTAAAAATCTATAGATTTAGAGAGAAAGTCCTTTGAAGGAGTACGATATTCTAGAGAGGGGGGTGACTGCGACCAGGAATGGTAGAAAGGGCAACCTTCTCAACAAATTGAAGTGGCACACTCGTGATACGGGGGACTCCAAGTTCCCACATCTCTAGTCTAGCTTGAGTAGGAGCTCAAGGCTCCTAAAGGGGGGAGCCATGATCCAGAAGAATCTATGAAGTATCACTAATTTAGTGTCCTACTTCTATTTATAGTATTACTCTAATTTAGCAGTAGGAGTCCTATTGTAACTAGGAACTTGTAACCCTTATGAAAGGAGAAAGGCTAGGCAAGTCCTATTGTAACTAGGAACTTGTAACCCTTATAAAAGGGGCAAGGCTAGGCAAGTCCTATTGTAACTAGGAACTTGTAACCCTTATAAAAAAGGGTAAGACTAGGTAAGATTAGGAGGGTTAGATCAATACAATTCTAAGAGAGAGACTTAGGGTTTTGAGAGGAATTTAATTGTAATTGATTTCGATTAAGCAATTGAAGCTCTAAAGGGATTTTTCTTAACCAATTGGTTTGTTCTTCGTATAGTTATTCATTTTAGGGTTTCTCTATTCGTATTGTAGATTAATATGCAAGTATTATTGGCAGCCTAAGATATGCTACTAATTGTACAAGACATGATATAGCTTATGTTGTAGGGGTTCTTTATAGATTTACGAGTAAACCAAGTTTGGAGCACTGGAGTGCTCTTGAACGAGTTATGTGGTACCTGAAAAGGACTATGAACTTGGGTTTACATTATCAGAGGTTTCCCGCGGTCCTTGAGGGATTTAGCAATGTAGATTGGAACCCATTTTTGGATGATTCTAAAGCTACCAGTGGATACGTTTTTAGTATCGCTGGTAGGGAAGTTTCTTGGAGGTCCAAGAAATGGTTAATTTTAGCTCAGTTGATTATGGAGTATGAGTTAGTGGCATTAGCTATTGCTAGTGAGGAGGTAAGTTGGTTGAAAGACCTCCTATCTTATGTTTCTTTATGGAGTAGGCCTATACCGTCGATCTTGATCCACTATGATAGTACTGCTACGATAGCTAGAGTACGAAACAATTACTATAATGGTAAGAAGTTAGCGATTTGTCATAATCACGGCATGGTGAGGAGGCTCTTCACATCGGGTGTTGTGACAGTGGATTTTGTAAGATCAGAGAATAACCTTGTAGATCCTTTGATGAAAGAATTGTCTTGAGACAAAGTGTAGAGCACATAAATAGGGATGGGACTTAAGTCCATTTTAGAATCAGGTATGGTGGGAACCCAACCTAAATGACTCGAGATCCTAAGAATTAGGTTCAATGGGGAAAATAAGCCATATCATGATATTTGAATCATGCAACTTAAGAGTTTTATAACTCAAAAGTTCATCCCGATATGTATATGTTATATGTGCATGACATCCTGCAACAAAAGTCAGGTAGAGTTTTCTTGAAAACTCTTAATGAGGACTATATCTCATATTTTGAGTGAGCTACATGAGCACTCTTGATAGACTCACGAGGGTGATTGTGGATGTGGGGCCGCTCCTTATGAGTATTGGGGCACTCTTGATAGACTCACTAGATCTTTCACTTATATTAGGATTAAGCATAGGGCCGTAATATGCTGGCTATTTTAAAGATTGCACCAAGTAGGATTGTGTGTGGTTTTCCTTCACTACATAAAACTGGATAATGAGTTCAAGACTCTGATCACATATTGTTCTTATGTTTTGGGGATTGTCCACTACATAAAGGTTTAAGTCTTTAGACACCTTTACTTATACACAATTATATATATCACATATTGAAACTGTTTTCGTTTGCTGAATTATACAAGTGGGGGATTGTTGGATTTTTAATAATCTTGGTTAAAAATTATTTTATAAAATTATTCTTGGTTAACCAAACTTCTCATATTCTCTTTTCTCTTCAGTCCCACATTGGTGAGATAAATGTAGGGATTTTTTAACTACAGTCCCACCTACAAACTAAATATTTGCATTTAGTCCCCAAGTTGTTTAAATATACAGTTTTGGTCCCCAAATAGCCTCTGACCACAGGTCAACCTCCGTTGAACTCAAATTTTGATATGAACTGACTAAACTACCCTCACGCGAGTTGCACATGATTTCTTCTAACAGGTAAACAAGTTGTCTTCTGGTCATATCTTCACCAAAATTCTATCTAACCAAAAAATTATTCTTGGAGGGAAAATTTGGGAAAATTTGTATCTTCTACAACTATGAAAATTTAGAAAAACTAGAGTACAACAATCTAATATCTGATCTTGGAAAGCCTTTGAATATCTTAATTTTTTCCTTATCACAATGTAAGTCTCTCTCTCTCCCTCTCCCTCTTTCTTTCTTTCTTTCTTTATAGCCAAAAATTGTAAATCTCTCTCTAATATCTGTTACTTTGGTTTACCCATTTTGAAAGTTAAAAGATTTGTGTTAAGAATTAGAGTTTGGATTACAAAATTGAGGCTTTTTAAAAGTGGTTTGGATTAGAAAATTAAGATTTTGGTTTTTGGTTATTTTAAAATTAAGGTATATTAAAAATATTGAGGCTTTTACAAGTGGTGTTTTTAAATTAGGTGTTTTGGGTATGTTACCATGATATTTGTCTTAATTATATAGTATTTGGGGTATGCTACAATGACAGGAATGACCTAAAAATGTCATTATTCATTGGGGAGGTAGATAGTCAAAACTTAAGTAGACAGGGTACACACATCGTCTATACATTGATGGGGACATGCATATATTTGAAAATATAGATAGGGATTAGTTTTACTTTCAAGGTATGTTGGAGTATATTATGTCTGATTTTGTTGGGATAAATGAAGCTATCTCACTTTGTTCTGGAATAGTGGTGAAGATACTGTGTGCAGGTGAGATAGTCGATGTTTGTGATGATGCAAGTTTGTATAAGATGTGGCATTGTAGTGATGTGGATAGTATGTGGGATGTACATTTATATGTATATGCAGTGCCTATAGAAATTATGCCCCCACCTTTAATTGAACAGCCAGATGTAGTTATGATAGAAGATGATGAAGGACCACCAATATGTCCTACTTCTCAAGTTGAGGTTGAGATTACACAGTTTGATCTACTTCAATACGAGACTATTGCCAGGGGTAGACAAAAGGTAGTTATGACTCAAACATCAAACAAAAAAAAGAGTTGTATCAAAGCTACTGAAGCCCTGAGGCAAACTAGAGCAAGTCAAGCCCAAAGGCAGTCTCAAGCTACTCAAGCCCTAAGGCATAGTCAAGCCCAAAGGTAGTCTCAAGCTACTCAAACTTAAAGGAAAACTAGGGCATCAACATGGCAAGCTCAAGCCCTAAGGCAAACTAGAGCATTAGTACAGCAAGCTAAAGCCTCAAGATTTAACCCTTACAAAAAAGACTATTAATCTCCTGGCAGGAATTGGAAAGTGTGACAGTGTGACTTAATTTGGAAACATTTAACTGCATGTTAACAAGTACATTTGTTTGGCTATGTAATGATCTAGTAATCACAATTTTGATATTAGTATTGGTATTTGACTGCATGTTAACAAGTACATTTTGTAACTTAATGGCAAATGTTTTTACTATTTTTTTCATGAATGTTTGTTGTTTGTTGTTGTTTGTCAATTTGTTAGACTAAAAATTTAATAGGTACTTTATTACATCTCTATTTGTTTTTACAGTTTTTTTGCAGGTACTCTATTATATATCTATTTTTTTGTTAGACTGAAAATGTTTGTTGTTTGTCTATTTTGTAACTTAGCAGGTACTCTATTACATCTTTGTGCTTGTTTGTTGTTGTTTGTCTATTACATTTCTGAAAATTTATAGGTACTCACACAGTCATATTGGTATGAAATGTGCAAAAGGTACTCATACAGTCACACTGGTCTAAAATGTGCAGAAGGTACTCACAGTGGTTTAACTGGTTTAAAATGTACAGATGGTACTCACATAGTCATACTGGTCTGAAATGTGTAGAAGGTACTCACAGTGGTCTGACTGGTCTAAAATGTGTAGGTGTGCAGGTACTTATACTGGTATGAAATTGCCACAATACAAAAAAGGAAAAAGGAAAAAAAAGGCAGTTCCAAATAAATTGCAGTTCCACAATACAAAATAATTATAGTTCAAACTGGTCTGATATAAGATGTTAGATAGAAAGGAAATTGCAATTCTATTGATTCACAATACAATTGCCTCAATACAAAAACACCACAATACAAAAACTGAAAGAAAATAGGGAAAAATACCAAGGGTGCCATAAAACAAAAACAAACACTTTCTGGGATTCCAAACAAAAAACACAAACATCACATCCCAAAAAAGAACCTACAACTAAAAATAATACCCACAGACACAAACAAAACCCTCTTCTTTCTCTTATGCTCCATTTTCTTCAATCTCTTCTTCTTCTTCTTCTTCTTCTTCTTCTTTTGTTCACCCATACTCACTCTTCTCCATCCAGCTAGCCACACTGTTGGAGCATGAATCATATTATACAGCAAATCCAATGTACTCTTCTTTTGAAGAAGAGTCACTCCCAGTTGCAAAGAAAAGATGCAATTTTGAGGTTTTGAAGAGAAGAGAAGAAACACTCGCGGTTTTGAAAAAAGTATGGAGAAAGTCTTGGTTTTATAAAGAAAAGACATTTAAGGGGTTCTTGAAAAGAGAATGAACACTAAATAAAATTCTAGTTTCCCAATGTTGCGAGTTAGGGGGATAATGGTAAGGGGGAAATGTTTGGGGTTATGTTAAGTATGTGTAGAGTGTGCACACATGATTACTAATAGATTATAAACATTACAAACTTGTATAAGAAGAATCGCATATATAACTTGTATCACAAGAAACTCCCAATCTTATCCTATTGAGGATTTGCCTTTAAACTCTTTGCAAAATTTATCCAATCCTATAGTCACACTCACCTTGACATTCAAATTAGTCATAGTCTCAAATTCTGCATTCTTCTTTTCTTCTTTATGCATATAGTTCTTTAGCCACATAAAGTGCTTACATTCAATATTTTCACAAACAAAGAATTTCTTACCCTTGCTTCTCTGAGCAAGTTGATTTAAATAATTTCATGACACCACAACTACCTTTAGGGTAAATTACAGTCCTCCAAGGACATTCTCTCTACCAGTGCCCAGTTTCCTCATAACCAAAGCAACCACCTTTGAAAGAGGGGCTACTCATACTTGGTAAATTTGAAGATTGCCCAATGGCCTTACTCAACCATTGGAAAGCACCGCAGGTAGGGAATTGACATTTCAAGTACTTTCTACCAGGGTTCACTATTGATTTAGAAACATGGAATTGCATTATTCCACTATAATTTTGCTTCTTGTACATACTATATAACCATGAACTATCCCCAATACCATGAAAAACTTGATGACAGATAGGACACAAATCATCCTACAATAAAAAACATCAATCATCAATAAGTTACTATTTAGTCCCAATTTATATCTCTGCAATTTGTCTTTAGTTCCCATTTCTTACATTTAAGCTTTAATGGTTATTTCTTAAATTTTACATAAAACACTTTATTAATTAGAGAGATATAAAGTGATTTTACCTTCATATCACCACCACCACCACCTTCACCTCCCATAGATACAGAGACAAAGCAACAATAAAACTCAAAAATAAGAGAGGGAAAGCTTTAATGGAGGTATTTGGGAATGAAATGACCAACACCAAAACTTATATAATTAAAAGAGATTTGGGAAGGAGATGACCGTTGAGGCATTTGGGAAAGAAGATGATCGTTAGACAGAGTTTTGGTGAAGAGATGACCTGAAGACAACTTGTTTACCTGCTAGAAGAAATCGCGTGCAACTCGTGTGAGGGTAGTTTAGTCAGTTCATGTCAAAATTTGAGTTTAACAGAGGTTGACCTGTGGTCAGAGGCCATTTAGGGACCAAAACTGCATATTTAAACAACTTGGGGACTAAAGGCAAATATTCAGTTTGTAGGTGGGACTGTAGTAAAAAATTTCCATTAATGTAAATGGAAGGAGATAAAACCCAAGGTACACTTGTAACTGGCATACAAGTAGTATAAGAGAGAATGTATAGTGGTGAGTGTGTGGAAGGAGGTTTTAGACCATCTCATACATGGACATGCTTCGGGCGGCCCGGTAGGCCGGGCCGACTTGAGCTGGGTATGAACATGGGCATAAGTACGAGTTCGGGTTCAGGTTCGGCTATATTTTAATTAACTTTATAACGGACAAAACATTTTTTGTAACTCCTACCCAATTTTTTTTCCGCAATAGTTATATTTATTTCTTGACTTACAAAAACTATTTTGCTCATATTTATTATTAGCCGTTGTAGAATTTGCCTATAAAAGGGTATAAACTCCCCACAGTTTAACACATCGAAAAACACAGCTTATCTCTCTCTCTGGTTTTTTAACTGTCCCTTATTGCTTTTGCTTTCGTCTGAGATATTGGTGGTGCGATCAAAGTACGGCGTAATCAGTACCGCCGCGCTTGTAGAGTTTTCTTGCTCGTTGTATCCTAGGGAACAACTGATCGTTACATTGTCGGTACCTCTGGACAGATCGGGAAATTGTTCTTAAAGAGTGTGTGATCCACACCACGGGCTTCACACTCTTTTATGTTGCAGTTGCAGTTGTAAGTTATTTCAGAACCTGCTACTGTCCACATTCAGTTTCAGATCCAAGGATTTACTATTTGCCCATTATCATACTATTTGCTCATTATCATGTGATACTGAGACATTATTTTCCAACAAATACTAGTTCGTTGTTACCTCGGGTCGAGACCAACAACTGCTAACAAGTGTAACACCCATATCAAAACTTTTGGCATAAAAATGAGTAGTTGAAGAGATCACCATGCAAACCAACAACTGCTAACAATTCTCTCTTCTTTCGCCCTCCCCAATTTAATCTTATTATTAGGGCTTAAATCTAAATCAAACCAAATCTCTCATTGGGTTTGTGTTGTAGAATTGTGTTTTCTTGTCCCAAAATTACCAGATTTGACATCAAAATATACCAATTTGATAGTACGAGTTTACAAAATAATCGGCTAAATGCACCATTTCTTGGTTTTGATCACCATCCATAAAATAAATAAATTTGGTTGTTTATGTAAAAATGTAATATTTATATCAGCTATATAAGGTGTCATACGATATAATGAGAAGAATCAATAACTAATCGAGTTTAATACCATTGCACCAAGAAAACCTAAGAATAAATGGTACCGTATTTGATGGGCTTAACCTAAGGATCATAACAAAGTGCTATCTATCATATGCTGCATTCCCCTTTATGTAGTTCGGATAATTTTTGAGCACGGAAATGAATTTTCGATATTTTATCACATTGCATAGGTGGGCTTAGAATATTTTTCGAGTTATATTTAGAATTGTGGATGTACTCAGTTTAGTTGTTAGGATACTCACTAGCTTTTTTTGTTTTTTGATAGGTTTTGGTTGAAGAGAAAGCGTTTGTAAGGATATTGGTACTAAACAGCCCATGCCAATTACATTCTCTTTCATATCAAATGGTACACATTCTCTTTATATTTACTTCCTTCAAAAATCTTGATTTGTTGTGCAATGTGCATGTTTCATAATGCACATTCGTTATGTATACTTTTAGCTATTCAAGAAATGCAATTAGGTATAGTCTTTGAGAGCAACATTTTATTGCATTACAAAACTAACTTACAAATATAATGCTTGAACTGATTCAGATGTGGCTGGAAAATGATTTGTTTGGTCCTTGCATAGAGTAATACGGTATGTTTAGAGAAATTGAGTATAAAAAGGAAAAGATATGCTTAGAAGAAAGATTAATGATCATGAATGGCAAACACCGTATGAAAAATCTTTGAGGTGTTTTGGTGAGGTACGGTCTTAAAACACATCTTCTTACCTTTCGTCGGTGAGTCCCTTCTCCAAACCTACTAATCTCTTCAGTGTCGCAAAACTGGTAAATTGCGGTTTTGCTTGGCTAATATCTGTAGGTTTTCTTGATTTTTTCTACCGCAGTTACTAGTGAAAACTTATGTGCGATCAAAATATGATTATGCTGAAAGAAAGCCCACAATTTGAAGGAGGAGAACATGAAGCAGCTTGTTTATGCTACTTTCAACTTTTGAGTTAAAGGCTTTTTTTTATTGGAGAACCTTCGACTATGGCATTAAGGGAGGAAACAATTTTTGTTGGAAAAATCTATATGATTTTAACTTATTTGAATGGATGGTAATATACGTATATTAAGCAATGTTTTACTGTATCATTTCTTGGTAATTCCTAAAAGGCCTCTTCACATATGTTGAGCGTGCTCTTTTGGTTCATTGTTTCACATCATACGGTGTATCAGCGACAAATATCGGTAAAATCACTGTCACTAACTTAATCATTATCATATCAATTATTAACCTGATATGAGATATTTATTGATATGCAAAATCTTGTTTTATATGGTAAATTGATCTGGCATATCCGTGTATGGTATTTAACGATATCTGTCCGTATATAGCATATCCTCATTAAATCATGATAATGATGATTCCATTTAGCTTTTCTTTTTGTTGTAAATTTTAAGAACAAAATACCGATAATTTTCAATATATCCATATCATAGCAATGTATCGTTATTACATTGCATAGGATAAATGTGGCTGTCGATGTCGCCCAGGACGATCTGAGTATCTACCAATGGTCCAATTCATATTGAGAAAATCAATATGGAATATCTTTAATCTTTTTTTGAGGAAGAAGCTGGGGATAAAGCAGACCCCAACCAGCTTGTATTGATAATATGCAGAATTTACAATATAGGGTGTTCTACTCTTAAGGGCTTTTTGTATAAAGTTAACAAAGCACTGCCGGGAAACTACAAGGAACATTTTTGGAACTCTTCAGAGACTTCCATATCTCTGACCAGGTGATTAGCTGCCTTGTTTTCATCTCTCTATACAACACAAATCCAACATTGCTCACCTTTGAGATAATTTTCCTATTCTTCCTCTATTTTTTCATGATAACCCATGGCTCCTAGTATTCATATATTTCATAACTTGAATGGCGTATAAGAGTCACTCTATATATAAATGTTGTTGACGCCCAGTTTTGAGCTATTTTCAGTCGTTTACAAGTAGCTTCAATTTCAATTATTCCAATGTCTTCTGGCCCTGCTAAAACTATGTTGTAGGCTACAATAGGAAACCTATTTGAGAGTCTAAAGATTCCATATTCTAATATCTTTAACCTTGTTTGGACTACCCAGTCAAGTTACTATTATAGGTCTTGCTTTATTTCAAGATAATTTAGCATCTGAACATTCTTATTCTACAATTTTAGAACATATATCATATATGGCCGGATAATCAATTATCTCCATGTATGTATTTCTGTTGTATCGGTAGATTTTATTATTTTCTAGCATATCATATTTTCTCATTTCCAGGACTAATGCTCTATACGGGTTTTAGGTTTCTCAATTACTGAAGCTTTTTACTGATTACGAGAAGGATTCTAGTGTCAAACTGGTTATTGTGAAGGTACAAACACTTGGAAACATTAATCTATATACTTATATATGTTGTAGGTGCTAACTAGAGAAAATGAATGAAATTTATCAGTATCTATGTAGAGATTAAAATAGCTGAAGTTTTCGAATTTGTTCATGGACAGCTGTCATATTTGCTTTATTAAGTGCACTTGTGAATTTGTCATGTATGGGTGGGTTAGTAAGCATGTTTCCTAAGACAAGACTATATGCATATATTATGAATAAGTAAATCCATATACATAATTATGTCTGTCAACAACTGTCTTTGTTTATAAGTCGACTTGCACATCAAAAATTATTCTAGAAAATTATACCTTCGTTCCTCACATTTTCTTGTCATTTCTAATAAATACGCACATATGAGTTTAGTGGCAAACGGAATGTTTTTTTAATTTTTGTCATTAAAAATTGCTTCATTCCTATGTAACATGGGCACGCCATATTTTTTGAAAAATGCGTGTCGTTATGTATCCGACTCCGAAACTAGGTCATGCAGACACATGTATCTGACATATTTTGAAGGTGTTTTATTTTTCCTAGCCGTACCGGAACCCCGTAACCGTACTAGACAATGACACTCGTGTTAAAAAAACAAAAAAAACAACGTGCGTACCAGTGTCAATGTTACATAGTTTCATTCTTATTTTTACCACAATTTGTTATCTCTATGGACTAATTTTTCATAGTCTTTCTATATATTTTGTGATATGAAACATCTCACATTTGTTTGTAGATTACAAATTCTATTTGGTGCTTGATACTGTATAAGCTTTCAGGGTCATGGAAGAGCATTTTGCGCTGGTGGTGATGTTGCAGCTGTGGTACGTTGTGACAACCTACCGAACGCCGGTCAAATCCACCCGAGCGTTTTGAGTTATGTCTGAATGTATATGTTCTATATATCCTAATATAGCTGTACGCTAAGTTTTGTCGCAATCGGATTTGGTTAAGGGGGCGAAAAGAGCCAGTACGCTTCGTCTCATGTTTTAACGTTTCCTTTTGGAACTTGACTATTTACTTAATAGCTATATTAAGGAGGAACCTTGGTCCGATCCTCCCCATGACTAAAAGAGCTTTAATGCTTGGTCATCAAGGACCCCGGCTCATGGACTATCTACAAGGAATAGTCATGAGTTCTCCTAGGCCTAGGGAAGGCTAGAAGACATTGCCTCGCAATGCAGGCCGGTTTTCCAAAGAGAGCTTCATATGGCGCCGCTATGCCCCGCGGGCTATCCGAGATGCACCACCCCTTACAGATGGACAATATAAATAGTCCAGGCTTGTTGCCCCTTGAGATATGAGTCCCTTATTTAGAAACCGGCATATTGAGCTACCCTGATCCACTACAAGACAGGTGTACTTTCCGTACCTTGCGCGTGTCGCGAGAGATTACGTTGTAGGGATTATGAGGGAACCTTCAGTGTTGTTGCCTATACCAAATACATATTCGATGACCCCTCACGAGTATCCAGGATTATCCGGATGTCTCTCTAGCATCCGTGGGTGGTATGCCACTGGCGCGCCGCGCCCGTGAAGATGGCTGGTACACGCCGACCGCGCGTCCGTGTACGTCGCACGATTCCTTATTCCGCTGCACTCCAGGCACTGTAGAGGCGGTCCCGGGCTAGGCCGTGACACAAGTGATATCAGTGAAGGTAAATCATCCCATTTTTCTTGTTAACGTATTATGTCGCAGATCCCGTGTCCAACATTGGCTTCTCTTTACTGTACAATACAGTTTGCCAAGTATGCTTTTTTGGTCTTCATAATACAGACACTTGATCCTTATAAAGCCTACTACATTTAGTAGGTCATTGGAGATTGGGTGAAAAGTTCTTTTGGGATGAGTTCAGCTTAAATTATTTAATGGCTACATACCGAAAACCTCAGGTATATTGTATTTTCTACTCTTTTTTTTTCTTTCTTGAGAAGGTAAATTTTGTTAGAGAAGATTTCAATACTATTACTAAGGAACACACTCGATTGAAGGTTTCAATTCTTAATGGAATTGTGATGGAAGGTGGTGTTGGAGCTTCATTACATGGCAAATTTCGTGTTGCAACCGAGAATACGGTACATGTCCCTCTCATTACCTAAACTTATAAGTGTATTGCACTTACATGCACTTGCCAAAAAGGCTTTGTGATATCACTTTTTGCTCCTCAGAACTTTATTGCATCAGTTACTAGACATTATAACTATTTATCGCATTTCCACACACGCTGGAAATTGGACCGCGGTCTTGGGAAGGATGCATGATCTTTTCCTAATATTTCTATTGTTCATGGTAACACATTACTGTTTGAATAGATGTGAGCATCCTAACGCACAATTTTGATGTGCTCTAAATAGATATGTCAAATAAACCTTCATTGACGCACACAACAAACTTTGATACTTTAGAAAGTTTCTTATGTACTTGGTAGTTTGGATACTACACAAATTCAGCCTGCGTGCTTCCTTCAAGTACGGAAGAAGTATATTAAAATGTTGTTATTTCTTTTGTTTCGTTTTACAGTATATTGGGATTGTTACAGGTTTTTGCAATGCCAGAAACAGCACTGGGGCTATTTCCAGATGTGGGAGCTTCCTATTTTCTATCAAGACTTCTTGGATTCTTTGGTAACTTCATTAATATTATGCACATCATTAGTAAATTTATTGTTTATTGGTTCACAGTTTCAGTCAATTATTTGTTAAGCAATCAAATTTGATAAAAAAAAGTTGACGGAAGCTTCGACTTTGAAAATTATAACTATTTTCACTCCAATATTTGATAAATTTACTTTGTTTTCCTCTTTTGTGTAACATAAGCGCAACATATTTTGAAAAGAATTCGTGTAAACACTTATCCGACACCAATACTCGGACACGCGGACATTGTCTCCAACACCATTTAGAAAGCACTTTGCTTCTTTTTTTATCTCGCCATGTCTGACACCCCTTGACCCATTACCCATACCTGACACCGAAAAGTGTACCAGTGCCAATGTTTCATAGTTTTTATTTAATTTGAAATTCCTACTAAAACTCATAAGCTGAACTTCTCCAAAACTAACCACCAAAAAAATAATAAATAAATTATAAATAATAAAAAATTAGTATGTATGGTGCACACAAAATAAAAATAAAAATATGTACTATGATATGCCGACTCTTGCCGTATGGAGACTCTTGCCTGTACAAAGTTCATATGAATAAAGCATGGTTCTTATTGTACGTAGAGTCTTGTTTGGGCAAAGTTCTTCAGAGAAAAGTACTTCCTAGGTAACAAACTAATGGATGTCACTTACTTTGATTCAAGATTCTTAAAGGAGATTTTGACTGTTGTAGACAATGTGAAGGCTGATATTTCATGGGTGTTGGGTAAAGGATATGTTGACTTTTGGAGAGATGTTTGGACATGCAATTATTACCAACAAGAATTTTTCAATGTCGATGTTCAATTTGCTGAAGTTTCTGAAGCTTATAAAAATCATGGATGAAGCTGGGATAGACTAGAATGGTAAATCCTTTTTGAATGGAAATAAGTTATAGCCATGAGATTTAAACTGTCCGTACTCCACACTAAGTGATAAAGTTGTTTAGTCTCCAAATTTAGAGGGGATTTTACTGTTAAATCTGCTTAGAATGTTATTAGGACACGAGTCACTAAAATAACTATTTTCAAATAAATTTGGGTCAAGTTGTTACCATGGATATGTTATGGTATGAACTCGAATCTTGTTAGAGGAAGTTCATCGGAGCTCATGGGACGAGCGAGGATCAAAGACGGTTTGAAAAAAAAGATTTTTCAATGTCCTGTTCGAATAGACCTTTGTCTGCTCTAACAGATGGAGACAGATAAAAGAGTATTCAAATAGAAGTCATGTCGATTTGAATAAAAGGAGACAAATACATGTTTGTTCGAATAAACTTTTGTCTGTTCGAACAGAAACGTTCAGAACCTATCTTATTCGAATAGATCCAGAGTCCATTCGAATAGACTTTGATACGTCAGTTTTAGAAAGTGTTTTTGAGGACGTTGGTGAGTCTCGTGATCCGTACTTTGGGCCTATTCATTTGTAATGACTTACCATGTTTATAAGGAAGTCTAGGGTTAGTAGTTAGCCTATCTTTGTGAGTTTAATTCTAGAGAGAAGCCTAGGGTTTGTGAGACTACATTAAAGCTTGAGAAGCTTGAGAGATGATTGTAACCTATTTGAAATCATAGTAGATTGTTTGTGGGGAGTAGTTTTTCATCCGCAAGGGTTTTCCACTTCCCTCCTCCGGGTAAATTCCTTGTGTTCTTTATTGTCTTAGTTTGATTTACTTTTTGTGTTGGCGATTTCTACATTTCGTTTTTCGTAGGGAATAGAGAGTAGCTACCTCGATTCTTAACAATTGGTATCAGAGCGAGTGTTAGGGCTTGTATGGTGAAGAGCGATGGCCGATCAGGGGAAGATGAAGATCACGAAGCTCAATGGGTCAAATTTTGGGGTGTGGAAGATGCAGATAGAAGATTACCTTTATCAAAAGGATCTTGATCTGCCACTAGGTGGAGCTGATATGAAGCAAGTAGACTTTGATGAAGCTAAGTGGGCACGATTGGATCACAAAGAGCTTGGAACCGTTAGGTTGACGCTGTCATCTCAAATTCTACACATCATCTCCAAAGTTACGATGACGAAGGGATTGATGGAGACGTTGTCCGCTATGTACTCAGAACTATCTAGGGCATATATGGTTCACCTTTTACAATGCTTGCATACTTTGAAGATGAAGGAGAATGGTAGTGTGCAAGCTCATATCAGTGAGTTTAATACCATACATGCTCAACTAGAATTTGTTAAAATCACTTTTACCGAGGAGGTGAGAGCGTGGGCTCTTCTAGGGTAGATGCCAAAAAGATGGGAAGGATTCATTACAGCTGTGAGTAACTCATCGGGAAAGGAAGACATCAAATTTGATACTATAGTCTCGTTGATTATGAGTGAAGAGAATAGGCGTAAAATATTTGAACCCTCTTCGAGTTCAAATGGCTGTATGTTAAACATCGAGGAAAGAGGGAGGTCTTACAGAAAGGATACAGAAAGGGGCCAAAATTTGGAAGGGGTCGATCACAGTCAAGAGGGAAGTTTAAGCCACCCGGTGCGTGTTGGACTTGTGGAAAGAAGGGTCACTTCAGGCGAGATTGTAACTCTTTTTCTTCTAAAAATATTGATGATGAAGATAAGGATACAATGAACCTTACTGAGGAGGTTAGTTCTGACGAGGCTCTACGACTATCGTCTGACGATGTTGACGAATCTTGTATTGTTGATTCGGGCGCTTCCTTCCATGCTACTACGAACGTAGGTTTTCTTACTAATATTGTTAAAGGCGACTTCGGTACGGTCTTTCTTGCAGATAAGAGTACACACAATATTACTGGAAAGGGAAATGCTAGGTTGTTGTTGCCTTTAGGGGGAACATTGGTTTTACAGAATGTATGACTTGTACCTAAACTGGGGCGTAACCTGATATCGGTTAGCAAATTGGCAGATGATGTCGGATACGAGTGTACCTTTGGCACAACCTTCTGGAAGGCTACAAAGGGAGCTATGTTGGTAGCTCGAGGTCTACGACAAGGAACATTGTCTACAACACAAAACACATTTTCTACTATTTGTGTGGCTACCCCGGGGATTGATACAAGTACGTGGCATAAACAGCTTGGTCACATGAGTGAGAAGGGGATGAGGATAATGGTAAAAAAGGGAAAGCTATAGGGTCTTGCTGAGGTTGATCTCAATTTTTGTGAAGAGTGTGTTCTTGCAAAGCAGAAGAAGGTCAGTTTCAAATTATCGGGAAGATCAAGGAAACCTGGAAAGCTGGATCTTGTACACACGGATGTTTGGGGGCCAACCAAGGTGTCTTCTCTTGGTGGTTCTCATTACTATGTTACTTTTATCGATGATGCTACTCGTAAACTGTGGGTCTACTTCGTGAAGAACAAGTCAGATGTGCTCGATAAATTCAAGAGGTGGAGGGCTCTGGTTAAAAATGAAACCGATTTGAAACTGAAGTGTCTCAAGTCAGATAACAGAGGTGAATACTGTAGTGACGAGTTTGAAACTTTTGCGCATCAAACGGGATTAGGAGACAGAAGACTATTCCCGGAACACCGTAACAAAATGGTATTGCAGAACGCATGAACTGAACAATAAACAAAAGAGCGAGGAGTATGAGACTTGTCGCTGGATTACCAAAGTGCTTTTGGGCGGTTGCGGTTAGTACGGCGGCGTACTTGATTAACAGAGGGACTTCGATGGCTTTGGACTTTGGACTTCCTGAAGAAGCATGAATCAGTAAAGAGGTAAACCTTAATCAGTTGCGTATTTTCGATTGTATCTCATATGTGCTTGATAATTTAGATGCAAGGACCAAGTTGGATGCAAAGTCGATGAAGTACATTTTCATTGGATACGGTGGTGATGAGTTTGGGTACCGGTTTTGGGATGCAAAGAATCAGAAAGTTATCCAGAGCCGTAATGTTACATTCAATGAGGAAGTCTTATATAAAGATTTCAAAGTACCTGTGAAAAGGATTCGAGGTGAAGAAGATGAAAGTGTCGACATTGAAAATGATGAACCCTCTCGAGAGGATAATGAAGAAGTCGTTGTTGAGTCTGATGCATCAGATCAGAATGAGGAACCTAATGTTCCAGACAATCTAATAGCACTTCGAAAGGAGCCGAGAGTTACAAGAATTCCGGCAAGTTACGTAAATTCTTTAAATCACTTGTTACTTACAGATGGTGGTAAACCTGAAAGTTACAAGGAGGCTTTAGATGTGGAAGCCAAATACATGTGGGAGCTTGCTATGGATGATGAAATGCAGTCATTCTCAGTTAATCGGACTTGGGATTTAGTTCAGCTACCGAAGGGGAAGAGAGCATTGCACAGCAAGTGGGTATACAGACTAAAGCAAGAATCTGACGGTTCAAGGAGATTCAAGGCTAGACTTGTGGTGAAGGGCTTTCACCAGAAAGAGGGTGTTGATTTCGGTGAGATTTTTGCTCCTGTTATGAAGATGTCTACTATTTGAGTTGCAATGAATATAGATGATGTTAAAGATTTGCATCTTGAAAAACTTGATGTCAAGACTATTTTTATTCACGGTAACCTTGATGAAGAGATTTATATGAAGCAACCAGAAGGGTATTCAGTTAAAGGGAAAGAAGATATTGTGTGTAGGCTTACGAAGAGCTTATACGGTTTGAAACAAGCGCCGAGACAGTGGTACTTGAAGTTTGAACAGTTCATGTCTAGAACTGGCTATTCAAAGAGCAATGCGGATCACTGTTGTTTTATCAAGAATATGGGGAACTCGTATATTATTTTACTTTTGTATGTAGATGATATATTGGTAGCAAGTGCTAACATGGAAGAGATAGTTATGTTGAAGGAACTATTATTTCGGGAGCTTTCTATAAAGGACTTGGGTGCGGCGAACCAAGTTCTTGGTATGCGTGTTACAAGGGATAGAAAACGACGAGAATTGAAGTTATCTCGAGCTAAGTACATCGGCAAAGTACTGAAGCGATTCAATATGGATGGTTCTAAAGTTGTTAGTACACCATTGGGAGGTCACTTCAAATTATCAAAGGATTGTTGTCCGAAGACGCAAAAGGATTGCGATGAGATGCGGAAGGTTCCTTATCAATCCGCGGTTGGTAGCCTAATGTACGCTATGATTTATATGAGACTGGATATTGCCCAAGCATTGTTGTTAGTAGGTATATGAGCAATCCAGGCCAGGAGCATTGGAGAGATGTGAAATGGATACTGAGGTATCTAAAGGGGACTTAAGATATGACATTATGTTATGGGGGTTCTCAGATATGCTTACAGGGTTTCATTGATTCTGATATGGCGGGTGACATGGATAGGCGGAAAAGCACTAGTGGCTTCGCTTTTATATTGGGAAGCGGTGCAGTTATATGGGTTTCTAGGCTACAGGAGATTGTAGCTTTGTCTACGACAGCGGCAGAATATGTTGCAGCTACATAAGCGTGTAAAAATATGGTTTGGCTCAAAGGGTTGATGAAAGAGCTTGGTAAAGAATAATTCTCTCTTAAGTTGTATAGTGATAGTCAAAGCGCTATACACTTAGAGAAGAATTTGGCTTTTCACTCTAGGACCAAGCACATTGATATTCGGTATCACTATATTCGCTCGGTCCTCGAGGATGGTGTGTTGAAGCTTTTGAAGATTCACACTGATGTGAATCCGACCGATATGTTTACGAAGGTGGTGACTTTTCAGAAGTTGACGACATGTACAACTTCTGTGGGTCTTCAAGATTGAAGGTCCGGGTAGTGCAAGCAATTCATTGGGAGATCAGGAGATAGGTTACGGGATTCGATTTAAAGTGGGAGATTGTTATGGTATGAACTCGAATCGTGTTAGAGGAAGTTCATCGGAGCTCGTGGGACGAGAGAGGATCGAAGACGGTTTAAAAAATGCATTTTTCAAAGTCCTGTTCGAATAGACCTTTGTCTGTTCGAACAGATGGAGACAGATAAAAGAGTATTCGAATAGAAGTCATGTTTATTCGAATAAAAGGAGACAGATACATGTTTGTTCGAATAGACTTATGTCTGTTCGAACAGAAACGTTCATAAACTATCTTATTCGAATAGATCCAGAGTCTATTCAAATAGACTTCGATAAGTCTGTTTTAGAAAGTGTTTGTGAGGACGTTGGTCCGTCTCGTGATCCGTACTTCGAGCCTATTCTTTTGTAATGACTTCCCATGTTTATTAGTAGTCTAGGGTTAGTAGTTAGCGTATCTTTGTGATTTTAATTCTAGAGAGAAGCTTAGGGTTTGTGAGACTCCATCAAAGCTTGAGAAGCTTGAGAGATCATTGCAACCTATTTGATATCATAATGGATTGTTCGTGGGGAGTGACTTTTCATCCGCAAGGGTTTTCCACTTCCCTCCTCCGGGTAAATTCCTTGTGTTCTTTATTGTCTTAGTTTGATTTATTTCTTCTGTTGGCGATTTCCGCGTTTCGTTCTTCGTAGGGAAGAGAGAGTAGCTACCTCGATTCTCAACAGGATACGCTTATTCAAAAAATGTATGCCTATGGCATCTTGATGTTCGTGTGGTGCACATCTAGACATATAGTCCAGATTCCAGACCACCTTTTTGTGCTAGGGAAAGCTGCAATAGTTGTTTGGAGATACTTCTCCATATTTTTGGTGTGCCATTCTTTAATGCATAGTCGATATACGCTATAATGTCTCTTTGGTTTATGGTGCCTTTGATCGATCACAAGTTGGGATGTTGAAAGGTAAGTTACCAGGCCTTACTTTTGGGGAGTTGTGTGTAGTTCGAAACAAAGTACATGCATGATGCTATACTGGTGGTTCACCTTCAGATCATCAAGAAAGTACATGTGTGTCTTAGGAAATGTTCTTGGAGCTTTAAACCCAATGTAGATGCAAACGATAAGTAGTAGCACCTTGGTGGTTAAAATGATGATACCGAGAGTTGTTGTTTTAATGCCACCACCTTAGAGTTGCTACAAGTTGAACATGAATAGAGCTGGTAATCCTGGGAGTTTAGGAGTTGTAGATGTTATGAGACTCTCAGGGGAATCTATTTTTTGGATTTGCTCAAGCTTTGGGTATTGGTACCTATATTTTTTGCCTAAATATTGGCATTAGTTATGGTCTTTGGCATTGCAGGGAGAGTAACTTGATGACTCTTATCGTTGAGATGGATTGTAAAACTTTAGTGGACTGGTATATAACCAAACCACAGTGCCATGGACTATGGAGTTGCCATGGAAGGAGGTGTAATTGCTACAGGGACAAATAAACTTTACCTTAGGACACACTCTCCTAGAAGGTAATGGTGTAGCAAATTATTGTGCATATCTTGGCGCTGATGGGGTGCCTAAGATTTTTCGACGTTGCAAGGTCAAATTCCTTGGCACATTTTGTCAATCGATAAAGCTTTGGAGTTGGCTAGTTGAGAATAAATTAGTAATTAACTCTTGCCAGGGAGTAAGGTTTTAGGCCGTCTTCCTGTTTTGTATTTTCATCTCAAAATCAATATATATAAAAAACTACTTAAAAAAAAAAAACTTTCTTTAATCTTTTCATCTACTGGAGTGATTTTTTTATTTGGTATTTTGCTCATAGGTCGAATATAGGGATATAGGTATTTTCAATTCTTAATTCTCTTGGAACTGAATCATGGATTTTCATATGTAATAACTGAGCAAGTTCTTCAGATTAAAATACCCTTAACGGCCATATGTTTCTCTTTCTCTCCCCAGGTGAATATGCTGGTCTTACAGGTCCACGGTTAGACGGCGCCGAAATGTTTGCATGTGGCCTTGCGACACACTTTGTACCTGTCAAGGTATGATCGTCGTTTGATCACGAGTTCCAAATTTTTTTGTAAATTGTGGATGTATTTACCTGTTATGAGACTTATGTAGCTAGTTATCGATCCTATGAAGAGAAGGATTGAACCCTATATTCTTCATCTCATCTCGACGAATGCTAGGAAATGTGGAAACTCAACCAACCTATGTTTTGAAATATCTCTGATCCATTATGCCTAGGGATTCATCGCCAATGCTGGCTTAGTTAATGCATCCCTTGCAAAGGTGATATGAGATTCATTGCCATCTAGGGTTTGGTAACCATTCTTCGACTCACTTAATTATCTCTATTCCTCGTCGTTTCACGCTCTCTTTCAATTGTCTCTCTCATTCAATATATCTTTCTACCTGAACACTGAGCCTAACAACTACTCCTGGTGATAAACTCAAATTATGTTCATTGGAGTTTGTGGGACGAACGAGGGTAAAAAAAACGAAGGAAAAGATCATTCGGTTAATTTTTTGATGTTCTGTTTAAATAGTTTGTGTTTCTTCGAACAGAAAAGGCATAACATGATTTATTCGAATACACTTTGTGTCTGCTCGAATAGAAGTCTCCGAACCTGATCTGTTCGAATAGACTTTGTGTTTGTTAGAATAGAAGTAGGGGTGAGCAAAAAACTGAAGAAACTGAACCAAACTGAACCAAACCGATTCGAACTGAACAAAATAGTTCAATTTTTGAGGCTTTGGTTTCTGTTTCGGTCGGTTTCGGTTCCTAAATTGAGGAACCGAAAGGATTCGGTTTCGGTTTCTTCATAACAGGAACCGAACCGAGAATAAACATTATTAGTAAACAAAATTTTAAATGTAGCTTAACCCTTCATTACTCTATATATTTTTCATGTATTAAAATACCAAAATGTAGTATTATCAAGTAAATGTTTAACTTTAACAATAATTTTACTAGTTTTGATAGAATGCAAACCGAGAAACCGAGCCAAACCGATCTATTTTTCAGTTCGGTTTCGATTTCAGTTCCTTCTATTTATTTTGGTTCGGTTTATATTGTGCTCGGTTTCAGTTTCAGTTTTTGATTTTAGGAACCGAAGTTTTTGGTTTTGGTTTTATACCAAACCAGACCCAAACCGACCCATGCTCACTCCTAAATAAAAGTCTCAGAGCATGTTCTGTTTAAATAGATTTTGGCTCTATTCGAATAGACTTCATAAACTCAGTTTTAAAAGTTTAAAGCTTGGACGCTGGCTTGCCTCGTGATCTGTACTTTAAGCCCTAACTCATGTAATATCTTCCCAAGTATATAAGAGATACTTAGTGTATTTCTTAGGTTATCTTTTGTGATTTTAATCCTAGAGAGAACTAGGGCTTGTGAGATTCTTCGAGGAAGCTTGAGAGATCGGATTGTAACCTATTTGATTTATAGTAGATTGTTCGCGGGGAGTGGTTTTTCATCCGAATAGATTTTATACTTCCTTCTTCCGGGTAAATTTCGTCTTTGTTATTTTGTTCTCCGTTGGTTTATTATTCTTTTGGCGATTTCCGTATTTTTTCTTGTCATAGAAGAGAGATTGGCCACCTCTATTCTCAACAACTGGTATCAGAGCGCTTGGTTTAAGGCTTGCGTGGTAAAGAACGATGGCCGACAAATAGAAATTGAAGATCACGAAGTTTAATAGTTTGAATTTTGGAGTGCGGAAGATGCGTATAGAGGATTATCTCTATTAGAAGGATCTTGACTTACCACTGGGTGGGATTGAGATGAAGATCATGATGCTACAAAGTGGGTGTGCTTGGATTGCAAAGCGCTTGGACCCATTAGGTTGGCGCTATCATCTCAGATTTTATATATGATCTTCAAAGTCGGAACAACGAAGGAGTTGATGGAGACGCTATCCTCTATCTACTCAGAACTGTCTAGAGCAAATAAGTTACATTTATTATGCTATTTGTTTACTTTAAAGGTGAAAGAGAATGGTACTGTGCAAGATCACATTAGTGAGTTCAATACAATTCATGCTCAGCTAGAATCCGTGAAAATTACTTTTATTAAGGAGGTGAGAGTGTGGGCTCTTTTAGGGCAGATGCCTGAGAGATGGGAAGGGTTTATTACTGTAGTAAACAATTCATCGGGGAAGGAAGCAATTCATCGAGGAAGGAAGTAATTAAATTTGAAACTATAGTCTCGTTGATTATGAGTGAAGAAAATAAATATAAATCACATAAACCCCTTTCGAGTTCAGACGACAATGCGTTGAACGTCGAGGAAAGAGAGAGAGAGAGAGAGGTATAAAAAGGGGCCAAAGAATGGAAGTGGTCGTTTGCAGTCAAGAGGAAAGTCCAAGCCACCCGGTGCGTATTGGACCTGTGGAAAAAAGGGTCACTTCAAGCGTGATTGTAATTCTTCCAAGAAAGATCATGATGAGGAGAAAGATACAATGAACCTCACTGAGGAGGTTAGTTCTGATGAGGCTTTGTTTCTTTCATGCGACGATGTTAACGAGTCATGGACAGTTGATTCGGGTGCCTCTTTCCATGCTATTGCAAACGTAGGTTTTCTAATTAATATTGTAAAAGACAATTTTGGTACGGTCTTCCTTACAGACAAGAGTGCGCGCAATATTACTGGAAAGGGGAACGCTAGATTGAAGTTGCCTTTGGGGGCGACGTTGATTCTAAAGAATGTGCGACTTGTACACAAATTGGGGACTAACCATAGCTCGGTTAGCCAATTAGCGGATGATGGTGGATATGCAAGCAGCTCTAGCGATAATTTCTAGAAGGTCACAAAGGGAGCTATAATAGTAGCTCGAGGTTTAAAGTTAGGAATGTTGTATACAAGGCAAGGTACAATTTCTACTAATTGTGCAACTACTCCAGATATTGATACAAGTAATTGGCACAAACGGCTCAGTCATATGAGTGAGAAAGGGATGAAGATGATGGTTAGTAAAGGAAAGCTAGAGGGTCTTGACGAGGTTGATCTTAAGTTTTGTGAAGAGTGTGTTCTTGCGAAGGTTAGTTTCAAAAAAACCGGAAGGTCGAGAAAACCTAAAAAGCTAGATCTTGTTCATACAAATGTTTGGGGGCCAACCCAGGCATCTTCTCTTGGTAGTTATTATTATTATGCTACTTTCATCAATGATGCTAATCGTAAACTGTGGGTCTACTTTATAAATAACAAATCGGATGTGCTTGATAAGTTTAAGAAGTGGAAGGCTCTAGTTGAAACTGAAACTGGCTTAAAACTGAAATCGGCTTAAAACTGAAGTATCTTAGGTCAGATAATAAAAGACTAGATAAAAGAGAGAAAGTCTTATTTGAAGGTTTAACAGCCCTATAAAGAAAGATGAAGACTAGCTAAAAGACCATGGGGTGAGCTAATAAACTAAAGAAAAAAAAAAGTGGAGTGAGGTTAAATTGGAGTGAACAAATTGAAGAATGGGGTGTATTTAAAAAATTTCTATTAATTATTGAAATTTAAGGCTAAAGTACCATTATTCTCTGTTTAGTCTAAAGTACCCTTAATTATGTTTAGTCTCTCCAAGGATTAAACAGATCTCGTCCATCTATCTTGCCATTTCCAACAAATCTCAAAGAAATAATATTAAATCCCAGCCCCCTTTTGTCTTTGGGACAATGACAAACTTGTATATATGAAAAACACCATTCTCTAATGTATAATAGACTAGTACTGCTCGTGGCTCGCCAAGTTGAATACGCCGACGAGCCTTTGACACTATAAAATTCTCCTTTAGCGCGCCTTCAACGCTTAAACTACGAAAAACACCTACCAAGTCCAGATCCCTGTCTAGGTAAGAACATCGACGCGCCTTCGGCGCTACCCGTATTGTATGATACGTGACTTTGGCACTACATATTTTTTTTTTACAAAGATCATGCATTAAATATTACAAAATCAAGTGTTTGTACAAAAAATGTGTAACTTAAGCAAAATCCAAACCAAATTATGTTTTTTTCAAAACTATGGCTAGGCCACTATGTAACTAAGATAGTGTGTACCTTCGATACTACTGTCCCTATCATTGTCACAAATTATACGTTGATATTTATTATGACGGGTGCCATCGATTCCTTTACCCGTTTATCACGTTGACATCATTAACCCGTTAAAAATCATTTATTACTTTTCCATCAATTTATTTTTTGTCAATAAAATACTCCCCGTTTTAGCAACACAATCATAGCTTGTTTCCCCCTTATTAATGATCCAAAATCTCCTTATGAATATGAGTGTCCAGCCTCCTAAAAACCTTTAAACAACCACGATAATATCTAAAAAACTCCATTCGCATCTCTAATACGCCATATACACTCGCCTCAAAGGCCACTTTATCTTTTCAAAGTTCACATTGACAGGAGAAAAGAAAAAATGTCAATTGTTGCTCCGAATACATTTATCGAATTAAAGGCCAAATGTTATGAAAACACAACCAAGAACATCAATTGTGGGACAAAATACCACAAAATAAAATAAAATAAAATAAAATAAACCATCATCAATGCCAAATGAACTAATGAAGGCTAGCTAAATCTTACTCAATCAAACAAATAATTCATCCTAAAACATCATCATGCCACCATCAAATAATTCTTACAAACCCTAAACCACAATAAAATAATCTTACTCAGTCAAACCCTAAGCCATAATCAAACCACCAATCATTCATAAAAATCATAAATGAGAACCCTAAATCAACCAATTAACAAAGATCGTGGGGATACAATGCTCATAATTAATCCATCAAAATTAAACACTTGACAAACTTGAAAATGATACCCTCGAAATTAGATAAAAAACTATCGCCGTTGAGGAACAACAAATCTCATAATCGCAAAAATAAAAAATCAGTAGCTTTGTATTGTGAGATTGTTTCTTTAAATCACAGTGGAATCTCAAAAATCAGAAGTGTTTAATAGAGAGAAAGAGAGACGGGAATTAGAGGGCGATGGAGATGAAGAGATGCTTCAAAAAGACGTGATGGGAGAAAAGAGTCGGGATGATTTGATAAGAGAGAGGGGTGTTAAGACTAAATTGCCTAAAATACCCTTTAATTGTTTAGTCCTACTCATAGTTAAATAGATCTCGGCCGTTCATCGAGCTCTATTTACCCAATCTACACAAAAGAACATCAAATACCAGCCCTTCTTTGTCTTGGGGACAATGAAAAACTTGTCTATTTGAAAATCACCATTCTCTAATGTATAATAGAGTAGTTGTACCCGTGTCCCACCACGACCGTGCTCATTGTTTGATAACATTTTGCGTGCCGAAGGCACTACAAACCTAATGACCCGTAGTGACAATTAAAAACATATATACATGTAATTCACTAAATCCTGTGTTTTGTCAAATATGCTTTCTAAGACATGTTGACCTCATTTATGGTGTTTCCCTTTACTACAGAAAATGTGTACACTATCTTAATTAACCTAATAAATACGTCTAATGCTGACTTTGAATACGTTTTTCATGTTTGTTTTCCCATGAAACTGAATACCCTTAATTAATATATATGTATAAATTGGTGTTACTACACCAATAATTACTCCTCTTCTCAACCGATGTTTAAGATTAAAAGCACATATACTCTAATTCATAACATATTATAATTAAATTCTAAAAATATAATATGCAAAAATGTGAAATAAAACATAAAGGAATATAATCATCTTTTTCATGGCATAGTAAGAAAAAGAAATAGAAAGAATAAGTTACCATTCTTTGAATAACTTGTCGTTCTTTGTATTCTTTGAATAACTTACCGTTCTTTGTATACGGTTTGTAGCCGATAGAATTCTTGGAGCAATGAAAAAATCGAAAAGTATATATTTAAAGCGATGCATCACAGTCAAAGCTCGAAGATAAGCCTGGAATAAAATTTTGAGGATAAACATGTTACAATTGAATGAAAATTAGAAACACGACTACTCAAATATGTCGGAGAAAAATATAAAGGAAGAAACAAAAAATTTTCTCAGTCACAAAAATTATATGTGGAAGTTAGTTTAGAGAGTCAAGATCCTTGATTATATGTAGTCGTCGGATCTTATCATCAAATATATAGTCGAACACATTTACCATAAGAAAGTTATCACATTTATAAACTTTTCCACAACTAAGATCTTTGATAAAGGGCCAAAAAATGAAAAGAAAAGAGACATGACATAGCATAGCTTCTTCAAATACTTTATATGGCAAAAAAGATATTAATATAACTATTTAACTCAAATTATGAAAAAGTAAAGTTTTTAGCCGGGATAGGAGAAGTGAAGTTTTTAGTCGGGCTTAAATATGTAGGTAAAAAAAGAGCAGTTTTATAAGCTTTACTCCGGAAGCTTATAGATATACTTTTAGAAGAACAAAACCATAATGGTATTGCAAGAAGCCCCAATAATTTTTAGTATACAGGAGAAGCGAATAAGCAAAAGAGACTGTACCTGGGATTTTGAATTAGTAGGCTATGAGATAAAGACACTTCTCCCATTTTTAGATATCAAAACATCTAGGTAGCATTCTCACTCCAAAAATCTCTGCTTCTAAATACTTCATAGACTTTTGTTATCAGCATGTAATTAAGAATACACAAGCAGAAAATTAGTATAACCCCAAATTTGTGGGGGTCAAAGAAGTTCAATCATAATCTAATATAACAAAATTGAATAACCAAACAGAATCAAAGAATTACAGATGATATTATGAAATTTATCGAGAAGAGGAAAAGGCGTGAGGCTAAATTATCGCGCTTGGAAAAATTTGTTGCCCAAGGGATATAACCACTGAAGATTTTCTCTTCTACCAATTTGCTAGGATGCTATTGGAAGTGTCTTGCATAAACTACATTTTTTATGAATTGAAGTAACCTAATTGAACAACCAATCTACCAACCGAAAGCGGAGACTCTTACGTAAAACTATAATTAATACACTCAAGCACACTCATACGCAAAACTGTCATTTTATGTAGTCAGTTCCCTTCCTAGGATCTTATTTATCCTCCTCCTTCATGCCATAGTTTCCCAAGCTAAACAATGCCCCACGAAACCTCATAGCCTCAATTAACTTCATAACCCTCATCCTCTAAAATTATTATAAACTTAAACCAATTTACTGAACAACCAATCTACCAACCAGAAGCGGATACGTAAAGCTATAATTGATATACTCAAGCACACAAATATAGAAACACAGAAAATGCAGATTTTAAGCAGTAAATTCCCTTCCTAGGGTTTACTGGGAGTGTCTTGCATAAACTGCCATTTTTATGAATTGGCGTAAGCTAATTGAACAACCAATCTACCAACCGGAAGCGGAGACTCGTACATAAAACTGTAATTGATACACTCAAGCACACTCATGCGTAAAACCCTCATACAAATTCGCTAGGAGTTTCTCTTCGACCCTTACAACTACAACCTTCTCTCTCTCTACGGATGTGCCTCTTCAATGGCTTTCTAACCACATAAAATCCTATTCTAGTTCTTTTCATTGCATTCCAAATGGTAGAAGGAGCGCCATCTCAACTTTCCATGGCTTTGGAAGGGGAGGCTATGCTCTATTATTTCCAGTTGATGATTTGAAGAGAATTAAGTTTTAGTTTTTAGTTAAGGTTTGTTTTGAGTTTAATTTTTATTTAGAGTTTAGAAGAAACCCAAATTTCTCAAGTTATTGCTTCCACAACTTGGTTTTACGCCAAACTAACTATATAACACTAAAACCTACTTTTTCTGTAACTTATCAAATGCTAAGTTTGTTTTCATCAAATATTGTGTTCTTGGAAATCTTCACCAAGATTTCTACGGCATCATTCTCAAAACTTTTATGCAATAAAACTGTTATTTCTCTCCTCCTTTTAGATAGATGAATCTTACTGGAGTCCAACTAGAGGAAGGAAACATAAGTTTTATTTATTTTTCATGTTTCAATTTTGGAGAAGTCATATTTGCTCACTTTAGATAGCTTTACACAAAATATGAGAGAAATATAATGGCCTATGTTACTTAAGTGGAGTACTGATTGTTTCTTTTAATGCAACAGAGGTTGGCCTCTCTGGAGGAAGCACTACTGAAGGTGAATACAACTGATGCAGCTGTTGTTTCTACAATTACTGACAAGTTATTTCTGCGACCCCCTTTGAAAGAAAAGAGCCCATATCACAGGTAAGTTTGCCTATACAGAAAGGTGGTTGTAAAAATATGTCCATTTTCTTCAATCTTCAATATATGTGCATTAAACCACTTACTGGAAGTCAAATAAATGCCCAAATTTGTTGTTAATTTGTGATGCATTGTGTGTTGGTTCCCATGAATGAAATAGCTGATAATCATACTTAAAGAATAGTTTGATTCTTTAGGAGCTTTAGGAGGAATACTAGCTAGTTGGGATAAGGGGATGGTGAAGGTAGTGGATGTTCCACTGCCGGGGAACGTACCCTATTTCTCATCAAGGCGAGAGATGCCATTGCATGATTGGAATTACCTACTATTTTTTTTTATAGATAGCAATTCTGATGTGAATCATATCTCATGATCATTTCTCACATGTCAACAGACTATTTATATTTATGTTTTTTTGATTCAAGCCTCTTTGTTAGAGATGGTTAGTAGGTTTTAGGGAGTTTCTAATTAACCAACACAGGGTTAATAGGGTATTTTTCCCAGTTTCTAGAATATTCCTAGTTAGGGTTTCCACCCCCTTATGTTCTATAAAAGAGAGGCTAGGTTCTCTATTTTATTTAGTTGTTAAAGTTGCGATTGAATAAAGTTCAAGGTTTAGCCATAATTTAGTTTTAGGTCGATTTTAGCGTAAAAAACTTATCGATTTAGCTTCGGCGTTGAGAGTTTACGTCAATTGGTATCAGAGCGAGATTAATTCTTGGGTTTTCAAGGCAATTCTCTATTGATTCGTGATTTAAAACTCTAGGAAACAGATCAGAAGATAGTTTTTTTTCCTACACTGCTACAGTGATTTCCGGTGTCTGTTACAGTGTATCCCAGCAACTGCTACAGTGATTTTCTGGTAAATAAAAAAATTCTTTGTTCTTTTGTCCGTTTCATGTTCAATCAGATTTTTTTTTCCTTCTCTATGGTAAGTACATTCTCAATGGAGAGACCACCTAGTCTTGAAGCACGTGTTGAGCGTATCGAAGCGTCGGTAGAAAGAAATAAAAGAACTTTCCAAAAGCTGGAAGTGACGGTCAATAAATTTTTCTTTCTTTTTAGTTACGAGGTAAAAATTTTATCTCTGATATTTGATGTTGTTTGTGACGCTCACCAACCATGTTTTGATGATGGAGGATTACCTCCCCCCCCGTATATGATGAGTACTCGGATGACTTTGAGTACTTGGGATCTTTAACTGATAAAAGGCGAGATTATGACAACTTTTTAGAAGAAGAAAAATTTCAATTTATAGATGTATCGGCGTTTATAGATCCAACTTGAGAGATCTTTGAAGCTCGTTATGCAAATCAAGCGACACGAAAACTACATCAATTACAAGTAATTTTTAGAGCACGTCGTTTGCTAGGTTTTGGTTTAAGGAGAAGTTGTGAAAACACTATCGCAACATCAATTGGTACATCGGCTGGATATGGCAAGTTTCGAGGTAGGATCCGTGGCTCAAAGCTTAAGGCGTATAAAATTGCTAATTTTTACATGCAAGACGAGTTTGATGATTTTGAAGATGTTACCAAGGTAGCACGAGCTTCGTCAGGAGCACGCCCGGTTTAATTTCGTGGTCGAAATTTTCCGAAGATGGAGGGCTTGATGTGAATCATATCTCATGATCATTTCTTACATGTCAACGGACTATTTATATTTATGTTCTTTTGATTCAAGCCTCTCTGCTAGAGATGGTTAGTAGGTTTTAGGGAGTTCCTAATTAACCAACACAAGGTTAATAAGGTATTTTTCCCAGTTTCTAGAATATTCCTAGTTAGAGTTTCCACCCCCTTATGTTCTATAAAAGGGAGTCTAGGTTCTCTATTTTATGTAGTTGTTTAAGTTGTGATTGAATAAAGTTCAAGGTTTAGCCCTAATTTAGTTTTAGGTTGATTTTAGCGTAAAAAACTTCTCGATTTAGCTTCCGCGTTGAGAGTTTACGTCAAATTCTCTGCTACTCTGATAAAATATCTATTTCGTAGAAAGTTTTATCTTTCTCCCATTTTCCGTTGCACAAAATATTTTAACTCCTTACATTGCCTACGGGTAGTCCAAACACCCAGATCTGCACTCTCACCTTAGCCCATCAAGCTAAATCTTCCATAAATAAACAAACTGAAATACCAGTATGCGATTAAGCAAAAGACAAGTACTAATCCGCACCTTTCTCTTGTTGCCACTTATATTAAATCATTCCTTTTTATCTAGAATTCTAGTTGTGAAAGCATGAAAATTATCTGAGTTGAGCAACAATGGCAAAGGTGCGGTGGAGGCTTGAGGGTCAAGATGTAGTGGTAGAACTGTAGTTTTGGATCATGAGCTTATAAAGATCAAGAAGGAAGGGTCTTTTTTTCAGAAACATTATAGGGGATCTGACTCTAGAAAATCACATTTATTGGACCAATTTTTGTAGAGAAATGCAACCCTACTAAAAATTTTCTTTTAGTTTTAATTTTTTTAAGAGTAGATGATAAATATCAAAATTGAAAAAAAAAAATCCATTACAGCTAATATCTTTAACATCTGTTCCATGTCTTCATTAATTGAAATTTGCACATGTTAGATATCCGTCTCAGACGCACATTTTAACATGAGAGGGGGAGGGGAGCCAATACTTGAAAGTATTTACTTCTAATATACATGTTCTCCAATGACGTCGTCATTTACAATATCTGTAAGAACTTCAGTAAAGCTTGGGATGTAACAATGTAATAAAACACTATTCTTATATTCTTTTGCCATTTAGAAGGTGTTACATGTTGATATACAACCTACATTTATGTTAGTAGATGAATATGGTGTTTATTCATTTTGATACTAACTCTCACTGGTTTCCTCGATCCAGTTGACCTATTATTGACAAATGCTTCTCCAGAAGGACGGTTGAAAGAATTTTGTCCTCTTTTGTAAGCTCGTGCCATTACTTGGTTCTGTGCTGAGAAAGAATTAATCTGCCTCGTCCCTTTTCTGATTCTTACAAATTTTCTTAGATTTATTTGTCTTTGCACTATATGTATCTTATCCAAATTAAAATATGTGAGTAGAATGTTATACTGGTCATTGTAGGAATTACTGTTGAAATCCTAGTTAACATAGAAGGTAGCCATAGCTGGGATAAGGAAGCCTTTCAAGTATTAAAGAAAAGAGGTGGAGTTAGTAGCGTAGCAATGGGTCACTTGTGTACGAAGAAAGTAATGTGGAAATGATGATTTGATCTCTGTGGCAATTGAGTCACTAAAAGAGGCATCTCCAACGAGCCTAAAAATGATTCAGAACTTATACTAGGAAGAGAAGACGACAGTCCTCTTTGGTGGATACAGCTCCAGACGATTCGGACCGACCCTCGAAGGTATGGGTTTATACACATTATGTTAGGAATACGGCTCAAAAACTGTTGAAGTCGTTCGAATGAGTGAGAAGTCGTTCGAACGAAAATAACGCTTGAGCCAAAATTCCAGGGGATTGTCTAATTCGTTCAAACGACCTCATGACTCGTTCGAACGACTTTGGCTTTGTTTGTTTGTTTGTTTCTAAATTCGTTTTGAAGGGGATTTGATCCAAAGAGATGGATTATCTCGTGATGCGTATTTCAGAGATTACCTAATGGAAAGTCTATAAATAGAGAGTGTATGTTAAAGGCCTCTGTACTGTGAGAAAGAGATAGAGAGAGAAAATGGAGAAATCTAGGGTTTAGCTCTCGAGAGGTTTCTGGGTTTTCTTTCTAGGGTTTCTTGCTGGGATTATCTGTAAGGGTAGAGGTGAGGTTTGAGTTATCTCTGTAACCTTTTGTAACCCTTAGTGTGATAATAAATTTGTCGTGCTTGTCGGGGGGGGGGGGGGGGGGGGGGGTTGATCCTGTTTAGGGTTTCCACCTAATTAAACCTTGTGTTGTGTTTTTATTGCTTTTATTCGAATTCTCTTTGGTTAGGGTTGGTTCTTTGAGTTCTTGCTGATCGTATTGTGCTTCCGCGTGCGATTTGCCCCCTCAGTTTTCCCAACACATTCCTCACACACAAATGATTCGTATGGTTCGAATATGCATGTTAATCTTCCTCTTTATAATTTCCACTTAGGATATTATTTTGTGCGATGGCGAATGAAAAAACACTCAGGGCACAAGCATGCACAACGTTATGATAAGCTTTCATGGATACTCCCAATTTCTAGATTTTACTCGCAGGCTCAATTTGTACATTACTTTCATCGTCAAACTAAGTTGGCAAACCTCCCACCTCGCACAGACCCACAACTCCGGACCCTCCATATCACAAAAAAATACGATAGACCTCAAAAATCCAAGTCAACCTCCTCTAAAAGAGAAATCCTTAGAAGACTTAGGAAAACTATTTTCATAGGCACTCGATCAAGAAAGGGTGGGCTTGATGAACACCCCTCATACTATCTGAGGAGACAATCCATCGACAAAAACTACACTATACGCATCGCCCCTCTCCAACCTGAGAATACTATAAATAAACAGACTTCAGTCTATAAAATCCGAACATCCATGGACACGTTAGGCTCTCAGGGGCACTCCAACTCTCACACTAAAAATCCCACACTCTCCTATCCTGGTAACAACCAGGAGGCTATCACCTCCTCTCACAGAAATTATTCAGAAGCGGGCCTGACACCGGTCCTCGATTTACAATGATTATACTCTCCTGGAACTGCAGGGGGATAAGCAAGCCGTCCACCCCAAGAGAACTAAGGGCGTACAACAACAAGTTACACCCAGATATCATTTTCCTATCTAAGGCCAATGCTACCAATCCCGAATCTCTCCATCACCTAGCCAGCCTGGGTTTCCCTCACTCCCATATGGTCAACGCAACTCAAACACATAGTGGTGGCCTCTGGTTGGCCTGACACGACAACATCAACCTCACCATTCTCTCCTCCTCCCCGAGGGGGATCGATGCCCTTATTTCCTCCCCCACTACAAACCAACCCCATGATAGTGACCCCACCCATTGGCTCTACTCCTTCACCTATGGTCCCCCTGACAGCAGAACAAAATAAGTTATTGGAGTGCAATTAGTGCCATGGCACCCAACGTCAAGATTCCTTGGTTGATTATAGGCGACCTTAATAGTATCTCTAATAAGAACGAAAAATTCGAGAAAATCCCTTTCAACCCTAAAGCCTTAAATCCTTTCAACGACTTCATTTTTGATTATGGCCTCATTGATCTCGGCTACTCGGGCGTCCCGTATACCTGGTCTAACAAGAGGAAAGGACAAGAGCTCATCAAGCAATGGCTAGATAGATCCCTCAGCTCCGCACAATGGAGCACGTGCTTCCCTGACGCAACTCTGTACAACCTTCCCATCATCGGATCAGATCACAGTCCCATCTTTCTTAAGACTGAACCCAAGAGATTGGAGCCGCCAAAACAATTCCATTTCCTTGTGGCCTGGACTAAGCATGCAAGATACCAGGATATCATCACCCGTGCTTGGGCAAAAGAGCAGCCGGGATCCAGGCTGCTCAGGTTATGTAACAAACTCAGACACACTAAGAGGAAACTCTCAGCATGGAATAAGGAAGATTTCAATGCCAGCCCGATCTCCATCACTAACATTGATAACGGTCAAAATCCTGTGTTTAGTATGGATAAAAGTTAGAGTGTCGTTTACTTTCGAACGGAACTAGAAATTAGTTTTGGTCTTGTGTTTTAGTAATCTAAGGTTGTAAAACCGTAAAAATCAATTATATGGTTTTAGTCAAGTATAAAGGTCTAGGGGCTTCGGATTTCACCACCATTTACATATAATATCAACATAGTATCGTATATTAAATTCTCCACTTAATTGAAATAACAAACTTCGACCTGTTATCGATGTAATCCCATGATTAATTATAACTCAAGTAGAATATATTGTATGAACTAAGTATGTACTAAAAACACATTCCATGAAAGCTATGCTAACTATGAAATGTTAATTAGGATCATATCTTAGAAAAATACAATATTAATGTAATTTTACTATATCATTTGAGAATCACTAAACTCTACCTATATTTCTACTTAAAGAGATCTTAGGATGATAATGGATGTCTTCAACAATATTGTTTTAGGATTTGTGATAATATGCTCATATTGTGTTGGAGAAAAATATATTCTACTACATGATATCGTACGCTTATGGCGGATCCATCCTCACCTCTAGTGAGGACTTAGCTGGCCTTTATAACAACTATAAAACCTAAATGATATGAGAATGAAATGAACATAAACTAACAACAAAAAGAGGAATTTTATTGACTTACAAAATGAAATGCTCCAAATGCTTACAAGACTTGCACCAACTTACTCAAATAATACTCTCTTGCACTCTACAAGAATGATTATCTCAAAATTGGATGATCTTATGAGCTCACCACCTCTCCTTTTGTAGATGAAGGAGAGGGTTCTTACATTTAATATTATATTTATAACCTATGCCATGAATGCACATAAATTTGTAACCTTTAAGAGTTATCCTCCAAAATTGTAACCTCCCCATGTGGAACCCTTGTGTTTGACAACTCTACATCCTTCTTCAACAGTTCATCCTTTGAGCTATACATCCCGGTATTTGCACATATTTGGTAACTGAGCTCCATGTGACCTGAAATATAAAAATTGGTTTTATAAGTCATGTTTAATAATAAAATTAAGAATAATAAACATTAAGTCATAGGGGAATAGTGGTCATTTTATGTGTCCATCAAACATCCGCAACCAGATTGCCAATATCCAAAAAGACCAACCAACAGAAGCGAACATCATTAGAGAACAAAACCTCCATAGCCGTCTCAAGAACCTTTTGGACATTGAAGAATCCATCTGGCAGAAAAAATTGCGCAAAACGTTGCTACGGGAGGGAGACTGAAATACAATTTTCTTTTACCTTTCCACCTTAGGACGCAGAAGGGTTAACAATATAAAAAAATCAGGCATCCTGATGGCACATGGGGATAAGGGAGAAAAGAAGTCGGCGACACCTTCATCCAGCACTTCAGTAAACTTTTCACCCCGTCCCACCCCCCTATCAAAGTCAGTGACCTCAACATCCTGAAACCCTCCATTACCGTTTAGGATAACTCTTTCCTTACGAGAGATCCCAGTCTAGAAGAGGTAAAAGAAGCCCTCTTCACCATGAATCCGCATAAATCTCCGGGGCGGATGGTTTCACCCCCCTATTTTATCAGAAGTCCTAGGAAACGTTCAAACATGATCTCCACCTCGCCGCAAGTACTTTTTTCCAGACGGGTTATATGCTGGGCGAATTTAACCATACCAACGTCACCCTTATCCCCAAACAGAAGAACCCTGAAAAGCCTGAGCACTTCAGACCCATCAGCCTCTGCAACGTCAAGTTTAAGATCATCACCAAGATTTTAGTTACGAGGCTTCGGCCTTTTCTTGATAAAATCATCTCTCCTGCTCAAAATGCCTTTATCCCTGGTCGTCAAAATCTTCGACAATATTATTCTGACCCAAGAAATTCTCAAAACCCTGAAAAAGAAAAAAGGGAAGCGTAACTGCATGGCTATTAAGCTGGACCTCAACAAAGCTTTTGACCACATGGAATGGGAGTTTCTCAATGACACGATGCGAGCCATGGGTTTCTGTGAGAAATGGTGCAATTGGATCCATCAATGCATATTCACCACCGCGCTCTCTTTCAACTTGGATGGCTCTCCATATGGTTTTATGAAACCCGATAGGGGTATTCGTCAAGGCGATCCCCTCTCCCCCTCCCTTTTCCTCATTTTCTTTAAAGTTCTATCCAAAATTATCCTCTAAAAAGAAAAAGAAGGCACCCTTCATGGTATTAAGACTGCCAGAGGCAGTACACTGATCTCTCACCTCCTATTTACTGATGATAACTTCATTTTCTGTAATACAACCCTTAGCGAAGCCGACACCCTCAAGAAAGCCCTTGACACCTTCACCATGGTGTCAGGCTAGGAGATAAATTTTGACAAATCCTGTATTTTATTCAGCAAGAACGGTCATCACCGTCACCATAGAATCATCCAGAGGATCCTGTACATCAAGAGAGATTCCTATAGGGACAAATACCTGGGGGGCCCTCTTACGTTTGACCGTGCTAAGAGCCTTAACTTTCAGGATGTTATCACCCGGGTGGCGAAGCGAATCGAAGGCTGGAAAACCAAATTTCTTTTCCAAGCCGACCGCATCACCCTTATTAAAGTTGTTAACTCAGCAATCCCAGCCTTCCTCATGTCCGTTTTCCCCTTTCCCAGCAAAACTTGCAAGCAACTCGACTCCATAAATGTACGTTTTCTTTGGGGTTCCAACATAGAGGGCCGGCCTTAAGCCCACCTTATAAAATATAAGAAAATCTGCAAACCCACACAGTACGAGGGTCTGGGCATCCGTACGGCCCTTAATCACAACCAAGCCTTGATGGTTAAGCTCTTCTAGCAGGTCATCAAAGAGCCAGACAAGGCTTGGACCCAAAACCTAAAATCAAACTACTCGCCCAAAAACTTAGTAATGCTGGCCCGCTCTAAACCTCCTGACTCCTGGATTTGGAAAGGTATCATTAAAACCCGAAATGACATCTGGTCTGAGCTCACATGGAATATCGAAGAAGGAAAAAGTGTGGATCTTTGGATGGAGCTCTGGATCCCGGGCATCAGATTCGGGAGACCAGCTGGTCCCGTACCATAGGCCAGAGAGGTCACTAAAGTGGCGGATCTTATTTGGTCTCGTAGTCGTACCTGGAAAACCCACCTCATCCAATCCATTTTCTACCCTGACATCGCTGAGCTGATCATCCATATCCCCCTCAGCAAGTACCCTGTGAAAGACACCCTAAGATGGACTCAGGAGAATAATGGCATGCTCTCGGCCAGATCTGTCCACAGTTTCTCGACTTCCACTTCTCTGAGTGAGCGTTTTGCCATCCCCAAATCAAACCCCCTTCCATTCCTTGGGATTTATTTGGAAGCTGAAAGTCCCTTTTCGTATCCAAGTGTTCCTTTGGAAAATCCTCCAGAATGGTATCCCTACTAAACTCAAACTCTTGCATGGTTACGAAGACTGGGATACCAACTGTCCGCACTGTGGAGTGGAAGAGGAATCCACCACCCACGCTTTATTCTTCTACAATAGGATCAGCAACATCTGGCTCGAGTCTGACCTCATGATCGATTTCAGAAGCTAGAGCTACTCCGAATCGGTTCCGCTCACTCTCTTTAGATGTTTTCAAACTAACGATCATGTCTCTGATCTTTTGCCTTTCTGGAGATCCTTTAGTACCATTTCCTTTGCTATCTGGAACAGCAGAAATTTGCTTGTCTTTGAGCAACTATCAAAATCGACGAGAGACATCCTGCACCACGCAAAAAGGCTCTGCACCATCCCAAACCTGCCGCCAAACCCCCATCTCACCATTTGGCAAACCCAGACCCAATACCAGGTCTAGGAGGGATGGCACATCATCAATGTGGATGCCTCCTAGACTGCCCAGGATAAGCCTGGAGGGTCGGGTTTCACTATTAAAAATCACTCAAACTTTTTTGTTTGTGCAGGTTTTGACCAGACCAGAGCAGCTGACGCTAAAGAAGCTGAGGCGATCTCAGCGCTTAGAGGATTGGAGGCGGCTCGACACTTAGGTTTGCAAAGGATTTTACTTTTGTCTGACTGCCAGAGGATCGTGCGTGCATTCAGAGAGCGGTCAGAGGATCTCAGTTGGGGAGCTCTTACTATTGCCCCAAATTTTTGAGCTTTGGCCGATTGTTTTTCTGCTTTCAGATTCGAGCATGTAAACCGTAGTTGGAACCTTTCGGTTCACTATTTAGCAGCTAGGGGGGTTGGTTCCCCTACTGCCGGTTATTTTGTAGGCCATGAGGCTAATGACTTTTTTTTTTCTCTTCCCCCCCCCCCTCGCTCTTAGACGAGCTTTATTTGATCCTTCTTTCTGTTGCTTAAAAAAATGAGTCTAAAAATCTCTTTGAGATCGGTGAGTAAATCTTGACCTATATCATTATCTGCGAACATTGGCACCTATATCATTATTTGCGAACACTATGGAATGATTACAATCATATAACTCCAGAAACCCAATGCTCAAACTCCATGATGAGTGTGTTAGACTTGTGTGTCTGAGACTGAGTCTGACAATGAATTATCAGGAAGTGGTGTTTAGTTGTTATGGAGGTATAAATTGTACATAGCTAAAAAAAAGTATATTTTCTCCATTGCAAAATAAAAGAGTTATGAACATGAATTGAAATATTAAAGATTCGATTAAATGATCTTAGTGAAGAGTTGACCTATTACAGTGGTAAAGACCTATAAAATATTGATACGGGCGTGTCGGTGTCTGATATGGGTACGAGGTGTCAGACACCGTGACTGCAAAATAGGTCAAAATGCGGGAACAACTTTATACTTAGTTATTTTCACATTTCTTATATTGTCATATTAATACATATTCAATATGAATCATTATATTTATGATGCTCACAAATTTAATGCATGTCAAAAAGTGTAATTCAGAACGACGTGTGTAAAGAACTAGAAATTTTTCAAAAAGTTGGTGATCTCAGCACGGAGTACCCATTAGTGTGTCCAAGCGAGTGATAGTGTGTCAGACATGTTTGGAGCCAATTTTTTTTCTTCTTCCAAATATGGAGTGTCCCTGTAACATAGATCCAAACATATGAGACCAATAATGGAGATCCACAATTTTGAACATAATAGAGGAATAGAGGTGGCTTATAAATTTCAGGGAAACACACTCAGTAGATTACTCTTGACTAGAACGATCAACAATTCATGTAGGTTCCACAAGAAGTGATTTCTGGCTCAACACCAACCTTGAGCTTCAGGCCGACCATCAGATGCATGACCAAAAAGATCAAGGATACTGCATCCAAAAAACTACAAGAACCTAAAGTAGAAATTTAACCAGTTTTTGGGCATACATATTCTAACATTTAGCAAGTTGAAACAAGAACATAAGTTTCAATGATCCAACCTCGAGGAATCTTCGTTCTAATTGTGTTTATCCTGGAAAATAAACCTAGAAACAAACCTAGGAAGAGATGCTGAATGATCAAATATTGTTTTGGGTGATATTTTCAATAATGGTGTAGCGATTACAATGACCTGCCAAAACAAGGAAGATAGCTAAGATTTCACTGCCAGAATTGTATTAAGAGTTATAATATGGCCGATATTCAAGCTCTTTAAGGAATCACCATCACAAGCTTCCTTGATTTCAAATAACTTGTGAAAGCGAAAGTTATGGTTTGCCTAAAATCTAACATTAAAAGTTAAGGTTTCTAATTTCTATCATTATATAAATCCAAACAATACTTATTTTCTACTAAATTTTCTCAGTTTAAGCTAATTACCTCACATGAATAAGCTCTTATTTGAAATAGTTTTACTAACCTCCTTACTTATTCTAATATGTCTCTCTTAAGACTCCAATCTAGGTAGTACACGATATTGTCCCATTTAACTACTTCAAGATGAGGTGTGGGATTTTCTCTTAAAGACCTCGATGCCAAGTAGAGTGAGATTCTAGCTTAAGGACCTTTCAACCAATATGATCTTAGCCGATGAGGGACTAAACCACTGGTGTCAACCATCACTACTCTTGGTTAGGCACCTCTCTAGTACATACTTGCTGCTTGAGCATAGGCAAATTTTGGGGAGACTAGGGGTACCCGACACCCCCTCTTTTTTTGGAAAAAAAGTTATTATAGGTTTGAAAAAAAAAACATAGGCCCAAGGGATTTGGTACTCAAAGCCCAACCCAATGTGTTATTATTACCCTAAAAACTACAAAGGATTTGGCTCTTTTTTTTCACCAATTTTTTTTTTTTTTTTTGCAAGGCAAGCCGGTTTTATATAGGGATCCGTAACCATGAGTTTCCAACCCCATGAGGTTTCGAACCCACGACCTCTTTCTAGGTGGAGAGGTACAACCACCACTGGGTTAAGATCCCAATGGTCTTTTTTTTTCTTTTTTTTCACCATATCTCTAACCCTCTTTGATCTTTTTTCCTGTTTCCACATTATTTTATCTTCTCCTTCTAACTTCTTTATTTCGGATTAAAGACCGAAGATTCAAATATTTAAATTTATGTTAATTAGGTTGCAGCCTTGTTGTAATACTTGCTTACATTTTGGGGTTTAAAGGCTTTTTCAATCACCAAAATCAACCATTTCAGGTTTTGTAGATTCACAATCACTAAAAATCTAACTTCGCCAAACAAAAAGAAAAAGAAAAAGGGTGATAATATACGCCCAAAAAAATCATGCTCTGGTCCTAAACCCCTCAGCAGTCTAATTTTAATCTGTAACTCCGACTTACACTCGGAGTGGGGAGTCACAGATTGAGTCCCTTTGCTTTTCATAACATTCTGGCAGAACCCCGCTCTACGCAACACACGGTATTGTCCTCTACTTACCCCTTCTAGAATAGGTGTGTTTTATTTTTCCTCTTATCAGTAGAATGAAATCATAACTTAAGGACTTTACAACCCGACATGATCTTAAGAAATGTGGGACTAAACCACTTATGCGAACTGTAATGACCTGTTTTCTAGAGGTCAAAACAACGCCTTACACCAGTGTTAAGACAAATATTATGCAAGTACGAGAGTAAATGACACAGTATCTAACGTGGAAAACCTTTCAATAGGTTAAAAACTATGACCTCTAGTGAGGATTTTGAAAGAGAGAGTGGGAGATATTGTTGTTAAAAATTCACGATTGACTAGTAGTACAAGGAGAAAGTGGATGATTTAACAAGAGAAATGCAAGTTAATCTTCTCTCTCAGTAATGTCGCGTAGACTACCATCTTCCCTTTAGCGTCCCTTTCCATTAGCGTACTTATTAGGTCTTATAATACGACCGTTGGGTTACATTTAATGATGAACTTATGGCCGTCTAAACTTTGTTATCTTGATGAGATTTCCTGTAACTCCTGATATTTGATACGATTAGATCTGTCCTGAACTTGATGAGCTTTGATTTAGATTTTTCTGTAACGTCTTGAATTTCATATTTGTTGATCTGTAACGGCCTTCTTAATGGCACGTCAACCGGCTTTGGGAGAAACGATCTCTTGAAGAGTTCGCATGTAGGCGAGCTATTTAATGAATCAGAAGGAGTATCTTTTGCAGTTTAGTTTAGAAAATGCTTCAACTTCTCTGACTGTTCATTAGGTCTTGATGTTTTTGATCCGAGCTATATCAGGTCGGATTCTTTAACTGATACGGGTTTAAAATAAGTCTATTACATTGCCCCTCTCCACCACAGCAGAATTACATTTTTGGGAGTGCTATTTGTGGGGGGTGAGAATTTTTTTACCGTCTGTCATAAAATTCTTCCTTGAATGTATCTATGAATCGGGAGAAAAAATGACTTTGACTTTGGAGCTTTTTAAAGTCGCTTTTAGGCACGCTTTGGCAGTTTGAATTTTATGGGCATTTGCAATGTGCATTGATGCTTCAGATTATAAACATTCTAACGTGCGTGTCACTGTTCATCTTCTTCTCCTATCAGTCGCCTTGGACTAATTGGCAAGGACTGATTGGTGAAAACTCGTCGTCCAGCCAACGAGATTAGGGTATAAAATTAGATGGAATATTTTGGCAGAACGATTTATTGGTAAGCAGTCTCATCCTATCCTTCCGACTCCTATTCCTGTTCCTCCCACCTTTCATGGTATGACGTGGGATGAAATGGTGGAGGCATCAGGAAGATAATGATGAAAATGTGCGCTCTTATTAGAAAGAAATCCTTTCACCAAAAGCCCCTCCCAACTCTCCCAACGAATTGGGAAATTTTGTTTGTGGATCCCTATTATTTTACCCTGTCGTTGTGCTGCAAGTGACCGTCTGGCCTGGTCTTCGGATGTCTGGCTGACGATACCGTAAGAAGCGGAAGAGAAAGGCCCTGGGTTGACCCCTGGCAAGATACTGTCGATACCCCCTGAAGATTGGGTAGTGAAACGGTGGAGTGCGTCTGCTTGTCACCTGCGGAGGCGGTGGGGATACAGAGCGCAGTCTGTATCGGATTTTACTGGCCTTGTCGTTCCTGGACTCCACTGCTGTGCTAGAATGATACGGGACGATCACGAAACTTTGGTTTCAGTGTCGCACGTCATCTTCTAAGAACACAATAGATCGCTTGTAATAGAACTAACTCTGTAAAATGTTCTGCTGTAAAGCAATCCGAACGTGAATGAAACTTCTTAATGCTGCTTTTTCTTCATCTTTTCTTCTGAAATTTGTTTTTACTAAGCCAAACTGTTTGTCCAAAAACAAAAGGAAATAACGTGTCGTCGGTAATGATTTCTTTTATACTCTTCAAACTAGTCCCTTGTCGAGTAGGTCGCTAATTTTGTACATAGTTGTCTTTCTTTAGAGTAAATATCTATCCTGAGGATAGATAAACAATCTGACTTGTAGAATCATTGCTGTTGTCAGCTGTATATGTGCTCTCCTTGTGTAACTTTGTATTGTTGCCATATCTGTTTTAAAACTTTATACACTAATATCTCTTCGGGCGCTATATACCCGTTCGTATGAATGGTATCTCCATAGTGTCAGGAGTGGCTGTGTTCTGATGAGATCTCGGATGCAATGGGTGCAGTTATAGAGAAGTAGAACTTTTTGTTGCTGAACCATCCAAAGTGGATAGTTCGTTAGATGATGCCATGAAAAACGTATTGTAAGGTGATAGGATTGTTGAAGATCATCTTGTATAATTCTAGGTCCGATTCTCGACCATAATACAATGATTGCTGTGATATTTCTCTTGTCTCGCAGTGATCGTATGCAATATTTGTTTTGTTTTTTTTTGCATGATTTTTCTCTGCTGATTTTCTGCTTGTAGTAGATCCATAATGTATGAAGTGACAGCGTTGATAACTGTTTAGAGTTTTTAAACACCAGCTATAATAAGGAGTAAGGTCCTTGTTGCGGCAGACTTGTCGTTGTACTTGAACAACCGTACTACTTCTTATTTTTCCTTGGGCAGTGACCTTCTTAAAAGAATGGTAGACAGGCAGGTAGCGATGCGTTAGAAGCCAGGGTCCATACGATAACAGTGCACTAACCCCAAACCATAATGATGAGTGGCAAACGAAAAGACGTCCGGTTGCGAGGGAGGATGCTGACGTGTTTCATCTTGAATCGAGGGGTGGTATAAAGAAACGCCTCTCGTGCCTCCCCCAATACTCATTTGTTTGCAGAGAAAGAGAGGATATTTCTCGATAGAGAAAGTCTTGTAACTTTGAACGTGGTTCGCCATTGCCATCGGTTTCCCCGGATAAACAAGTTCTGTCCTCTGGAGTCGAGTAAAAAAATCTGCTGGCGTTTACAGATGTTGCTCTTCAGATAGGTTAGTGCTATATTTTCCTTTGAGTCTTTAGATGGCTTCAAATATAGTATCAACTGTATATAGTAGTATTTTGAACCTGTGTTATCTCGATACTGCAGACGGAAACCACCTAGAAAAGGTTTTGACAAACATTCTGCAAGGCTCCTTCAGTTGTATTATTTTTAGATGCGTTCTAAAAATAGTTAGCCCAGTAGTAAAATAGTGATGTCTTCCGACTATGTATTCTTGGTCCGTCGAGACATCTTCCTCTGATCGAAACCGTGGACGATGCAGAGTCTAGAGATGTCCAAACTACTATAGATGTCCTCTGCCCCTGATGGAGACTGGGGAATTCCTTTTGTTGTCCCGAATCCTGGAATGAGGTCATGGGTCTCTAATTATAGCATGCTAGAGGGAGCTGGGTCGTTACCTCACCCTCAGTCTGGAGTAATGGTTAGAACCATTGTGAGGGATAATGGTGATATCGCACATTATGTTTGGCCCTCCTTGAGAAGTAAGAAAAGGGGAAGGGTATAGACAAGAACGTAGAAGTCACGGTACTATAACGGGACGGTAAGGAGGTCATGGAGAGGGGTTCCTCTGTTACCTCGCACCGTTCGCATACGGCTTGAGAGTTCCCCTGACTTTGTTTTCCAGAATGATGCTGAACTTATTGCATTGTTTCCCTGCTACATTAAATAGCCTGTGTAACGCTATGATTGAGGTTCCTGCGAAGCCTCAACGCCACAATGGCGAACTTGTGATATTTACAAACGTTCGTTGCTGCAGATGTCTAAAATTTTATAAATCAAGTCTCCTGAAACCCTTCCCGCAGTGGATAGCTGTATAGTGATTTGACAAGTCCAAAATTCTTTTGATTTTTGTCGTCTGAGACCCTGGCGCGACCATCTTGATGGTAGGGGTGATTGTATGGCAGGGCGGGAGCCACGCCGAGCTGATTCACAAGGGAATTTTGTGAGAGTAAGTATATTCTTACTGATTCGTCTGTTTTTATATATAATTTGTGATTGAACTTCTAACATCACTCCTTGTTGACATTGCTAGCCCGAACCAAAGTGTGTCGCGATACGTCAGTCCTATTTTGACAGTGTAGGTCTAGAGGAACCGAGCCTAAATCAAGTACTTGGGGTGAGCTAAGCATCCGTCGGGAACAGAGGCTGAATTCCACAGTGGTTACATAAAGCGAGGTACCCCAAACGAGCTATGGCCACTCTGAGCTCTTTTTTTTAAAGCGCACCGGCTGTCCCTTCCTGGTGGGGGTTTCTGACAATGCTCGAAACAGGAAAGGAAAGGCTCTAAAACCTTGGCTGATCTTGGTTACTCCTGACCCACCGGCCCCTATTACAAAAGTGTGGTCGAACCTTTTTTTGGGCGTGATTGCTCCTGATTTTAAGAAGCAAAAATGATCGTGGTTCGTGGAGCCGCGCTCTTTTCATAAGTTGGATTGTGAAGGCCGTTGCGAAAGAATTTGTCGACCTATTAGGTCCTGATCCTAGCCTTCTGAGTGTGAAGTCGTCGTGCATCGCGCATGTTTGTATGGATGACTTTATTTTGTAACCCTTTTTCTTTGACTAATATGGCGATCTAGATTTTACACTATCTTTTGTGGTGCATTGGCTGC